>CM019148.1:218770543-219052238 GCA_009733165.1 Naja naja
GTAGTCACTTAATAAACTCTTCACTGAAGCTCTTCGTCTGACTCTTCATGCAAACTTAACAGATAGACAATGGTTAGAATGATGAATGCTGGAGCACTCAATTTGAATGAACTTGTCCAGAAGATTTTTGTTGTGACTTAGACTCCATAACAGCCCAGTTTTCCAGAATGCTTTTTCTGCTGCTTTTTTTGTAACCACCTTCTATTGCCGTTATAAGCTTAAATCAATTGATTCATTAAAAGCCTTTTTCTGTATAAAATGTAAACTTAATTCTTTAGACAAATTGAGAAGCTATAACATAACTTTCCACAAACCAGAGAATCATCCAATTGGATAAAAGAGTTATTTGTTACAACATATTGATTTGAGTTTGGGCATGTTTTTATTATTTTTTTTGTTAATTGGAACAAGAGAATTCAATGCAACTACAAATGTTAATAGGCATAAATTATAGAACAGCCACAAAATTATGTGTTCAATCAGTGTACAGTTCAATACATGGCTGCATTGTTGAAAATGGCTGAACAGGCCCCTTCAGTTCTTTGGTCAGCAGCAACTCTCACACACACAGACACACACTAGGATACTAGACTAGCTACAACCTTGAGTTTGTGCTATAGTTTTCATCCATTTTTGCTCAAACTCGCAGGAAAATGAAGTTACCAATTATCAGGATAATAGTATGATCTGTAAGGGGATTTTAAAAAAGAAGCATCTCACCAAATGAAGGATGAAGAATATATTTCAGTTTTATGTAGCAAGAAGAGGTATGAAAACACAATGTGACCCAGATATAGAGATACCATTGTTAATAGTTAGATGAGTGAATGGCTATTTCTCAAATTAGACTACCAACTGCCTGCAGCTCCTGACACTGTAGAGCAGGGGTCCCCAAACTTGGCAACTTTAAGGCTTGTGGACTTCAACTCCCAGAATTCTCCAGCCAGCATAGCTTCCTCCTCCAGTCATGTTAGCTCAGGAATTCTGGGAGTTGAAGTCCAGAAGTCTTAAAGCTGTCAACTTTGAAGACCCGTGCTGTAGAGATTGCCTATGGTCTTCCAAAATGAAAAAAAAAAAAAGAAAAACAAAGACTGGATTTGCTAGGAGGAAGAAACCTAGCAATGCAATTTTCAAATTTGAAAAGCCAACTGACAAGATGTCCATGCAAGGTTATGCAGCCTAGTCAAAGTTCTGTTGCCAATATTTCCTTGGAGATAGAAACTCAAGTATCTATAAATGTTTTATCTAATGCAAGATCTTTTATTGACAATGACTTTCACTGTTCAGTTAAAGTTTGGCATCCAAATATTTGAGTTCCAGTGAGAATCTTATGTGGATTTTCAGTGTCAGTCACTTTTTCAAATCTCACATTGCGTTGCCAGCTGTAGACAGAATCCAACTGGTATTCATCATCTGCTCTCTCACACCAAATATGTCCTTGCTGATGTTGTGGGAAGCCATGTCTTATAGGAAGTGCCAAAATGCTATCAGTGGAATGTGATGGATGAATCTTATCTCACCAAAAATGTAACAGTGACAGCACCACAAAATAGAGTACACAATACCGAATACAATACAGAAATTCAAGGAAACAAAAGGCAGTGATGCGATGATATGAAATGCTGCCTACAAATTGAATACTGCAGCTATAATCAACAACATGGGGGGAGGGGAGGAAAGGTGAAATGCAGTGTCTTTGATGATCGGTATGCTTAATTTAATTTTAATTTATTCAATTTAGGTACCTGCAGAATGATTCATGACATAACAAGGTAAAATATAATATGAATAGGGAAGAAAAACATGATAAACGATGAACTAGAAAGAAACGGAACAAAATGATTGATCTGATAATTGGCATAGAAAACATATACAAACACCTCCCATAGGATTATAGGCACCCTAGTCCATGGGTTAGGCAAACAGCCAGGTTTGAAGACCTGCTGGCATTTATCAGGGTGAGAACCACCTCAATCTCTGAGTAATCTCATTCCACAAGTTAGGCACCATGGCAGAAAAGGCCTGGGTCCCCAAAATAACACTGGTTAGTTGAATGGCATGTTGGCTCATATGTAGGCTATAGGACAAAGTTAACATCTTGAACTGGACCTGGAAGCAAACTGACAACCAGGATATGGTGTTGTGGCCTGCCATTGGCTAGCGGAGCTGGCAGGAGAGTCAGACAGTGAGGAGGTTGGGGAGGAACATGGGCCAGTCCTGGAGGCTGAGGAAGGCTCAATTGAGGGCTCTGCGTCAGAGGCAGAGATGGGGCCAGGGCAGTCTGGCAGTTATCAGCTGCCTTCAGAGTCGAACAGTAGTGAGGTGGGGGAGCAGCTGGAGTCAATTCCCAGTCTGCGCATATGGAGAGCTACCAAAAGAAAAGAACAATTACGAACTAAGGGTCGATGTGGGAGTAAAGCCACAGGTGGACGGTGAATGGCCCCTCCGATAGGAATTAGAAGAGGAACAAAAGGAGAGGGGCTTTTGCAGGAAGCAAGTCATTCATTGTAGCAGTGTAAAGATCTGTCTATGCATTTCAGAGACTCTGTGCCGAGTCCTTCCTTGTCAGCACTGCATTTGAAAATATTTACTTGGCATCTCTCCAAGCTAGATTAGGTCTGTGCTCCTAATTACACCCTTGAAAGACTGTTTGCCAGGCCTTTGGCTGAAAGTGAATGCAAGAAATTCACTTTCATTTAATAAAAGGGATTTTGCCAGGACAAAGAGTCTGCTTAGTGCTTTTTGGGGAAGCCTAGGTCAAAACATATGGAGGCATGCCCATCATTACCACATCACTGAATTCTGCACCAGTTAAAGCTTCAGAGTGGCTTTCAAGGGCAGCCTGCAAATAACTCATTGTAATAAACAATTTCAGGGGAAGGGGCTGGCTTCATCATTTTTTATGGTTAGTGGACCTCAGTATTTATTTTTGGACTGCAAATAACACATGGTGTTTGAAGAAGGAAAATGTTGATTTTGGCATAAGAGCAAGCCTAAAGTGAGGGTCAGGCATCTCTTAAGCCTGAGAAGATTGAATGTCAGGAACAGATTCAGGTGAGCTTTATGTGATGGGGCTCCTTCATGTTCTGAGTGGTGGTGACGATGGTCAGGGAAGGAGAACAAGTTTTTATATTTCTGTGAGGGTTTTGATCATATATTTTGAAGCTATAGCACCTTCAGAAAACAGCTGTACGTTTATCCAATGACCCTAAATATTGGGTCTTTGCCATCCTTGAGATGCAATTGTGCATTGAGTTAATTGTATTTTACTGTGTGGTTTACAGAAATCTTATTTAATTAGCAACAACAACAACAACAACAATAATAATAATAATAATTTATTTGACTTGTGTGCCGCCCTACTCCCTAAGGACTCAGGGCGGCGGACATTAAAACAGAACAAATTTACAATAAAAAACTATTAAATAAAACAAGTCAAATACATTAAAACATTAAAATAAATTAAATAGCCCTAAAACCCCACCCGGGTCATTCCAGGCCGGCCTGTTGAAACAACCAGGTAAATGGTAAACTATCACTTCTAATCAAACAATAAATAGCAGTGTTCTAGAGATAGGGCTGCTGCTCTGGATATAGGAGTAAAATATAGGAGTTTCTGCCTATTCAGAAAAAAAAAACCAATAGTTTTACCTTTCTTATAACTTGGAATATTACAGAATGTGAAACAAAAATGTATTTACAAAAAATGGGTCATATCCAGTGGTGAGATTCAACCAGTCTAACAACCAGTTCGGTGATCGCATGCTTCGTCTAACTTCATCTAATAATTTAATTTCATTTAACTTGATCTTTCTTCCCCATTCCTCCCTGTTTTTCAGACAAACTTACTTTGCATCCTTATATATGAGCATGGGAATTAGGATCAAGTTTAACTTTAGCTGACCCTAAAATGGAGTCTTTCAGGTGTGGTGTTAATGGCTGCTTAGACATCTCTGTGAGCATCTTCACAAGCAGAAACAGCAGGGTGGTAGAAATCACCAACCAGGACATGGTTCTAGCTGATGGAATTTAGTTTTCTAGCTGATTTAGTTTTTTGCAGTCAATTATAGGTTGAGTGGCTGGGGAGCCAAGGATTTTATAATGTGCTCTAAGCTGCTGTGCAGCCTTCATAGACATTTGATTGGCAGGATTCTCTACTTGCTGATGAGATGTCTGACAAATGAAGTTTTGCCTTGTAGTCAGAGGAATTAAAGCAGAACTAAACTCAGCTGTCCTGAGAATTAATAGCTCTGAGTATGGTCAGGTATGTGCCCTTTGAAGCCCTGGAAACCTATGCAATATTTTAGCCAAACAGCAATAGCACTTAGACTTACTGTATATACCTCCCCACAGTGCCTTAAAACCAGGGGTGGTATTCTACTGGTTTGGCCTGGTTTTATAGAACCGGTAGCTCCAAAGAGCAGCTGACACCGAACCGCTTTGCTGCAACGATCTTCTGGTTGTCTGTTTGGCCCACCTGCCTGCCCGGGCTCTAGGCTGTCCTTTAGTCTCTGCTTTTTCCTCAGCTGCTTTGCACGGCACAGCTGAGTGCCGCTCATCAGCTGGAGCAGGTGAATGCTTGCCGGACCCAGTAATTTGTAAGTAGTGCGCGTGCGTGCATTTGGCGTGTACGCACACAAAGCAAACCAGTTGTTATGCCAGTAGGATTCCACCCCTGCTTACAACAATGGCTTGCAACCTTTCCAGCTTGGCGGAGGCAGTGGTGGAAGCAGTGGGGTGGGAGGAGAGAGGGGATGGTTACACGTGTGCATCACTTTCACAAATGAAATGCAGCTTTGTGCACGTGTGTGTGCATGCCACTCAGCCACCCCTCCCACAGCCCAGTTCCAAACAGACTGCGGACTGGCACCGGGCCTCAAACCGGGGGTTGGGGACCCCTGTTTTACAGCACTCTGGGCAGTTTACAACATCAGCATTATTTGCACATTGCCCCCAACTATCTGGGCCATCATTTGATTGACTTTGGAAGGATGGAAGGCTGGTTAGGATCGAACTCTTGGCAATGGGCAGAGTCAGCCTGCAATACTGCATTCTCTGTGCCACTAAAGCTGAAATACTATCTTTTATTTAACTTTCCATCTGTCAACGTTGTACATGTTTAAAACCAGTGTAGGAAAGCAATGCTCACTTCACTGCAGGCTCTGGAAAAGTCCTGGAAAAATGGTACAATAAAAAGGCTTGGAAGATTTTGTATCTTATATGAAGGCTATTTTGGAAGAGAAATCTCTGCAGACTTCCAACATTTGCTATAAAATCTTAGGACCTACTTTGCATTAATTATGTATTGAGGATATAATAATAATATAATACAGTCGGTAGTGTGTGTGTGTATATATATACATACATACATACATACATATGTGTATGTATATATATATATATATATATATACATACATATGTGTATGTGTATATATATATATATATATATGATAGTCCTCAATTGTGTTTGCATTCTATGATTGGTCGCATGTAAGGAAGAGAAAGCTTGCAAGATTATTACCCTTTGCTCCTGGTTACAATTAAAAAATATCATTAAATGCAAATATGGAGTTTAAAACCAAGAAATAACACAGCACTTAGAGAAGGCTCAATGTTCACTTGTTGGTGACCTAAATATCATTTAACTGTCTACTAATTTTCGTTTTTACTTGACAAGACACAAAGAAGGTTGATTAACTTCTTGAGTATGCATATCCCGAACAATACTATATCCAAATCAGAACAATACACAATATTGTTCTTTGCTACTTTTATGTATATTTTATCTTACAAAAACAAAACTCTTCCCTGTCAACTCAGAAGTAACAGTGAAAATACATTTAAAATCTTGGCAGAAAGGTATGGTGTCCATTGAATAGCAAGAAAAACAACAGTTATGGTAGCTTTTGTTTGTTTGTGCTTTCGAGTCAATGTTGGCTCCCAGAACCTGCCTGAACAAGTCTCTGCAGATTTCAGAAGCAGTTTGTCATTGTATCCTACCTAGGGCGGAGACAGAATGACTGGCTCAAAATCATCCTGGTTTTCATTCCTAAGGTGAGACTAGCAATTTCTAGCCTAGTACCTTAACTACTACACCAAACTGGCTCTCATAAGTTTTATGTACTTTAATTTTATCCCACATTTATAAATAACTCAAGGTGGTGAACATACTTAATGCATCTTTCCCCTCTTATTTTCCTCACAACTATACAACCCTGTGAGGTAAGTTGGGCGGAGAGAGAGAGTGTGAACTGCCCAAAGTCACCAACTGTTTTCATACCTAGGGTTGGACAAGAGTTGATTTAAAACAACAAATAGTTGATTTAATGTTCTCAGGATCTTGTCCTGATAAGCTGTTATGTATCATTTTTCTTCTTCTTTTGTTGGCAAGATAAACAAGCTAAAAGGAATACCCTCCCCCCAAAAAACCCCTTCTCAGCTGTGTCAAGGAAGTCACAAGGGCTCAAAGATGATATGAGGAAGAGTTTATCTTCAGGGTCCTTTTTGTAGCGTAATTGAAGATTTAAAAAAAATCTGCTGTGGTGGGGGAAAATTGTTCCAACTGGAGCAGAATCTGAGCTGGTTTTTGCCAGCTGCTTCAGCAAATAAATTAATTTAAATATGGAATAGATAATTGGCCCACAGAGCTACAGCGTGCTAATGTATGGGCTCAGTTAAGCTTACAACATTCATTCAAAAATGAATAGGTCAGTTTGGTCTAGCTGTTAAGGCATCAGGCTAGAAAGTGGGAGACTGGGAGTTCTAGTCCTGCCTTATGCATGAAGCCAGCTAGGTGATCCTCAGCTCAACATAGGATTGTTGTTATAGGGACAATAGGAGGAAGAAGGTGTGTTGGATGTCAGCCCCGAAATGGACAGACTCTGGCAGTCCATCTCAGGGCTGCCATTCAGGGAGGGGAGGATCAGCCGACATTACATGAGCCCGGAGCACTCATGAATGCCAGGCCACTGCTCCATTGGGTGCTGCCAGGAATGCTTCAGGACCTGCAGGAAGCAAAGAAACAGAGACCCAGCCAAAACAGCTGAGCATTGGCGACCAAAAGCCAGGGGGTGGGGTGGGCGCGCATACAAAGATTCTACCAGACTAACTATGGGCAGATGCCAGGCGGTGCGCTAGACACACATACTTAAGGGTGAAGGGACAAACTGTAGTTATCACTGACTTTGCTTATTTGCTTGTTGGTCGCTTCATGCTGGGTTTCATGCTTTCAAGGATAAACACTTCGAACTGAACTTGTGTTGTCTGCAGTTTCTTGATGCTGAACTACGGAACATGACAGTGGACATGTTCACCACTTCGAATTGTTTACAAAAATAATAAACGTGGGATACAAATAAATACAAATAAATAAGAAAACCAGTTTCTTTGTACCTTGAGATGCTTTGTTCAGGTAGTCCTTGATTGGCTGTCATGGAACCTGCCCATCATGGTTGTAAGTCATGGTAATTGTAAAATGGGTTAGTCATGTGACCCATCTGATTTTATGACCTTTTTTGGTGAGAGTTGTTAAGTGAAGGCCACAGTGGTGAAGGGAACCAGTGGCTTGCTATGGGCACGATTTTGCCAAAAACCACAGGAACTTTTGGATTTGGGTCATAAGTAGTGCCTAGTGGAACCATTGTTACTTTGAATGGTTGCTAAGAAACTGGCCATAAGGCAAAGACTACCTGTAACAGAGATCACTAATCTCTTTTATTGTCAGGTATAAATCTCAATAGTGTTTTGTTCAATTCAGTGTTAGTCATTCTATAGGATTGCACCTTATTTTGTTGAATGGTCCTAAAAGGGAGCTTGCTCTTGGCAATGGATCGTTTAGATTAGGATACCTAACTTAAATGCTTTGTCCCAGCCCCAAATCTCTTGCAATTAATCAAAGCTCTTTTTCAACCTCTCAGAATTGTACACTTAAGCTTAACAAGGACTAGGATTCTAAAGTTGGAGCCTTTCTATTTCCAGTAGCCGCCCCCATTGAAAGTGCTTCACAGTGGCTGTATGACAGCCTTTACTGGAACATTTTTAGGAGTAATTTTTTAAGGATGGGGGAATGAGAATGTCCCAAAATACTCATTTCTTCCTGCAGAACAAAGAATCTTAAAATTAGCTTCTATTGACCCAGTTTGTGACTCAACTGTGTTGGATTTTTTTCGTGGGGAGTAGTATTGCATCTACTAGCCAGATCATATGTTCAAGCAACAAAGACATATTAAAATGTTATTAATTCATAAAAGTGAATTAGATATCTACTATTTTTAATAAAGAAAAGAAATCAAGTTGTATTTGATTTTGTTCTTAGGTGAGTGATTGCCTTCTTCTTGTAGAAAGGATACATTTCAAGGATATATCTTAATACATCTCATACATACATTCATACATATATATGCATGTGTGTGTGTGTGTATGTGTGTATATAAGCTGCTCAGAAAAATAAAGGGAACACTTAAACAACACAATGTACAGTAGTTGAATGCGCTAACAACAAAACCACACAAAACTTAACAATGGAAATCAAATGCATCAACCCATGGAGGTCTGGATTTGGAGGTACACTCAAAACTAAAGTGGAAGAAAACACTACAGGCTGACCCAACTGTGATGTAATATCCTTAACACAAGTCAAAATGAGGCTCAGTAGTGTGTGTGGCCTCCATGTGCCTGTATGACCTCCCTACAATGCCTGGGCATGCTCCTGATGAGGTGGCGGATGGTCTCCTGAGGGATCTCCTCCCACACCTGGACTAAAGCATCCCCCAACTCCTGGACAGTCTGTGGTGCAACATGGCGTTGGTGGATGCAGCGAGACATGATGTCCCAGATGTGCTCAATTGGATTCAGGTCTGGGGAATGGGCGGGCCAGTCCATAGCATCAATGCCTTCAGCTTGCAGGAACTGCTGACACACTCCAGCCACATGAGGTCCAGCATTGTCGTGCATTAGGAGCAACCCAGGGCCAATATGGTCTCACAAGGGGTCTGAGGATCTCATCTCGGTACCTAATGGCAGTCAGGCTACCTCTGGCGAGCACATGGAGGGCTGTGCAGCCCTCCAAAGAAATGCCACCCCACACCATTACTGACCCACTGCCAAACCGGTCATGCTGGAGGATGTTGCAGGCAGCAGAACATTCTCCATGGCATCTCCAGACCCTGTCATGTCTGTCACATGTGCTCAGTGTGAACCTGCTTTCATCTGTGAACAGCACAGGGTGCCAGTGGCAAATTTGCCAATCTTGGTGTTCTCTGGCAAATGCCAAACGTCCTGCACGGTGTTGGGCTGTAAGCACAACCCCCACCTGTGGACGTTGGGCCCTCATACCACCCTCATGGAGTCTATTTCTGACCGTTTGAGCAGATACATGCACATTTGTGGCCCACTGGAGGTCATTGTGCAGGGCTCTGGCAGTGCTCCTCCTGTTCCTCCTTGCACAAAAGGCAGGAGCAGTCCTGCTGCTGGGTTGTTGCCCTCCTACGGCCTCCTCCACGTCTCCTGATGTACTGGCCTGTCTCCTGGTAGCGCCTCCATGCTCTGGACACTACGCTGACAGACACAGCAAAACGTCTTGCCACAGCTCGCATTGATGTGCCATCCTGGATGAGCTGCACTATCTGAGCCACTTGTGTGGGTTGTAGACTCTGTCTCATGCTACCACTAGAGTGAATGCACTGCCAGCATTCAAAAGTGACCAAACCATCAGCCAGAAAGCATAGGAACTGAGAAGTGGTCTGTGGTCACCACCTGCAGAACCACACCTTTATTGGGGATGTCTTGCTAATTGCCTATAATTTCCACCTGTTGTCTCTTCCATTTGCACAACAGCATGTGGAATTGATTGTTAATCAGTGTTGCTACCTAAGTGGACAGTTTGATTTCACAGAAGTGTGATTGACTTGGAGTTACATTGTGTTGTTTAAGTATTCCCTTTATTTTTTTGAGCAGTGTGTATATATGTGTGTGTGTGTGTGTATCAGATATTCCTCTAGAATTCATTTTGCCAAAATCTGAAAGCCCACCCCATCCCCTTCAGCTAAAATAGTTGATAACTGATACTTAATTCTAAGTATTCTTAGAATTAAGTATTCATTGATCATTAAATAAATCCTAACAGATACAGAGGATCTTAGTTTGGAAAAACATGCATAAGACTGAAGTGTAATTTAACTTCTTTTTGATTTAGTGTAACTGAAATATCAAAACTGTATGCAGAACAGGGTTGGCAAGAAAGAAAAAAAAGGAAAAGAAAAGAACATTCATCATAAAAGGTTAAAAAAATAACAGTAAATGCAGTGAATAGTTTTCATGATCAGATTTAGTTATAGATTATCATCCAGTTTTGGCAGGAAAACAACATATGTATACTGAAGTTTTTAATTCAGATGTTTATTTTTCTTTATGTAAAAAATAAAGATTATTGCCAGAGATTCTATGGTGGAAGAAGCAGCTAAATCAAGATAAAATCTATGTTTGTCTTCACTGTTTGTTTATTATGAAACAACTAACATTTTTTTTAAAGTATGCAAACTGAAATAAGAAGTCCTAAGTTTCTTCTTTAAAAAAAAAAAGTGATTGCATGAGCCAGCAAACTATACCTGTGTGTGCGCATCTGTGCATTTGTGCTGCAGCAAATATCTATATAACTAATCCATGTTGCAATATATTCATCTAACTATGGCCCAATAAGAGAAACTTCGGTGGATGCAAAAGAGCTATTTTCAAATTCTTAGAACCTTCCAGGATAAATTATGCATAATAGTGAAACAAAGAATTTCAGCTTCATTTCTAAATGTCTTCAGATCCTAGAAAATTGCATGGGTGCTTGATAGTGTGTTAGACTCTAGGTTATCTGGTTACAATGGCAGGCTTTACTTCATAAATGAAAAAGTCTTTGTGAATACTATGAGAGCACAACATTCTTTAATATAAACTGCTGCTAGTGAGATTTGAAATATCACCTTTTACTAAATCTAGTTAATAACTGATTCTTAACTGAAGTGTAGTTTTAAGCATTCATGGTTAAGTAAACACCATTGGGTACCTATGAGCTGTGTTGTCACTGTCTGTATGTATAATAACTGAGATCACCAGAACCAGCAACTCTGAGAGCAAGAAACAGATAGTAAGGAATTCCACTGTTGCTAGGAGCAACTAAGCCAGAAGTTTCCTTCTTTTCCTTCTCCTTCCCCTTCTTCCTTCTTCCTTGTCCTTCTTCTTCCTTATCCTTCTCCACAAAGGCCATCGTGAGCAAGTGTCCCAGGCAAGTGGCCTGATGACAATTGGAAACCTGAAGGGTGGAATCATTCTGATTTATTATTATTAAACATTTGGGAAGTTTTTCTGGTTAGAATGCAAGGCATAAATAGCTGCAGACTTCTTCAGACTGAAGAACACTCTTGATCTTTAAACAGATCAAAGCACAAATGTAAGCTAAAAAGCTTTAATATATAGGTTGAAAAGTATCTGAGGTCAAAGAATTAACCATTATAACATGTAAGATATATCTGACCTTCAGGTCATTCCTCAAAGATGTTCAATTACATGTTTATCTACAACCCATTGGTGGGATTCAAAATTTTTTTACTACCAGTTCTGTGGGTGTGGCTTGGTGGGCATGGCAGGGGAAGGATACTATAAAATCCCCATTCCCACCCCACCCCACTAACCTGCTTTCCAGCTCTGTTCTCCTCTGCAGGACAACAAAAGAAGACCCAGCCGACCAGCTGGGACTCGGGAGACAGAGAATAGGTGGGGGTGGGGCCAGTCAGAGGTGGGATTTGCCGGTTCTCCAGACTACTCAAAATTTCCACTACCGGTTCCCCAGAACTGGTCAGAACTTGCTGAATACCATCTCTGAATGTATGCCGATTAGTGTGCATTCAAAGTGACAATAAAGTTATTCTAAGTCTAAGTTTAAGTCTAATCTTGGCGGTTTTCTGATAAATAACATGAAGAGAGTCCCCATTGTTTCCAGCTCTTCCAGATCTGAAGATCTATTTCCACTTCAGCAAAGTCTTCTTGAATGAATTACTGGGTTCAAATACTTCCAGAATCCCATTCCCTATTGTTGACAGGTTATAATTACATCTGGGAGGGAGGGAGGGAGGGAGGGAGGGAGGAAGGAAGGAATTCTATCATTTAATACTAGTGATATGATTCATTTTGAGCAAAAGCTAATGTTTGGTCTTTCTGTCAATGTGGTCAAAATGGAAATAAATTTGAGTTTTTAATTTAAGTTGAATTGAAATTAAATGAAATCCATTACACAGAGTCTGTGTACAAGATCTCTGGATATTTGGGGCTCATCTGTGCCAGAGGTGGTATTCAGCAGATTCTGACCAGTTCTGGAAAACCGGTAACGGAAATTTTGAGTAGTTCAGAGAACCGGCAAATTCCACCTCTGACTGGAGATTTTACAGTGTCCTTCGCCTGCCACATCCACCAAGCCACACCCACAGAACCGGTAGTAAAAAAATTTGAATCCCACCACTGATCTGTGCTCTTCTGCTCTAAATGCTGTGGCTTCAGAATACTGCCTAATATTCATTGTGAATTATTACAGGCTCCTGCTTCTAAAAAGGCACTACAGGAGAAAGAGTAGGCATTATAATCTGAAGCAATATAGAACAAATAACATGTTGTAAGCTACAACTGGTTTGAACTCATAATGAGTGTCAATCTATTTCTGGATCCGTGACATGTTGATGGACTCCTACAGTTATTATTATATTATTATTATATTATTATTATTATATTATAATTGGTCTTATATGCCGCCCTATCTCCCTAGGGACTCAGGGCGGCTCACATAAAAACACTCAATACAAAAGTTAAAAAGAATTAAAAGAATATTAAACCTATTCCGACCAAATAAAGTATTTAAAACCCCATCACATGATGTTTAAAACTACCCCCCCCAGTCCAGGCTGGTTTGCTCGAATAACCAAGTCTTTAGGCCGCGTCGGAAGGAGTGGAGGTCGGGGGCCAATCATAGCTCCAGGGGAAGCTGGTTCCATAAATTGGGTGCCCCCACAGAGAAGGCCCTCCCCCTAGGGACCGCCAGCTGACATTGTTTGACTGACAGTACCCCAAGGAGGCCCTGTCTGTGGGCACGCACCAGGTGATGGGTATTCGATGCTGGCAGGAGACGTTCCCTCAAGTACTCTGGTCCTAAGCCATGTAGGGCTTTATAGGTAAGTACCAGCACCTTGAATCTCACATGGAGGGCAACTGGCAACCAATTCAACCAATGCAGTTGATTCCCTCCTATACTTGCATTTATCTGGGACTTTTAAATTTATACATGCAAAGAAGTGCACTTAAATAACATTTCAATGTTATTTCTAGAAATTTTTTTTTCTCAACATATATGTTTTGAACCTTACTTTTAGTCTTTTTTTTAATCCACCAGTTCATCAGAAGTCAGGAAACATTCCCAGAGATGAAAACTGTGGGAAAAACTAAGTTCTGATCTGCATTCCGATGCAAGAGGCTGCACCATAGCAATGGATCTCCACATTTATAAATAGCAAATTTCTCAAGGATTCCTAATTTGAGCAACACACCCCAGCCTGAAAACTAATGCCATCCGCCAGTTTTGGCAAGCATTTCAAATGATGGTCTGTCCTCCCAGTTCAGCACACTAGAACAATGCCTACTAATGAAGCTGGCTGCCGGCACCAGGGAGCAGCTGAAGCTGTGATGCAGAGAGGGATAATGCCTTGCATAATAGCCCAGTTCTCTTGGGTTGTCCTTGGAGGAATTCAGATTTTCTAGAAGAGAGGCAGCAAGGAACAGAGTCAGTCTGCTGTCTCCTTTGAAACAAGAGCCATCATGTTCTGAGACACTTCAAAAAGTTCAGTGACTCTCCTATATCCCTTGCCTGAAATGAGAATGGATACACAACAAGTTAAGGAAAACATGTAGCACCTGTATTTGTTATTCTTTCCAAGCAGCAGCCAGATAAGGAATCTGCATTTTCTTCTGCATAACAATGGAGTATGTTGCACCTTGGTGTATACTTTTTTTCTTCTTCTTTATGGGCTCCGGTTTCATGCAACCCATTTTCAAACTCAGTTTTGGCCAGTTTCTCTCCCAGTCCTAAATTTGCTTCCTTTCTGTCCCCATTCTGAAAAATTATCCAACTAATAGGCAGTCAGAGAGAATCTTTTAAATAATTCTTTCCCAGCATTGTGAATAGGCCTCATCGTCATGTGTTGCATGACGGGGCTGAATGTGGCCAATTCCTCCCAGGGTCTAACCAGGAAGTGTGCATTTGTGTTATGTGTCTCTGTATACATATTTGTTTTCTCTATGTAGGGTGTTCACATGCATTTATTTCTTTGTGTGCATTTTTCCCCAGGTACAATGAGCAACTGTGTCAGAGGTGGTATTCAGCAGTTTCTGACCAGTTCTGGAGAACTGGTAATGGAAATTTTCAGTAGTTCGAAGAACCAGCGAATACCACCTCTGACTGGCCACGTCCCCATCTATTCTCTGCCTCCCGAGTCCCAGCTGATTGGCTGGGTCTTCTTTTGTTGCCCTGCACAGAAGAACGGAGCTGGAAAGCAGGTTAGCAGGGTGGGGAGGGAATGGAGACTTTACAGTATCCTTCCCCTGCCATGCCCACCAAGCCATGCCCACCAAGCCACATCACACCCTCCATGCCACGCCCTGTCCACCAAGCCCCGCCCACAGAACTGGTAGTAAAAAATTTTGAATCCCACCACTGGTCTGTGCGTAGGTGATGTGCGTACATATGTCTTGTTTCTGATCTCCTCTCAAGTTGTATCTGTCTGTGTTTTGGGCAGTTGGGAAGCTGCAGTGCTGCCCTATGGGCCATGTGCTTTACTAGCAGTGGCCACAGGAAGCATTTTCTGTGTAACAAATAGGGCAGTCTGTAGGTGAGGACTATCTATAACAGGATTCCCTTTTGGGAAAGTTGCTATGGGCATGAACGAACCATTTCATGATGTTTATTAAGCAGTTCGTTAATCCCATGGAGGTTTTTGCTTGGCCTTAACAGTTGGGGCCAGGTTACCTGGTTACCTTCATCACATTGGCCTGTCCCACCTGGTCAGTCAGTGGAGGTATGTTATGGACCCCCCCCCCAGTTAAAGAATTTCAATTGGTGCAGTCCAGAGCCTTCTCTGGCAATCCCCTGCCATCTGGAATATCAACTCTCAACTCTCCTGGCCTTTTGAAAGAGTTTGAAGACTAGGCTCTGCCAACTCACATGGGATTCCCAGAGTGGCACATAATCCTAAAGGTGATTGGCTCTTTGAAGCCTCTTCTCTCCTCTCCTCTCCTCTCCTCTTTTAACTTACCTTGTTTTTACGAGGCTCCTTTTATCGATATATTGTATTTTATACGGCTTTTATGCTTTTAGCTGTACTCCGCCCAAAGTCACTCTGACAGTGAGATAGTGTCAGGCCCTAGCAACCAAGAGCAATACAAGGAGCCCCTGTATATGAGTTGCGCTTTATTGTTGCATACTGATAGACTGAAATCTTGCCAGATTGGAGCAACTATCTGTGTAAGTAAAAGATATTTGCTTTTCATTTTATAACCCCTGAATTGGGACACTACAGGTACAGTATTCCTCACTTAACAACTATTTGTTCAGCAACCATTCAAAGTCAAAACAGTGCTGAACAAACCAATTCTCGAAATTACGGCCATTGCGTTGCAATGCTCCCATAGTCACATGTTAAAAATCTGTGAATTGCTAGTGGGATGTCCATCTTCCCTCCCTTTCTGCTTACCAAAGATTCCAAGCTCCTTTGTCTCTTAGCAACCTGGGAAAGAGCCCCTCCTTCCTGTGACTCTGGATCACATTCCACCACAGAATGGTCAGTACCTATGTTTGATAAAATATTTTTTTAAAAACCTAATAAACCTTGGATTGTTTTTGAAGCTTACAAAGGCGTAGGGATCTGGCTAGTATTGGATAGGAGACTACCATGAAATTCCAGGACTACTGGAAGTGTGTTAAATTGAAGGAGGAAAAAAATCCTACAAGGAAGTCATGACAAACGGTTCCATAATCCACCAAGATAATTACTATTATTAGATTATTGCTGCAGCACTGCTTTTTAAACCCTAGCATTAATTTGTTTTGCAATGCTGATTCCAAAGAATCATTGTGCTGGAATGATTTGATGAAGACAATATTCAATATCAGACTGTACCTTTTATTCAATAGTAACTTTGCCTTGGTTGAGTAGGTTTATTGCTAGATAAGTGGGGTGATAGGATTTCAGCTGCAGCTATGTATTTATGAGCAGGCATCCATGGTAAATGAGTTTTATAGCCAAATTGCCATGGGATAGGGATTGCCATAATATGATTCCCTGTTGAAGGGGAGTAAAGTGCTTATCAGAGAGGCAAACTAAATGGGATGTTTCACATAACCCACTATTTGCTATCAAGAGATTGCTTTCCTTCATTATTATACAACCTTCCATTAAAAAAAGCATAATCTATGCTTACTGTTAAATGAAAGAGCACTTTAACATCACAAAAATGGCAAGTGTAATGGTGAGATCTAATCAATTTCTCGAAGCATGAACTCAAACTATACTTTTTCTAGGGTCCTATAAAAAGGGATGTTGTTAAAATACACAAAATATTGTTTGATATGCCTATCATCTCAATGGAGGGCCAAGGTAACCTATAATCTTGTTTACAGAAACAACTGTGGCAACTTAGCGTCTATGGAGATTCTCAGTCATCCAGGTCATGGTTGTCTCAAAGGTGATTTTTCAAAAGGCAACTGGACATTCTTTGTTTTTCTCTAAAGGTGTTTCACTTCTCATCCAAGAAACTGAAGAATCTTCTTGGATGAGAAGTGAAACGTCCTTCAAAGAAAAACAAGAAAGTCCAGTTGCCTCTTGAAAAAGCACCTTTTGGCAACTTAGCTATTTTTTTCTCAAGGCCATCTGATCTTATTTCCTTATTATATATTTATTATTTCCCATCTTTTCTCGGGGCACTCAAATCAGCATAATAGCTCCCCCCCTTCCTGCAGTTGTAATTCATAAGTGATATATAAGTCTAAGTGCTATTGCTATTGTTTGCAGGTGGGGTGGTGAATGACTTGCCCAAAGTCACTCCTAAAGTTCCGTGTTATATAACAAAGATTTGGATTCAGTCTTGCCAGTCTTGGACCAGCCTTTAACTCCAACACAACAAATACTGAAGACCAGGCAATAGGATCCCCCTTTTAAAAATGCCCTCCTGTCCATCATATCATAGAATGAGCTTGTGAGCCAACAGATGGAGGTAGGCAGAGTTAGTGCGAGAGCTGCGTAGAATGTGAGCCATTCATGATGGATGATGGATTGTCATTTCTATAACAGTTTCTCATACTTCCCTAAAATGAAGAGATTTGCTTTTCATTTTGAATCCTTGAATTGGGACATTACAGGTATAGTATTCCTCACTTAGAATAACAGAGTTGGAAGGGACTTTGGAGGTCTTCAAGTTCAACCCCCTGCTTAGGCAAGAAACCCTATACCATTTCAGACAAGTGGTTGTCCAATCTCTTCTTTAAAAACTTCCATTGTTGGAGCACCCACAATTTCTGGAGACAAGGTGTTCCACTTGTTAATTGTTCTCACTGTCAGGAAATTTCTCCATAGTTCTAGGTTGCTTCTCTCCTTGATTAGTTTCCACCCATTGCTTCTTGTCCTGCCCTCAGGTACTTTGGAGAATTGCTTGACTCCATCTTCTTTGTGGCAACCCCTGAGATATTGGGACACTGCTATCATGTCTCCCCTAGTCCTTCTTTTCATTAAACTGGACATACCCAATTCTAGCAACCGTTGTTTATGTTTTAGCCTCCGGTCCCCTAATCATCTTTTTTGTTCTTCTCTTCACTCTTTCTGGAGTCTCAACATCTTTTTTACATTGTGGTGACCAAAACATAACAACCCTTTATTCAGCAACTGTCAAAACCAAAACAAGGGTGAACAAACGGTAGTTACAACCAATCCTCAAAGTTATAGCTGTTGCAGTGCTATAGTCACATGATAAAAATTGGAGTACTTGGGTAACTGACATTATTTTACAACTTCAACATATGCTTCAACAAATCCAGAGCTCTGTGGACATCCCCAGAGGTGAGATTCTACTGGTTCAGACTGGTTTGGGCGAACCCCTTGCTCCGAAGATCAGCTGGCGGGGAGAAACAGCAGCAGTGGCCATTTGTGACATTCCCTAGGGGATAGAGTGGCACCAGCACCAGAGTGGCATAATTACTACAGTACTCCTCTCAGAGCAAGGCTGCAACCAATAGAATGAACACTAGATGACAGCAAAGAAATAGCATTTTCTGTGCTTCTTTGCTGCCACCTAAGGGTTGCCCTTATTCAGTGACACCAGCTACCACATTCACCCACAGCCTACTTCCGCCTGCTACAATGCCACTGTACCATCACACAGCTTGTTCTCCTGGTTTCCTCGATTGGCTTTAAAGAAACCTAGCCTTCTTTCTTTCAAGGCTGAAGACTCAGGCTATTCCAGGGTACCGAAATATTTTTTCCACTATAAAGAGCAATTTGATTTTCTTTTGAATGAGATGTGAATTAGCTGACACATTGAGAAATTCTAATTATTATATTGACCTTTACTGGTATGTATTGTATGGCATTTTTGCTACTTTTTGTGTGTACTTAAATCATACTATACAGTTTATTATATAACTGATAAAGTAACACCTAAAATGTCTTTCTTGGGGGAAGAAAAGGAAACTTCTGTTTATAACTTGGTGGGACCTCTGTTTTTTGATAGGAAAATTTCCAGGACTTAAAAAAAAACAAGAAGTTGAGAACTGCTGGAGTAAGGATTTTTCTCCTGTGTTAGTTATTGATAGTCTTACTGAACTTAGTGGGTGTATTTCTAAGAACCATTCCTAGGATTTCACTATCAATTTTTGCCTAGGAAGCATCTATATAAATCCTAGTTAATTACTTACATGAAACACATTTCAAAGGCAAACAAATGATTCACTAGGCCATCACTTTCTTCCACACCATATCTGTTCTGTTGTCTTTTATGTCTTTCACAAAATTGATACTGCAAGATTAAAAAAAAAAGACAGTGACCCTCTCTGAAAGCAGAACTCCCCAAAGTTCAAAGATTTCTCTTTGACTTTAACAATAAATTGGTCTGAGTGACTTTAACTGTTTGATCTCAAAGTTGTGATGAACATTCAAACACATCCCAAATTTCATGTCACACACTGTCCTTGATCTATTATGTTGAAGTTTTTAATATACTGAAACCATTGCAAAAAATCTTTCTTTCTGATTACTATTTTAAACTCATGTGCTTGCTTTTGGATGCAGTGGAAAATGGTATCACATTAACAATATTCAATAGGAATTCAGCAGTTGTGTTGGTTCATTTTATGTACACAAAAGAGGAAATTTCATCCTTGAACTCAGACTAAACAATATAGTATAAGCCAGCTCTGCTCTATTTCTTCATTTATACATTCACTAGACTGCATGAGTTAAACCTGTACATGTAACTTTTGCCATATGCACACACATTTTTCCAGGAAGTTTCTGTCTGCAGCTTTGTTCACACCACCTGCTGAATCCATGTAGATCAGGAGAGTGATGCTGCATTGCCCCTACTTAACAAACTCTCATGAACAAAGCTCATATGTCTTAGATATAAAATGAAATGTAGGGTTAAAGTTTTAACCCTGGCGACCCCTAGGGGCAGGCCCTTCTCTGTGGGAGCACCCACCCTGTGGAACCAGCTCCCCCTGGAGCTTCGGGTGGCCCCTGACCTCCGCTCCTTCCGCTGGGGCCTAAAAACCTGGTTGTTCCAACTTGCTGACCTGGGCTGAGGGTGGGGATGGGAGTTTTAAATGATTGTTTTTACTGTTTTTAGCTTCTAATTGGGTTTCTCATCTAATGTCTTTTTAATTGTATATTTTGTATTGTTTTATGATTGTATGCCGCCCCAAGTCCTTTGGGAGATGGGGCGGGTTAGAAATCCAATTAATAAATAAATACAATTAATAATAAAGTTGCTTGGAGGTTTAGTTCCAGAGATCCTATTTGTTGAGAAACATAAATGATGCTTAAAAGGCTCATAAGGCCTGTCTCTTCCTCCCTGCTCATTATGCATATTCTATACATTTAAACAGATAGGACTGAAGCCATCTGACATGCTGCCTCGTTGTTTAATTTAAGGAGGAAAGAATGCCTAATAATATCCAATGGCAGATGTACAGAACCTCCCTTAAGGCTCATTATCTAATTATTGCAGGTAGCTCTTCAACAAATTAGGTAATATTTATTATATGTAAATTATAATGTTTATACACAGACAGACACACACATATTTTAACTGTAAGAATGTGTTAAGAATACATGATTTCAAGATTATTTCTGTAGAATAGGTATGAACCTTTATTTTTTTTTTAGTTTCATTTTGATCTTTCAGTGACAATCTGGTTCAGTTTGGATCCAAGACATTAACCCTCACAAGTCTTTAATGGTATTACCCAATTCCCATTTTATGACTATGTAATCCCTTTCGGGGTAGACTCGGGACAACTTCTTAAAATATATTTTTTATTAATTCTAGGCAGAATTGCATGAAATTTGCAATCACATCGGCTGTTCCTGAGAAGATCCAGGGTAAACTCCAGAGTATAGATTCTATAAAGCACCCATGACTAAAGGAGGTACTGAGGAACCTCCACTGAATCAATCATTACTAGAAAAGTTGAATTCTAAGAGGACTTAGCTGAGCCTCCCTTCCCTCAACCCTATCTTAACTCCCATTTGGTTGCACAAGTCCTGGTCTTCTACCTCGTCCTATTGTACCCCAAAACATTGATAGAAGCCAGTTCTCTAGGTATTTTAGTATCTCCAAATCCTATTAAAGATCCATTGTGGAGAAAATCTTTATTCAAGCAACAGAAGAGATTGACTGTAGATAATGTATTAGCAGACACTCAGGAAGAAAAAAAATAGATACCAGAGATATAAATCTGTCTTGAATCTTATGCTGGGGCAACAGGTTTGGGCTTGTATGTTACAAAGCTCTTGTGATATGGTGGGTTGCAGATAAACTAAATTTTATAGAAAACAGATGCCAAGAAATTGACTTTAATAATCTGAGGAGTTGGCCTTAATAATTTTTAAAGGGAATAGGTTTATTTTCTCAGTGGTTTGTGAGCTAAAATCACATACAATCCACAATATTAGATAGAATTTCCCTCCGGATTTTTTTACAAGCTTTCAGAAGGAAACACATAGCTGTTGAGAACAAAGAACACTTTCAGAATGGTTGTTTGTTAAGGTTGTTCAGCTCTCCAGATCGGAAGGCAAAAGAATACTTTTCACTTGGCACATTTCAAAACTGTATTTTCTACAATTGTAATTTGTATGCTTATTTATCCATATGTATGTGTACATGTGTGCAACTAGGTAACAGCATCTAAGTGATTATGGCTGTTCTCAAAAAGTTAAGGAAGGTTGCACCTGGACAGAACTTGGATGGGAAACTACCAGGAAATAACATGGCACAGGGGTGTCAAAAAATCCCAGAAGAAGGCAATGGCAAACCATCTGTGCATTTTCCCAAGAAAACTATATTGGAATCCCCAGGAAGTAATAGGACCAAAGCTCAATGTAAAGGAGACTATCCATATATACTTATACTTGGTACACATACCCCAATAATACTGTGACTTTTACAAAAGGCAATATGTACTATGGAGTTTGGTGTTTTTATGAGGAAAGAAAACTACTCAACTATTGTATGGTTGATTGCTAGGGATGGTTCTGTATGTGTTCTTTGTGTATGTTGTATGACATACTTATTCAGAAGCAAGTTTCTCTGAGTTTAATATGTTTCCCCCAAGGAATATGGATTTAGAGTAGCTTTACATCCCATTACACTATCCAACCTTCTTAGATGAGAAGAAGCTGCTGCAGAAAGAGGCAGCTGTCCATTTGAAAGAGAGCTGCGTTTCAAATGGTACCTTTTGATTGCTCTTCTGCTATCCTCCCATCATTACAAGCAGTGAAGAAAGTGCCTACCTTACTCAGATTAAGGTTGATTCAGGAAGGCTGCCTTTGAAATGGGCTACCTAGCCCATGGATCACTAAGCTTCTTCTATCCCAGAATTTTCAAATCATGAATTTGAATTTATCCAACTTGAATGAAAAATAATTTCCTGGGTTGTTTCACCAAACCCACCTAGGACTGGAATGGTTTTATGTCAGAGGCAACTTAAATGCTTGTAAAGGCAAGAGATTTGCCTCTTGGCTTTGCCCATTTTTCACCTGTTGATGCGTAACTCTCAGCAAATCTGGGTGGCATGCAATTTTATTTCACTGACTTTAACTAAACTTCAAAACAAATGTCACTAGCCCTGCCCTAACCTTTGCTTGCTCCTTCTGATTTTTTTTGCACAGGTTATCCAAAGGCAGTGAAATTGGCCTTTCAAGTTTCTTTGTGGTCCATCCATTGCTGTTGCATTATAATCCAGAGTTGTCCTCTTCTTCTCTTTCCTTCAATGTTTCCCAGCATTATGAGCTCCAACTTTAGGTTCCAACAAACAATCTAGGACTTCTGGTTAATAATTTAAAGCCACTGCTAGAATTATTTCAAAAGGACTGCGCTCTCATGGTCCTGATGATGCCACAAACTACAGTGTTTTAGAATGATGTTGGACACTTTTCTGAAGGACATTGCTACATATGAGACTCTGACGAGAGATCCTACCAGAACTTACAAGAGAAAGGTCATCGATTTCCTGCAACAACTGAAGGACAATGACATTGGCAAGCCAAAATACTATCCCTTTATCCTGGGGAAGCCATTGCATGCATATATGGACTCCCCAAAATCCACAAAGAGCAAACTCCACTCAGACCAATTGTCAGCCGCATCAACTCTGTCACCTACAACATTGCAAAACATCTAACCACTTTATTAGCTCCTCTGGTTAGCAACATCACCCATCACATCAACAATTCACAAGACTTTATCAGCAAGGTTTGAAAAAATAAAACTGGATCCAGGTGAGAAATTGACAACTATTACCTGGATGACTGAGAATCTCTATGGACATTTTCTAATTGGAATGAAATGAATAATTGTGTTCTCCGTCCCTCTTTGTTATCACTGCATTGTACTACAAATGATATCAAAGAATTTCCATGGTCGCATCATTGTGCGCATCAATGTAGAAATCCACGTTTGGGGAAATCATTTGGAAGTGATTATTTCCCCTGTTCTGTCTTTTGAAACTGTGTAAATGTAGCCAAAATCTGATGCGATTAGACAGAATGAATGAGCAGTAATTTCCTGTGGTTCCTGTTTGCTTCTATGAATCTACTTAATGAAGTCGTCATTTTTAATATTCCGTTCAGTTAATACATTTCATATAACAGACAGCTTCCAACTGTGCCTGACTTCATCTTTTGATGCTTTTATGTCTTACTTTTAATGCACCTTTTCTGTACAGTCTTTAGTCTTTTATGGAACTGGATTCTTAGAGAGAGGTTGGACTAATTTTTCTTCTTCCAACAAACATGCAAATGCTGTATACTGCATTATCCATTATTCTATTTCTGTTCTCCATCCCTGCAAGGACTATGGATTTGCTTGTTTCTGAAATGTAAATGCAAACAGGGCATGTCAAATCCCATACCCAAAAACAGTCATGTGGGTGAGAAGATGCTTGCAGCTACTTGATAATGGCAATAACATATGATTCAGCTCCACAGATTGCAACTGATTATGGGAAATTTTGAAGGCAAATCATACAATTTGCAGGAAATTATCTCTCTTGTTTTGAGGCCATGCATAATTCATTTAGTAAAACTTGGAGATGCCATTTTCTAAAGCTGCAGCTTTTATTATTGTTTCCAGATATGAATTAAATGGTGTCCATGTTTTAACGGCATAGTGCTTCATGGAACTCTGTAAATCAAGAAGCACTGATTCATTGTGTAGGTAAGCAGTAGCAATCACAAATCTTTCTAACAATTGTGTATCCCTCTTTTCCACTGCAAAGTAATCAAAGTAGAATCAATTCAGAACTGTTCAGGGCAGAAGGGCAGGTGGTATTATGTTGTGATAAATTCTTTGCTTTGGAAAAGATGGAAAAATTCAAGAAATATTATGCTCTAATCAAGCAGATTAAACAATTCAACAAAATTAGAATAATTTAAATGATAATATGTGTTTAATCGATGGATCACTAAATTAAAGATAATGAAAAAGAATCTAGTGTTGAATATATTATAAAACATTAGAATTCTCTCAAATATCTCCTGCATAAAGTCTGACACAAGCTTCTAAAAAGATTATTCAAGGCATCTAATAAACATGAAAAAGAATCTTGATAAATTAGTCTCATTTTAAGTTCATAAAATATTTTAACTTCATAGAAACATGTGTTCTCTGACGTTAATTCATTTGTTAAAATAAAATATCCCAATCACATTTCTGCAGTTTTATCTCAATAATTACCAGTATCTATCTTGGTAATGGTTCCTAACTGTCTATAGAAATAAACTATTTGATTTAGATAAACAATTCTTTAAAATTCTTTATAATAGAAAAAAATCATTGATAAGGTCAGAAACTAAAACAAAATAAACAGGGTAGGATAGAGGGTAGAATATGAGATGGGATGGGATAGGATGGAAGGAGGAAGGGGAAGGAAGGATAAAAGAAGAAATCCATTCAGCAATTTTGGGCTATTCAAATTCTTGAATTATATATTTTCTTTATCACCTATACCAACCTAGCGAATAATGACAATGTTATCTTAATTTGGTAATTCAAAAGTTTAATACTGACTGAATAATGTGATAACTGTAGAATTCATTTAATGAATCAGTATAGCAATTTATTTTTGCAACTGTGTCAAAAATACCAACTGATGCTAGTCAAACAGGCTAATGTTGTCCAAGTGAAATATACAGAAAAATGAAGACCATCTTTGACAATCTAATTTCTTCATGGATAAAGAAACAATACAAGTTATGGCTAACTGTAGGTGAGAACTTAAGATTCCACATTGTAATGCATCTAATAAGGACTGGAATCCATTTTAAATTAAGCATAAAAATTTAACTGAGATTTTATGAGTTCTAAGACAGATCAGACAAGACAACTTATGAATAGGTCAGGTTTTAAACTATTATTTTAACTTTTAGCATAATAAGGGTAGAAGGGTATCTCTCTATGAATTGACTCAATAGAACTTAACGGTAGAAGCTGTTTTAGACCCAGAACTCCAATAGTCTCCCTCCCCCCTCTTTGTTTCTGCCTTCAATATAAATGCTTTATGTCCTAATTGCATTACTGTTCCAAGAAGAGAAGCTATTGCTGTGCCTGGATCATATTTCTTCTGCTAAAATGACATCGATTTTTCCCCCTCGTTGTCTTGCACTTTGCCAATCACAGAAATGATCGATAGAATTAATCATGTCTGGGCAAGGGATTGGATGAAGAAACTAGAGGTCTCTTCCAGCTCTATTGTTCTATGATTCTCAATTTATTTACATTAGGTGAGTCAAATATTCAACCATGAATATACTGCCTTAAAATTAAAGGGATAGCAGCAAATCTCTCCTTAACCTTGAAATTACTTTCTTATGAAACTCTGTGTGAAATGTGCTGTGAAGGACAGAGAAATTATGCTAACTGCTTACAGGAACAAAGGAAATTAAGTTTCAATAAATTCCGTTTCATTTACTGTTCAAGGTCTCTCATAGAACTCAGCTTTTCCTTTTATTTTTATTTTTTATTTATTTGATTAGTCAATTGCTTACAAGATAATAGGTATAAGTATAAACATAGTTATAAATACATGGATACATATAAGAAAATAAAAAGCAATAGGACAGGGATGGTAGGCACTTTGGTGCACTGCCACCCTACAGACCTCTTAGGAAAGGGTGAGGTCAATAGTAGACAGTCTAAGGTTAAAGTTTTTGGGGTTTGGGGAAGAAACCACAGAGTCAGGTAGAGTATTCCAGACATTGACCACTCTGTTGCTGAAGTCGTATTTCCTGCAATCAAGTTTGGTGCAGTTAACCATGAGTTTGTATCTATGTGTGCTCTTGTTGTTATGGTTGAAGCTGAAGTATTCATTGACAGGTAGGACATTGCAATGTATGATTTTATATACTATACTTAGATCGGACCAAAGATGGCGTAGTTCTAGGTTTCTAGGTCTAGAACAAGTCTGGTGGCATAAGGTATGCAATGAGTAGAGGGTAGAACTCTTCTTGTGAAATATTTCTGGACTTTCTCTACTATGTTAATATCAGATATGTAATGTGGGTTCCAGACTGATGAGCTGTATTCAAGTATTGGTTTAGCAAATGTTTTGTATGCTCTAGTTAGTAGTGTGATATTACCAGAGAAAAAGCTATGTAGGATTAGGTTAACAACTCTTAATGCCTTTTTGGCTATGTAGTTACAGTGGGCTCTAGCAGATCATTTGAGATGAGTACTCCAAGGTCCTTGACAGAGTTTGGATCATCAACAAGGTCTTGACTATTCAGCTTGTATTTTATTTTCTGATTTTTTGCCAATGTAAGACAGAGCATTTATTTGTTAGATATTGTGAAGTTGCCATTTGTTGTGATTCTTGAGATTTGAAGTTTGAGGTCCATTTGTTTGACCATTCTGATATATAGTCAAGGTCTTTGAAGGGTAGCAAATTATCTGTGTTGAATAGCTTTACATCATCAGCGAAGAACATAATTGCTCTTAATATGATCACAGATCATTTATGTAGAGTATGAAGAGAGTTGGTCCTAGAACACTGCCTTGAGGGACACCACTGTTGACAGGTACAGAATTTGATAGGATGTTTCCAATTTTGACCATTTGTTGTCTGTTTGACAGGAATGCTTCTATCCAGTTATGCAGGTGTCCAGAATACCATAAGATTTTAGTTTTAGGAGTAGTTTGTCAGTGTACCACTGAATCAAAGGCTGAAGTCTATGTAGATGCATCTATTGCTTTGCCCTGATCAAGTTGTGTAGTCCATATGTTTTGCAGTGTAAGAGTTGCAGATTACAGGATAGTTTTTCTGAAACCAAATTGTTTATTAGAGAGTAGGTTGTTTGTTTCTAAGTGGAGCATAATGGATTGGTTAATAATTGATTCCATGACTTTACAGGTGGCGCAGCATAGGAGATGGTCTGTAATTTTCAACTAAGCTGGGGTCTCCTTTTGGAGTGGCTAGTGACCATAGGTTTGGCAAGGAGCTGGTCCTGAAAGATTTTCAAAGATTATGCTTAGAGGTTTGGCTATGGCAGGATAGCTTTTAAAGAAGTAGCACATATTCTGTCGGTCCTAGATAGAGATGGTTTTAGATTGTAGTGCTTTTTCAACATTGTCTTCTGTAAAATCTATATTTATTAGATCATTGTAGTTGTCTGTGGTTCGACTAGGAAATACTGGGCATGATCCATTGCTGTTTACAAATACTGAGCCAAAGAATGTGTTAAAGAGTTTGCTTTAATGGTTTCATCTTATTTATTTTATTTCCTTTCTTTTCCTTTCCTTTCACTGATCGGAGATTTTCTCTTAACTTCATTTATACCAGATGAGGGAGGAATGGACCATGAAGGTACCTTGCCTGCAAATTCCCATTCCCTCCCCATCCCCACTAACCTGTTTTCCAGCTCCATTCTCCTGTTCAGGGCAACAAAAACCAACTTAATCAGTTGGGACTGGGAGCAGAAGAGAATAGATGATGGGCGAGACCAATCAGAATTGGTATTTGCGGGTTCTCAAACTACTCAAAATTTCAGTACCAGTTCTCAGAACTGGTCAGAATCCTATGAATACCACCTCTGTTTCAGTGGTGTTTCTTGTTTGTTTAAAGTGTAAACTATCCACTTGCTCTGGCTACCACAAAACGACTCTTCGTGAGATGTGGCTCAGTAGTAAATGGACAGCAAATAAATTTAATAAACAAAATAATAAGTCTGTGGGATTACAGATGGCCTAAACTGCGTTCAGGAGGTCTCTGTGGGATGACACAAGTCATGTTTGTGGGAAACCCATCAAGGATGAATGGATTATTTTGCTATAGAGATTAACTTGGGTGCAAAAGCTTAAAACAATCCTTTAACAAGTAGATGAAATAGTAGTTTGTGACACAATGAATGAATAGTGATTGCAGTGATTTCACTCATCAACTGGAAAAGTCTGTCCTACTTGATGTTGGAAATGTCCTATCAACAGATGACGTGATCTAGTAGAAATGTTCTGCTTGTCATTGAGAGGGACAGTGAATCTACCTATGTGCCTTCTTTTGAAATCTCCTATGCATTCCAAATATCTATGACCAGAGTGCTGATCAGTCCTTTCTAGCAATGCAAAAGATGGCTCTTGAAGCTATAGGCAATCAGTGGAAATGCTTCCATCTATCTTTTATCTCATCTGGAAGATTTTTGAGCTGATCTCTTTTCAGGCTCCAGTAACTCATTCAAAATTCACATAACATACATGCTCAGCAATTTTAGACAAAATCTTCAAACTTCCATAGCACAATTAAAAAATGTGTTGTAGTTTCTGTCTCATTATTATAGTGCTAATCTAGCAGTTAACTTAGCGGTTAGAGAATTCCAATAGACTATTACAGGTAAGAAAAGGTAAAGTCTATCTATTTTACTTTGGTAGTTGTTACTGAATACAGGGGCAGGGTCCATCTCCTTTTCAAGGCCATTGAGCCAACACAATCGAGACATTTCTACGGTCATGTGGTCAGTATTACATCACAGAGCGTTACTTGCCCATCAAAGTGGTACCCGATTAAGCTGTTCACATTTGCAGGCTTTTTGAACTGCTGGGCTGGCAGGAGCTGGGGAGGGCGGGAGCTTACCCCATCATGTGGTCCTTGTCTCAAACCCGGGCTGCCGGCTTTCCAGCAACAGGCCCAGTTTCTTAATCACGGACTCATCCGCTGCCCAGACTTTTATAAGCCAAATTAAAATTTGTATTGGATGGTTGCAGAGGTCCTCCATATGCAAAAGTATTTTCCCCTCCTCAAATTTATCCTTGTAATGATGCTGAGGTGAAGATTGGGAAATCTCATGACAGGAGAAATCTCAGACTTTCAACCATCCATTGTCACCAAATAAGGTGAGAATGTGGTTTTTAATTTCCTGGTTCAGTGGAAATCTGTAACTAACTATTGACTCAGAAGGGCCAGTTTAAGGGGTGGTGGTGGAAAGGCTGTACCACTTTGGAACTTTAAATTCAGCAAGACTTCTTGTTAGGTCCTGTGTTCCTGAACATAACTAAACTAGAACATTAAGAATACTGCTGTCAGGGCTCGTGATTACCCCCATTTAAATCATGAGTCTCTAGCCAGATTTTCAAAACTTAAAGAAGGTTTATTAGGAGTAAACATGCCGGTGCTGCCTGAGTGTAGCCGACTCTGAGACACATCATTCATTGTCACCTTTAACCCTGGTTTTCCCCACCCCAGTGTGTATCATAATTCATATTCTCCCATGGGACACATCCATAGCCAAGAGTCATCAATCATACTCTCCAGTTAGAATTTTGTGTGGCAGAAACTTCGGTCGTTTAGAAACTATCTATGAAAACATTTATGGAATGCAGTTTTGGTTTTGCAAGCTGCTGCACTGCTCCCCTCCTTTCTGTTGGCAACTGTAAAAGACCAGAGAAATATTTTATGAGTTGAAAACCAGAAGGAACACTAGAAATGGCAGAAGGTTTCACTACAAAGCAAAATATCAGTTCTATACAGTAACGGAATTGGATGCAGAATATGGGCTTAGCCCAATTTTCAAGGGATGCATCCATTGTATTTGAAGTAAAAATTTCTTGAGAAGTATATGAAGACAGAAAATTTTCACTTCTACTTGAATGTATATCTTGAAGAGAAGAACCAAGAGAGAAATTGGGATGGGGAATTCCCTTGCATCTGTTAACTTAACCTTCCTTCCTTCTTTCCTTCCTTTCTCCCAAATATTTATTTAGCCACTACTTCTCATGAGTCGATTATTTATCAAAGGTGTCAAAATCTTATCAGAAAGCATATGAGTGGTAAATATATCTCAGGTAAAATTTAACCATCTAATTCATAGTGGGATTCCTAATTTGCAGCTTGCCAAATGAGCAACATCTGTTCTGGTATGAAATAGTAAATTGCATAAATAAAACAGTGACTATGGCATGTGATTAGAGGATGACTAAATTGAGAAAGATGTTGTGAATTAATAACAGGTAGATTGTGCTCCTTCTATTTTCCAAAACATTTAGATGAATGAGGAAAACAAAAATACTTCCTCATAAATATAAGATGGAATCTGAATTTTAAAAAAATCTATTGCATGCCTCAATGGTTCTGGTATAGAACTAACTTCTGGAATTTATGGTTCCACATCCCCACTCAATTGTACTACACATTGAATGGCTTCGTGGAGGTCACACTCTTTCAGCTCAACGTTATCTGAAGATGAAAAGAGGAAAAAATATGACACAATAAATAAAGCAAGCAAGCATTCAGTACTTTATTTTGAAGCCAGCCAAGTTTCTCCCCTCTCCATGGCTGGAACTGTTAGGTGATCACTGCAGATATTGTAATTCAATATCTCAATTTAATTTTTTTGCCAGATTTGAAGGGGAGATGGACTGGGACTGCATTTTAATCACCTTTGGCTCTCTTAGATTGGAATAAAAATCACTGTAAAATAAGATTGGGAATTCAGTATCCTTCAGATGCTAAACTCTTAATTCCCAGCATCCATCCACATGCTGAGTAGAACTGCTGTGCAATATAGCATAACAACCTCTGTGGAGAAAGTTCCACATCTCTGCACAAAGATAAATCAAGTATGCTCAGAGACCGATCAGTTTCCTCCTCTCGAGTGTCAAACATTTTACAGGAATTGCAAACTGGTTTCTCAGGAGGAGGGAACTTTTGATTATCAGCTTTTGGGCTGGAACCAAAAGCCACAAAGTGAGCATAACATCATGGCAGGGCAAGGAATTTTTGGAGGAAATCTGGGATTGTATCTTGTTTTTTTTTAATATTTAAATAAACCAAAATTAAGGTTAATGGGACAATATGGACATGACAGGGTTTTTTTGAGAGGGAGAGAGAGAGAATTAATTAATTAATTTTGGGACTACATATAGTCCTGGTTATTCAGCCCTATTTACCATAGAAGTTTTAAAAATGGCTTTCCTTTATTGGGTCTCTCTCTGAGCAACCACCTGAAATGTGCCTGTTCTGATGCCTTCCAGAAATGAAATCTGTGAAGTTATTCCTCACTTGATGGAAAACACCAAAATAACTGACTGAACGGAAGCACCATCTCTTTCGTTAAAAATACCAAGACCAATTTTGGGTTTGCACTCTTCCTCGTTTCTTGTAATATTAAGATGCCACCCCTATCCTTATTGCAAATAAATTGGCCATAAAGGAAACCAATCCATAAATCCATGGGTTTGTAACCCATGTTAGATACCAGTGGGTGAAAAAAAAAGATTCCTTTAATCACTGTTTCATTCAGAATAAAATTACTACTATATAAGGTATTAAACTTAGGTGCACACAGTTGCCAATTAACCAGCTGCTGACATACAAATTGGTCTATTCTGAAGGGAGGGGGAGACCCTTCTCACCAGTCTTATTGTGTAGCTGTTTTTAACATCAGAAAATGTGGATCGTTTTTCTGGTGATTCTTGGATAATAGAATAATAAAGTAAAAAGCTAATGGCTAAGACAGCAGAAAACTGAGCAGCCAAGGCAATGTGGAGCTTTCAATTTCTCAATACAAACAGGTTTGCCCTCTTCTGCTAGGAACATTCTAGCTACTTAGATCACCAAGAAAGGCCCTCTGAAAGATGTCTGCAAGATTAAAATCTAGTTTATCTGGAATATAGGAAAAACATCCTAGGTAGCTTCCAAATTGTAGGGTATGTTCCCTAAGGAGCTGGTCTATTCTCCAACATATTATTGCTTTTCTTTAATCTGTGTTGTTTATTGGTTTGTTTTTAACCAGGATTCTAATTTTATTAAGTCTGATTTAGTTTAATATTTGCATTTTTATTATTATAAGCTCCTGAGATTAGTGGATGGATAGAAAGGCAGGTTTAAATTGAGTCACCAGTGAAATATAAACTAAATTCATTTGTGCTGTCTTTTCTTCTTCTTCTTCTTTTTAAATCCTGCAATCCCACACACTTTGACTATGAATTTGGGACAGGCAGAAAAATGTTGTCTAATAAAAGCTCCCTTGCAAAGGAAAATGAGTTCTCAAAAAGATCCTTTTAAGAAGAAAGGAAAGTAGAAAGGAATATTCACTCAGGCTCTGCTGGAGAACAGGAAGCTGGGAATTAGGCTCATCTGGAGAGGTTGGGTAAGGTCACCAGATCCCTACTTGTAGATAGTTTAGGAAGATTTTTTGATCTGACCTTGGGGCACTCATACTTTCCATGCAGTTCCCCTATGGCAGAATTGGAAGATCTTGTTCCAGGGCTATAGGTTACAACTAAATAGGTTTTGAAATCCATACCTCTTTCATTCAAAATAAACTCCCATGGAGGAGATGCTGTCTGCCAAGATTCTGAAGGACTTTACACAGTTCCTTGCTAAAATGCTTTCATATATAAATGAAACAGGTGTACTAGCTGGATCCTTGGTGAAACTGTCCATATTTATTAAAAAGATAGCAAGCCAGTTTTTAAAAAAACTGTCATCCAAATTTGATTTCCCAGCCAACTGCGTTCGTTTGTTCCCAGGGAATTGGATAGAAACAAATAATGCAATTGCATCTAAAGGTTTTAGGAAGAAGAGGTATAATATTTGTCTACTGTCCCAGTCTGGTTCATCTTGCTCTAAAAGCTACGAAGGTGGCATTTGTGGATTTGGAAGCCAATTTTAATTTTTGTGCAAATAGAGAAAGGAAATAGGAGAGATTATGGTTACCGATTGATATATTCTGTTCTCCACACCTACTCCTTATAAAAGGGTGTTTTATCTAATCTTTTCATTGATGATATCCTGACACAGTGTGGGTTGAAAAAGAATTTCTTTTGCTACCTTTAATCTTTAATTTCCATTTCTGTATTTTTTCCATTTGTGTTTGCCAGATTCCCCCCGTGGTTGACTCTTGAATTTTTTTTTATTTTTTATTTTTTGCAGATAGCCTTTTTTCCCACTGGGAAAATTTCAATGAATGGAATATCCATTTTGGACAAAAGTGAAAAGTGTAAAAACAGCATCAGCTATTTAAAAAAATGTGGCAGGATGATGGCAGAAATGACCAGAACATCAGCTCTCTGGCTAACCGTCTGTCAAAATAAATAAATGAAAACACTTGGACATTTGGCCAGTCAAGTAATGTTCTACAGTTCAGGTAGATCATGCTAAATAAACAAGTTGCAATAAAGACAAAAGGGCTTATTTAAAATTAATTATTTTATTATATAGCATTATTAATTATAGCAAGATTTTATCTTCTATACTATATGGGATTAAAGTCCGAGGCTAAAATAAAATTTTTATCCAGGCCTTGGAAATTACACTTTTTAAAAAGTTTTTATGTCTAAAGAAGAAGAATATATTGGTGTGGGTGTATATGGTTCTTTCTTATACATGGAAAACATGAATTTTGTTCAGAATGACACAAAAAGCAGAAACAACAGATAATTAGATATTGCTTAAAATGTATTGCACAGGCCCAAAGGTGGTATTCACCAGGTTCTGACCAGTTCTGGAGAACCGGTAGCAGAAATTTTGAGTAGTTCAGAGAACCGGCAAATACCACCTCTGACTGGCCATGCCCCCATCTATTCTCTGCCTCCCGAGTCGCAGCTGATCAGCTGGGTCTTCTTTTGTTGCCCTGGACAGGAGAATGGAGCTGGAAAACAGATTAGTGGGGTGTGGAGAGAATGGGTATTTTGCAGTAACCTTCCCCTGCCACGCCCACCAAACCACGCTATGCCCACCAAGCCATGCCCACAGAACCAGTAGTAAAAAAATTTGAATCCCACCGGGCCTCTAACTAGAATGAAAGCCAGCCACTTGGATATTCCTTGCATGTAATTCAAGTGTTACTCTGTTCTCCATTTCTCTTGCTTTCTTGGCATTTGCAGAGAAGTTATAAAACTTGGCTCAATATATAACTGGGCCCTCAGAATAATTAGGGCCACTAAACAGGACATGTAGAAATGGCCAAGGCTTGTCAATCACAATCTGTTTCCATTTAAAGCACTTCCACCTTCAAATTTGCCCTATTTTCTCATGTTTTTAAGACTGAATAATCAGGTTGTCACATTTCCTGGCATCAGATCAGAAAGCTGCTTTCTCCTTTAACATTGTGATGCCAAATGTATTTTCTGGGGCTCTGCAAATCCTCCAAAGCGTGCTTAACTTCCATGCAGCTTTGTGTGAAGGATTCTTTTAAAGCAAGGGTTTGCAAAGTCTGATCCCAGCCTGCCAAGCAACAGAGGCAAGTGGCAGCTTCCCTTTGCTGGGGAAACAGGTTTCTGTGCATGCACAGCTGGCATGCACCAGAAAAGCACGTCTGGCTGAGAGAAGTACTGTGTCACACCCCTGTCGGAATCTGATTCTGAGGGGGAGGCCGAGCAGCTGACAGGGAGTGGGAGTATGGCTCTGTTGGCTGTGGAAGAAACTGGGGAAGGGCACAGTCCGTCTGGGCAGAGCAGGGGAGAAGTAGAGCAAGGCAGAGGGAATTCAGCGGAAGATCCAGGCCCATCCCCTCTTCATCCTAGGGCATGCAGGGAAGAACAGAGAAGGGAGCAATGTGAGTTGCGTGGCTTACAGGGGAGGAAAGGGCCCTGATTCTCTTCATTAGCTGCAGCTGGGAACACAGCGGTTAAAAAGGGAGTTTGCACACAGCAACTTGTTGGAAACAAATCATGTATTATCTTGTTTTGTTGAGGCTTATCTGGGTTCCTGACATCTTCCCAACTGTGTGTGTTTTACTGCCCTTTCAAGTCTGCAATTCCTTCTCCTGCCCTGTCAAGTTAATTGCTGCAGCTTGGTTTGTGTGGGTTTTTATTTACAGTTTGTATGTACTTTGTTTTCAGACTGAATTTCCTCCACTTTCAGACTGAATTTCCTCCACTTAAAGACTCTTCTTGGGAGAGTTTTTTCTCCAAGCGAAGGTAACTGGACATTGGGGGCAAAGTTGGAGGTATTAAAGGGACTTTTCTTACTTATGTGACTGTGTTGCCTTTGTGCCATGCCCCGGGTCATCACATACTGGGAGAGGGGTCTTGTGTTGCATAAGACATAATTAAAAAAGCTCACACCCCTCAGGTCTTGAGAATGTGAATCATACCACCACACACAACTCCAGTTTTTTCCCCCTGAAGTTTAAGATTAGTATTTAGGAACATCAACTGAATATCATGTTCTTTTCTGCTTATTTGGGAGAGGGATTGTTTTCCTCAATTGCCTCTGTTATGTATGCAGGTTTGAAATCATTGGTTAAGTTTGAATTGTTCTTGTAAAGTGTTGGAAACGATTGGTTTAGAAAGTGCGGGAAAACCCTGCACTCTGATTGGCTGTCAGCTGCGGCTGCCGGCTATAAGTAGTAGCCGCAGCAAAGCCAGTCGGGTCCATTCTGAGCTGTAGTCACTAATAAACAAAAGAGCTTGAAGCACTCCGCGTCTGTCTCTTCATGCAAACTTAACACTGGTGATGAAGGTGGGATTTCCTGAAGAGAAGGCAACGGGGAACAGAAGAAGAGCGAGATGGCTGCGCTGAACACCCCCCCAGCCCCGTTCGCTCCGATGGCAGAAGACTGGGAGTCGTATGCAGATCATTTCCAAATGTATTTGGAGGGAAACGATCTTGCCATCATTTCCAAGCAGCGGAAGAGGGCGGTCTTCCTTACGTACTGCGGTCTGGCAGTTTTCAAGATGGCGAAGGCCCTCGCGGGAGCAGCAGACATGAACACAGGGTTAAAAGTCAAAGAAGAAAAATGCACACTTAGAACAGATAAAGTGGAATTCTTGGGTTACATGATCGATAAACATGGCATCCACCCCACAGAGGCCAAAGTTCAGGCAATCAAAGAAGCCCCCAGGCCAAAATGCAAAACAGATTTACAAGCATTCTTGGGACTCATTAACTTCTATCATATGTTTCTACCTCAGAAGGCAACTATTGCAGAACCCCTACATAGGTTGCTAGACAAGAAATCTACATGGGTCTGGGGCAGGAAGGAACAAGCTGCATTTAACAATATCAAGACACAAATCACGTCTGATTCTGTACTGATACAGTTCTCTGAGAACTTGCCTGTTGTTCTGACTTGTGATGCCTCCCCTTTTGGAGTGTGGGGGGGTGTTGAGCCACATGCTTCCCAGCGGAAGGGAAGCCCCTACTGCATTTTACTCTCGCACCTTGACTAAAGCAGAGAGGAACTACAGCCAACTGGACAAGGAAGCTTTGGCAATTGTAGCAGCTGTCAAGAGTATCTATATGGGAGAACATTTACTGTTGTCACAGATCACAAACCTCTTTTAGGCATTGTGGCAGGGGACAAACCAACGCCCATGATCCTGTCACCAAGAATGCTGAGATGGACCAAATTTCTTGCTGCTTATTCATACAAACTGATCCACAGACCTGGTAAAGACATTGGGCATGCAGATGTTTGAGTCGCTGCCCACTTCCTTCACACATTGAGGACCCTGTTCCTGAGACTCACACCTTTTTTCTAGAAACTGTTGCCAAGCTTCCAGTACATGCAGCTGAAATTGCCAGAGGGACTGCTAAAGACACTTTATTGGCTCCTGTTATAGGCTGGATTAAGAAAGGTTGGCCACTTCAAGATCTACCTCAACTTGCCCAACCTTTTAAATCCAGGCAAACTGAATTATCTGTATTAAGAGGATGTATTTTGTGGGGTAACAGGGTGGTTATTCCTGCAAAACTACAAAAGGGTTTTTTGGAAATGTTACATGAGGGTCATCCGGGAATTGTCAGAATGAAGGGATTGGCCAGGAGTTATGTATGGTGGCCAGGTATTGACAAAATGGTTGAAAACTGGGTTGCATCTTGTCCCAACTGTCAGGTAGTCAGGCCTGCACCACCTCTTGCCCCCACACAGGAATGGGAATGTCCTAGGGGCCCATGGTCCAGGATTCACATTGATTTTGCTGGCCCTACCAGAGGGCACACCTTTCTTATTATAGTAGATGCATATTCCAAATGGCTAGAGGTTATCCCTATGGCATCCACCACAACTGAAGCTGTCATCAAACAGCTTAAAAAGCTTTTTGTAACTCATGGGTTACCTGATGTACTTGTTTCTGACAATGGTCCTCAATTTACATCCAACCTTTTTGAATCATATCTAGCACAGCAGGGTATCAGACATGCCCTGACAGTCCCTGGGCATCCTTCGGCTAATGGCCGGGCTGAACGTATGGTACGATTTACCAAGGAAAAACTTCAGCAATTGGGTCCAGGGGACATCACTGAGAAAGTTGAAAAACTACTCAGTGTCCAGCATATCACTCCCAACTCCTCAACTAATTTAACCCCAGCTGAATTGTTGATGGGTAGGAAACTCAGGTCTCCCCTTGATCGCCTTCATCCCACTTACGCACCCAACGCACCACTAGATTCCACTAGCAAAATTCGCACATTTACTGTGTGTGATTCTGTTTATGCTAAGAACCTTGTGGGTGAACCATTATGGATTCCTGCTGAGATAACCCAAATCACAGGCCCCAGGTCTTACAGGGTACAAACAGAGGATGGTGTCCTCTGGAGCAGGCACATTGATCAGTTAAGATCCAGATTACCTCAGGAGCATCGCCTTGCTCTCTCTGGTTCCCATACCTACTCCTCTTCTAGGGGAAGGGAGGTTTATGAGAGTAATCAGCAAGCAAGAATCAACCCCATGTGTAATGAGCTAACACAACAGGAACCATCCCAAAACCTGTCACAGTACCAACAACCATTTTCACAAATGGAAGAATGCACATCACTACCTGACTTAGGTGCTGACATTGGGTTGGAGATGGATTGGGAGGAGAGACCAGGTTGTAGTAACCAAACAGGTTCTACCATTACTACAAGTCCAAGTAAGGAAATGTCAGCAGACACATTTCCTCTCTCACAAGGTGAGAACCTTAAAACATCTGCACCATGTAGGTCTCAACGTACATGTAAGAGCCCCACCTATTTAAAAGAATACATTAGATAGATTGGGGTTTGAGTATGGACTGAACCTAGTGGGGAGGGGTGTTATGTATGCAGGTTTGAAATCATTGGTTAAGTTTGAATTGTTCTTGTAAAGTGTTGGAAATGATTGGTTTAGAAAGTGCGGGAAAACCCTGCACTCTGATTGGCTGGCAACTGAGGCTGCTGGCTATAAGTAGCAGCCACAGCCCAGCCAAAGTGGGTTCGTTCTGAGCTGTAGTCACTAATAAACTAAAGAGCTTGAAGCACTCCGCGTCTGTCTCTTCCTGCAAACTTAACAGCCTCCTTTGGTGCTGAAGATGTTGCTTTAAAAGAAAAGGGAATGGAATCTTATTTTACCCACTGAGCAATGGATTTGTCTTCAGTATCAAGCAAGACAGGCCAGTTAAATCTGACTGTGAGATTACAAGAAAATCCACTTCTGATTGACAGTGCTACTTTAAATCCCCATTCACATATACTTGTTTTGATATGCACTTCTCAGTTGTGTATATTCACTCTTGAATAATGGAATATATTGCAAAGGGGAAAAAACAGATTTTCAGCATATTGACAATATTCAGCTTGAGATGTACATGAATATGCAGTAGGATTTAGTCAGGTTGTTTTAAGAAAGGGTGGTGTTCTCTCCCTACTCCTGGGGAAGATAATACAGGGGTTTAACAAAGTTTCAATGGTGTAATCATAGCCCCAAATTTACTTATCAGTATAGAATTCTATTGTCCTCAGTAAATGATTCCAGACTGACCAGGGTCATATCATGAATGAAATATCTTAAAAGTAACATAAAACTGGAAATATACTAGGACTATTAATTCTAATTTATTTTTTTAGAAAAAAGCAATAAGAGGCTTTTGCAATATTTGAACTTTTTTTTTAATCTGGAAAAAAATGCAAAAATTCAGGATTATATATTGTATAGTTGATCAAGCCATGAATCTGTTGTGTGTTATTCAAAATGAAGGCAGGTTTCTTAGATCTCAGAGACTGCATATATCTTGTTTACCAAAGGTTTACTATCAGCAGTTACAGCAACCATGGAAAGTTCTAGTCATCAAGTCCAACACCCATTATAAATAGCACTATCTTATTTTGAAGATGAGTCCAGGCATCTCTTATCTATAAAAAAATATTAATGTGCCCTATTAATAAAGTTCCCCACTTGTCAAAAGAACTGCTGAGTGTGTCATGCTGCCCTGGCATGATACTGAACATAATATTATCCAAGCGGATATAGAAAAGCTGCCCAAAGAAATAATAACACATTCAATTTGATTCTAACAGCTCTTCATTAATGAGGAAATAGGTGGGAAATGCTGCCATTTTACAAAATTCTACTGCTGAAGATTCAGATCAGCCAGGAAATCAGTGGAGGTCTTGGGGATTGATTTATAGGACTGTGCCCTTCAAGGGGAGCATTGCTTCAAGATGGCCTCAAGCAAAATCACCCCTCAAAACAGTTCTATAAAGCAGTAAGTCTCCCTGACTTTTCAGAGTGAAGTGATTGCTCCATCTGCTTCACTTACTTTAACTGGTCCTGATAGCATTAGGAGTAGTCAAAAGAGGCTTTTGCAGAGCTCTATCTGGATATGTAGAATTCTTTTCTGATACTAACAACCAGGAATAGCAAGTGTTTTCTGGCTTAAGAGCTGTGGTGGCACAGTGGTTAGAATGGAGTACTGCAAGCTGTTTATGCTGAATGCCAGCTGCCTTCAATTTGACAGTTCGAGTCTCACCAGGCTCAAGGTTGACTCAGCCTTTCATCCTTCTGAGGCCAGTAAAAGGAGGACCCAGATTGTTGGGGGCAATAGGCTGACTCTGTAAACTGCTTAGAGAGAGCTGTAAAGCACTGTGAACCAGTACATAAGTCTAAATACTTTTGCTATGCTATTGCTATTGCAAGTGCCAGGTGATGATCAAAGGAACACAACATGGCTGCTTGAGGTAAATCAGTTAATTCTTTTCCCCTTGACAAGAATCGTGTTCCTTCTTTGAAGGGTTGCTAAAGTCTAAGGAGGAGGTATCTATGGGGATTCTCAGTTATCCACGTCATGGTTGTCCCAAAGGTGGTTTTCAAGAAGCAACTGGACTTTCTAGTTTTTCTTTGAAGATGTTTCACTTCTTGGATGAGAAGCGAAACGTCTTCAAAGAAAAACAAGAAAGTCCAGTTGCCTCTTGAAAAACCACCTTTGGGACGAAGGAAGGGGTGCTAAATGGTGATAGAAGCAGAATAATTTGTTTTCTCATCCTACCAAGCAAGCAGAATAAAGTTGCTTAAACACTTCAGTAAATTATTGATCCAGCAAAACTTCTGGAAAAAAACAACAACTAGCTACCTTCCTGATTTTTTAGACCACTATTTCCACTGTGCTTTGTCATTGGGCAACTTAGTTAGAGGCTGATGAACACTGATGCTCAAAAGTTCTGGAGAAGAATTAGGCTGTCTCTCCTTTTTGTACAAATGTTAGTTTGGTCTAGTGATTAAGGCACCAGGCTAGAAAGTGGAAGACTGTGAGTTCTAATCCCGTTTTATCCATGAAATTCATCTCACAGGACTGTTGTTGTGAGAGAAATAGGAGGAGGAAGGTGTGCTGGATTTGTTTGCTGACTTGAGTTATTTGTAAAAATAATAAAGGCAGGAAAGAGAAGAAAGAAAGAAAGAAAGAAAGAAAGAAAGAAAGAAAGAAAGAAAGAAAGAAAGAAAGAAAGAAAGAAAGAAAGAAAGAACTCTTGGGATTTAGACATTCACTTATTGCTTCCCAACTGTTCTAATAGACATCTTGGCTCAAAATTTGATTTAATATTTAAATAATATTTATCATACTTATTTTGAGAAAATAATTTTAATGCAGAAGTGGGGACACTTCTGCATATTTTAAATAATTTTAAATCATTTCCCCCAAAATGTTTGGAAATTACTGTAGAGATTACTGCATGCTGCCTAGAGCTGCATTTTTGCCATTTGAGTGGCCATCCTATAAATAAACAAATCTGAACTGCACTCTCTAAACCTCAGATGCACAAAGATACTAAAAAGACCCAAGAGGAGAGCAGACAGATTAATAAGCAGGGATAGACATTCTGTTGAAGAAAAAAGTGCTTTTTTCAAAAAATGGAAGTCTTGCCCAAACACAAATTACTGCAAAAAAAAGCAAAGAATTTTAAATAAGCCAAAAGGAGACAGACTTTGCTGAGTACACAAGAATGTGCTCATCCTTTGCAATGGTGTGTGAGAAAGGCTTTGGAAGACTGACTCAAGAGACATTGCAAGGATATAGTCAGATCAGAGACAGCATAGCCTGCAGCTGGATAGTAGGCAGAGCAAGAGGAATAGAAGAGACTGACCCTAATTTCTTGAGTTGTAAACAGACAGGGGGTAGGGGGAATTTTAATTTCACATTCTGTCAATCTAGCTTTACAATAAAGTAGAATCAGCTCAGCTGGTTGTGACTCTTTTCTAATTTATCCCAAGAGGCTGACATCTTATCATTTTTCCTAACTGCAGCCCAAATATGTCTTGGAAATCTTTTTTTTAAACCTTGTCTACATGACATTGCTTTTTTATCCTCCACAACCCACGTTGGAAGCAGTTTAAAATAATCTTTAGCTGTTCCAGTCTTAAAACAGCATTTTCCCTCAAAGAGGGAGAAAATCTTGGTCATGGATGTGATCTGACACACTTCATCAGTGATGTGCTGAGGGGCTGGGATTTACGCAACTCCCATTCACCATTTTAGCTGCTTCTTCTGGGCATGCTCCCTGCCCCTGTGGCTATTTTGCCTTGGACAGCAGGAGAGATCAGACAGAGGCCTTTGAGGGAACTTGGAGTCTTAGTGGACAACCAGCTAAATATGAGCCAGCAGTATGCAGCAGCAGCCACAAAAGCTGATGCAAGCCTAAATTGCATTAACAGAGGGATACAATCGAGACCAAGTGAGGTACTAATACCACTCTATAAAGCCTTAGTAAGACCACATCTAGAGTACTGCATCCAGTTTTGGTCACCACATTATAAAACAGATGTTGAGACTCTAGAAAAAGTACAGAGAAGAGCAACCAGGATGATTAGGGGACTGGAGACTAAAACATATGAACAACGGTTACAGGAATTGGGCATGGCTAGTCTAGGTAAGAGAAGGACCAGGGGAGACATGATAGCAGTCTTCCAATATTTGAGGGGCTGCCACAGAGAGGAAAGGGGTCAATGGAGACAAGGAACAATGGATTGAACCTGGAAATAAGGAGAAACTTTCTGACAGTGAGAACAATCAACCAATGGAACAGCTTGCCCTTGGAAGTTGTGGGAGCACCATCACTTGAGACTTTCAAGAAGAGATTGGACTGCCATTTGTCAGAAATGGTGTAGGGTCTCCCGCTTGGGCAGGGGGTTGGACTAGATGACCTATAAGGTCCCTTCCAACTCTGATTATCTGTTATCTGTTATCCACATAGTGCATTTCTCCAACGCAAGTAAATTGTCTAGCCAGGATTAGTGCTCATTTGAAACATAGACATTTTTTTGAAAAAGACACTTCCTAGGCAAAATGGCCCCTGTTCTGTCTCCCCTTCCCTTCCCCAGAAAGTAAGGAACTTGCAGCAACACTAGCACAGAGAGTCACGCTGGCCTGTCTCCAAAATCCAAGTTATCTCTCCCGATAAGAGTGTTGGCAGTCACCCAGGCTCTCACTGCCAAATTCAGAACTAACAAGAAATGAAGTACTCACAGAAGGACTGATTTATTCTCAAAGTCCAGAAACTAAATCAGGCACACAGACGGAATCCTCGGCTTAATTCCACACTTTGTCACGCACAGAGTTTGCAACGTAGGCACACCCACTTTTATATCTGGTGGGGTGTGGTCCAGCTCAATCTCTGGCCCTCCCACCCCTACGTTGCTGCTGACGTTTCTCCCTCTGACGTTGCCTGGGATCAAGCCAGGAATCCTCCTCCTCCCTCCCCGCCGTGCGCGTTTTCTCAGGCTGTTCCTCTTGGCTTTCGAAGAAACCTGAGGCATTGCCAGGAGGAAGGTCCTGGGGAGGGGGGCCTTGCCAGGGAGGAAGGTCCTGGGGAGGGAGGCCTTACAGGGAGGAAGGTCCTGGGGAGGGAGACCTTGCCAGGGAGGAAGGTCCTGGGGAGGAAGGCCCTGGTGAGGAAGGCATTGCCCGTTCCTCCTCTTCTTCATCATCCAGGTCCTCTTCCTCTGTCAGCACAGGCTCACGAGGCGGGGCCACAACAGCCCCTCTCACACCAAAGTAATAAAACATGCTCACGTAAACCTTCTGCTAATAGATACAGTGGCAAACCTGTAATGTCCTGATTCATGAAAGCATCAGCAACATGCAGCAGGCAGCACTTGGCTCCCCTTCCCAATTTACATCCACTTTCTCTGCAGCATAGGAAGGGTGCTCACTTAAGAAAAGGGCTTTCTTATACCCACTAGTGGTTTAGCATCTTTTGGATATTAGTTAATTATTCATTTGATTTATAATGCATATTTCATTTCAGGAACTCAAGGCAATACATGTGGTGGCTCTCCCTGCCCCCTTCTTCCCTGATCCCCCAACCAGTGAGTTAGATTTGACTGTACCTAAGTCTTCCAAATATTTGCAAGGCAGCTGAAAATAGAACTGTGGATATAATAATGCTTTTGCTACTTCAGCAATTTTAAGAAATGTGGACTGCAGCTCCCAGAATTCCCCAGCCAGCATGCTGGGGGTTGAAGTCCACACATCTTAAAGTGGCCAAAGTTAAAAGAAAAAACCTGGTTTACCCACTTGACTATTGTATATAGCTGTAATTGGCACACATTCAAAAGTTTAAAAATGGGGGCAATCCAAATTATTGGGGCTGCAGTAGCTTTATTATAATGAAGATCAGTGCCATTGGGTCCCTTTGGAAGAATAGATTGATGATAAATGATGGATGGAGACAGAGACACAGAGAGAAAGACAGAAAGAGACAGAGACAGAAAGAGACAGAGATAGATAGAAACAGTTAGAGATATACATAGAGCTAGAAACAGAGTGAGAAATAGAGATAAGAGACAGAGAGAATTATAAATAGATATGCAGGGCATAGATAATGGGGGGAAAGAGCAGTTTGTCTCCATGTCTCACAATGTTTCAACTTTATCCACTGAAGAGAAATACAGAATTAACCGAAATAATGTATTTTTTCATAGCTCAGCAATGATTTGTGATATTTGCTGCATGAAATTGTGGGAATAGCAGACACTTATTCAGAGGGTCAGGAGAAAGTGAAAGCTTGTGATATCTGTACTTGTCAAATAAATCTGGCTCTCTTAACTTTGAAGCTTTCTTTGTTTATTGTCGGGCTACGTGACCTCCTCAGTTGAGTGGATGGAACACCTTTGAATTCCAAACATCCAGAGAAACACAATATGAAAAAGGCCACTTTTTCTATAGGTTCTCCCTGTTATTTGGTAACCCTTCCTCCCCACTCCTGGCAGGCCTTCTAATAAGCTGTCAGGCTACTTACTACAGGCAAGGCTGTGATGAATTTCCATTTCATGCCACTGCAAGAGTCAGCAAAGTGAGATAATTTAACAAGGTATTAAAGCAATAACTGTTACTGAATTTCCCACTGTATGGGTACATAACAAACACAGATTAACTCACTTAGTTGCAACATGACGCTCTTTCAAGAGTTTGGCAGTCAAATGAACTAACAATCCTGCCCATTCAAATCAATGCCATTCCTGCATGCTTTGCAGTTTCTCAGCATTGAGGTTTGCTGTGGGACATAGTATAATATAGAGACGGATCTCCAAAACATTTCATCCATGAGTGAGAGAGACATCTAGTGCTGTTGCTTGTCAGCAACTGATGGAAAGAAACATGGTGCCTGTTAAGTTTGGAAGAAGACAGGATGCCAAGTACTTCAGCTCTTTTTAATAGTGTGACTACAGCTCAGAACTATGCCAGAATGACTTGGTCTCGGCAGCTTTTATAGCCGGCTGCCGCGGCTTGTAGCCAATGGCGGTATTCGGATTTCCCGCTGTTTCAACAACCAATCAGATTGAACTCTGCATATTTTCAACAACCAATCAGATTAACTCTGCATACATTACACCCCTCCCCACCTGGTCCAGCCCATACTCAAACCCCATCTATCTAATGTACTCTTGTAAATAGGTGGGGCTTTTACGGTTACGTTTGGACCTGCGTGGTTCAGGTGTTCTAGGAACTTCTATTTGTTTTGAAGGAATGTTAGTTGTTGGAATCCCCTTATTAGGAATCCTTTGGCCGGGTGATCCGGCTCTGTTACTCCAACCTGGTCAGTCCACTCCCAGCCCATTGGCATCCCCTTGAATAGGTGAGGTTGTGCTGTCCTCTATTGGAGTTAGCAGTTTTTGTGATTGTGTTAGGGCTTGGGATAGCTCTTGTCGTGTTATTCCGTTTAAAAGGGGGTTGACTATTACTTGTTCATTATTCAAAAGGTCTCCCCCTTCCCCCATGGCTTGGGTTGTGCGTAATGAGTCCTGAAACGTGCCTGGGTAAATTTCCAGGGACTTTCTGGACCTTAATTGGTCTATATGCCTTTTCCAAGTGACCCCGTCCTCCGTTTGTACCCTGTAAGACCTGGGCCCTGTTACATGGGTAATTTCCGCAGGAATCCATAAAGGCTCACCCACAAGGTTCTTAGCATAAACTCGATCCTCTAATTGAAAAATGCGAGTTTTGCTACTAGAATCTACAGGTTTTTCGGTTGCGTAAGTGGGGTGAAGGCGGTCGAGGGTTGACCTGAGTTTCCTGCCCATGAAGAGCTCGGCAGGGCTTAAATTAGTGGAGGGGCTGGGGGTAATGTGCTGGATACTGAGCAGTTTGTCCACTTTCTCGGTAATATCCCCTGGACCCAACTGTTGAAGTTTCTCTTTAGTAAACCGAACCATATGTTCAGCCTGGCTGTTAGTGGAGCGGTGCCCAGGGGCCGTAAGGACGTGCCTTATGCCCTGCTGTGCTAAGTATGATTCAAAAAGGGTGGCAGTAAATTGGGGACCATTGTCGGAAACAACAACATCGGGCAACCCGTGAGTTACAAAAAGTTTCCTTAGCTGTTTGATAACAGCCTCTGCTGTGGTGGATGACATGGGAATAACCTCGAGCCATCTGGAATATGCATCTACTACAATCAGAAAGGTATGCCCTTTAGTTGGGCCAGCAAAATCAATATGAATTCTGGACCATGGCCCCCTAGGACATTCCCATTCCTGTTTAGGGGCGATAGGCGGTGTGGGCCTCAGTTCCTGACAATTCCTACAGCCAGCAACCCAGTTTTCAACCATTTTGTCTATCCCCGGCCACCATACATAGCTCCTAGCCAACCCCTTCATTCTGACAATCCCTGGGTGCCCCTCATGCAACATTGTCAATACTTTCTTCTGCAATTTTGCAGGAATAACCACTCGATTTCCCCATAGAATACACCCTTTTAACACAGATAGTTCGGTTTGTCTGGACTTAAATGGTTTGCAGATGTCCATTAGTCCTTGTTGTGGCCAACCTGTCTTTATCCAATCCACAGCAGGTGCCAATAAGCTGTCTTTAGCGGTCTCTCTTGCAATTTCAGCAGCAACCACAGGTAGTTGAGCAACTGTTTCTAAGAAAAAGGTGTAAGTCTCAGGTGCTGGATCTTCAGTGTTCATAGGTAATGGGCAGCAGCTCAATGCGTCTGCGTGCCCTATTTCCTTCCCCGGATGGTGATCAAGTCTGTACGAGTATGCAGTGAGGAATTCGGTCCACCTCATCGGGGTGACAGGATGATAGAAGTTGGTTTATCACCGGCCACTATTCCGAGGAGAGGCTTGTGATCGGTGACAATGGTGAATTTTCTTCCATAAACGTATTCGTGAAATTTCTTGACAGCTGCTACTATTGCCAGCGCTTCCTTGTCCAGCTGACTATAGTTTCTCTCTGCCTTTGTCAATGTTCTTGAATAGAACGCAATGGGGGCTTCTCTTCCACTCGGTAGCTGGTGGCTCAACACACACACCCCTCCAAAAGGGGAAGCATCACATGTTAACACCACGGGCAGGTTTTCACTAAACTGTATTAATACACAATCAGACGTGATTTGGCACTTAATACTGTTAAAAGCTGCTTCTTCTCTTTTGCCCCAGACCCACGTAGCTTTTTTATCGAGCAGTCTATGTAGGGGTTCCGCAGTTGTTGCTCTGCGGCAAAAACATATGGTAGAAATTAATAAGTCCCAGAAATGTTTGAAGGTCAGCTTTGTATTTAGGTCTGGGGGCTTCCTTGATTGCCTGAATTTTGGTTTCTGTGGGGTGAATACCGTGTCTGTCAATCATGTAACCTAAGAATTCTACTCTGTCGGTTCTTAGTGTACATTTCTCTTTTGACTTTTAGTCCTGCTTTTTGAACCTGATCAATACTTCTCTGAGTCTCTCATGTAGCTGAGTGTCATTTTTAGCAGAGATTAACACGTCATCAAAGTAAGGTACCACCCCTTTTAAACCTTGTAATATTCTTTCCATAAGGCTTTGAAATATGCCTGGTGCCACACTTACTCAATTGCAACCTTTTGCATTTAAAGGCACCCCGATGGGTCACAATAGTTTGTGCCTCTGCAGTCATATCGTCTACTGTTAACTGCTGGTACGCTTGGGCAAGGTCTAATTTAGCAAAACAGTACCCCCACCTAGGAGTGTAACAAATGATGTACCACTGGAACCGGATATGCGCTCTGTTGCAGTGCATGGTTCAATGTCCCCTTATAGTCCCCACAAATTCTTACAGAGCCATCAGGTTTGACAGGGGTAACTATGGGTGTTTCCCATCTGGACTGGTCTGTGGGCTCTAGTACCCCTTGAGCTATCAGTTTGTCTAACTGTTCATCGATTTTTGCTTTGAGTGCAAACGGCACTCGTCTGGCTTTTAAACGGATTGGTTGTACGTTGGGGTCTAAATTGAAAGTAATAGGGGTCCCCGAGTACTTGCCTAATCCATTGCTGAAGACCTCTTGGAATTCTTTCTTCAATGACTCTTCCCATTCTGAGTCACTTACATGGTTGATTCCAGTCACTTGATGCCCAGGGGTGGAACCATTCCAGTCCTAGAAGACTTGGGCGGTCTTTATCAATGATGGTCAATGGTAGAAGTTTAGTGTGATTCTTGAATTTAACGTTGAATTTTCTTGTTCCAATTACTGTAATCTTGTTTCCTTGGTAATCTTTGAGGGTTAGTGCTTGCTTATTGAATTGGTTCTTCTGGATTTCTGGAATGAGTCTCTGTATAGTGTCCCATGACACCATGGATAGATATGATCCTGAGTCTACCTCCATCTGGCACGGTCTTCCCTCGATATACACCTTGACATGCACCTTCCTGTTGTTCAGTGATGAAGAATGACTGATTGTTACAGTTTGATGTGTTTCATTTTTCCCGCTTGCTTCTTTTCTGCGCCCAATTTTTTCGCTTGTACTGCCAGGTTTTACTTCTCTGTATTTGTTATTTGGATTGAACTTCCTTCTGTTTGGTGGAGTTCTGGATGATTTGCAGACTCTTGCGATGTGTCCTCTTCTTCGCAATGGAGGCAAATGGCTTCCAGGAACCTGCATTCTGTCGGGTGGTTCCCTCCACATCCTGCGCAATGGAAGTCTCGCTTCTTCCGGCCCTGGTCGTTCCATTTCCATTCCATTCTGAGTCTGTTTATCTCTTCTTCTTCTCCGCTGTACTCTGATTCTGACTCTAGTTCATCAAAATGTGTTGTTGCGGTTTTTTCACCTTCTGGATGGGTGGTTATTCTGTTCATCTTCCTCATTGTGGCTGCGGAGGTTTTTGTGGCTTCTGCTGCTATTGCCTCGTCGATGGCTTCTTTTAGCGTAATGTTTGGTTTCATGAGTAGTTTACTTTGTAACGTCTGGTCCTTAAGCCCCAAGACAAAACGATCGTACATGGCTTCTTCTAGTGTGATGAATTCACAGGCACCACCAAGGTTGCGTAAGCTGGCCACAAAGTCACTGATGCTTTCTTCTTCTCATTGATCGCGGCGGTAGAATTCATGTCTGCGAATCAGGCACGATACCTGGGGTGTGTAGTGCGCCCTCAATAGCCTTTCCAAGTTTGCCCATGCCATCGCTTTCACATCTGCTGGTGCAGCCAGAGCCTTTGCCATCTTGAACACTGTGGGGCCGCAGTGTGTTAGAAAAACCGCTCTTTTCCGTTGTTCAGAAATCGATGCCAGATCATTTCCTTCTAAGAACATTTGGAATCTATCTGCATAAGACTCCCAGTCTTCGTTCTTTGGGTCGAACTGGGCTGGTGGCGTGTTCAGCCCAGTCATCTTGTCTCTTTCCTCTGCGTTGTCTTCTTATCTGTTACGATCCCACCTTTGTTGCCAGTGTTAAATTTGGAAGAAGACAGGACGCGAAGTACTCCAGCTCTTTTTAATAGTGTGACTACAGCTCAGAACTACGCCAGAATGGCTTGGTCTTGGCAGCTTTTATAGCCGGCTGCCGCGGCTTGTAGCCAATGGCGGTATTCGGATTTCCCGCCATTTCAACAACCAATCAGATTGAACTCTGCATATTACAACAACCTCAGATTAATCTGCATACATATATAGACAATTGACTGCTCTGCCTCAGGGGTGGGATTCAACCGCTGTTACTACCAGTTCGGTGACTATGTTTTGCGCGCGCATGTAAAAAACCTTAAGCTGTGCCGCCCGGATAGCTGAAAAGAGCTGTGCGCAGGTGTGCAGCATTTGAAAAACCATTTTTTCCTGCTTTTTCAACCTCAGTTGTGCCACGCAAAACAGCTGGGGTTGAAAAAGCAGGAAATAAAGGACAGCCAAGAGCCTGGGCAGGTGGCTGGACCAAACAGCAGCAAACACAGAACCGGTTTGGTGTCTGCTGCTCTTCAGAGTTACGGGTTCTATAGAGCCAGGCAAAACCAGTAGCATCCCACCCCTGCTCTGCCTCCATGATTTCTTCTATTTTTTTTTCTTCAAGGTATCCAGATTGGCAGATCTTCTGATAGTCATCTCCATATTTGTTTCTATTTATTTTCTGAACATTTCGTTATCAGACTAGGTAAGACCATCATCATGTCTTATTTTCTTTAACTTATAAATGTCTTGTGTGCCAGTGTGGTCAGTTGGTCATAGATTGGTTGTTCATTTGGAGCTATATTTAAATTCTGAGCAGCTTTCTACCAAAGGAGCAATTCACAAACATATTTTAGTTTAGCTTACTTTATTGTCATTGCACCTCGTACAACGAAATTAAATATCATCTTCAGTGACATTATGACTATGAAATAAACACAAACACACATTCTTCACATTCTATACATTGAATTGAAAACCCCTGATATTGCATTAATATTGCACTATACAGTAGAATTCAATAGAGTTACTGCCCTGGGATAGAAGCTGTTTTTCAGCCTATTTGTCCTTGTTTTTATTATCCTGTACCATCTGCCAGATGGTAATATCGATCTAGATCCAGCATATGAATACAGAAGAAACCAGACCATTCGAACAACCAATCAACAAGAGAACCAATCAGCTGCTCAGAATTTAAATATAGTTCCAAATGAACAACCAATCATATGACCAACTGATCACACTGGTACACAAGACATTGATAAGGTAAAGAGAATAGAACAAGAAAATCCTGATGATGTTGTTAACCTAGTCTGGTAATGAAACACTCAGAAACTAAATTAAAACAAGCTTGGAGAGCAAACCACTGCCAGAATCTAAAACCCGAGCTACAAGTACTTTCTATTATTTCAAAGTCATTTCCATAATTTAACTGTGTAAACAAAATGAAGAATTACAGCACTTCCTTTTATCTGCTGTGTCCTACAGCTCCCAGCTTCATTGGTTGACCCTGGTTCTAATGTTGTGAAAGAATGTGAAAAGATTCTTCTAGTCCACTTTCTCCAATGTAAAGAATGTTGGAAATATGTCACTTTTATGTTCTCAAATGCTTTCATTAATATTGCTCTGACACAGATTAAAATAAAATGACTATTATGCAAGATAGTTGGAAGATGACTTTTACCAGGTAGTTAATCACTTCAATACCCTAAAATACATGGCTTGGCCCATAGTGAGCCATGATGATATCAGGATGATGACAGGTGCAGAATAGCATCATTGGATCAATGAGATGATTAGAGAATGATGTTATCTAACCCAGACTTTGAAAGTTATACAAGGGATATCCACTGTGTAAAAACAGAAATTTCCCTGCTGCCTAAGAGGAATAGAATAGAATTCTGTATTGGCCAAGTGTGATTGGACACACAAGAAATTTGTCTTGGTACAAATGCTCTCAGTGTACATAAAAGAAAAGATACATTTGTCAAGAGTCACGAATCATCAGGTACAACACTTCATGATAGTCATAGGGTACAATAAGCAATCAAATCATACTAGGAAACAGTCAATAAAAATCGTTAGGATACAAGTGACAAAGTTACAGTCATACAGTCACAAGTGGGAGGGGATGGGCGATAAAGAGTGATGAGAAGATTAATAGTAATAATAATGCAGACTTTGTAAATAGTTAGACAGTGTTGAGGGAATTATTTGTTTAGCAGAGTGATGGTGTTCGGGAAAAAACTGTTCTTGTGTCTAGTTCTGGTGTGCAGGGCTCTATAGTGTCATTTTGAAGGAAGGAGTTGAAACAGTTTATGTCCAGGATGTGAGGGGTCTGTAAATATTTTCACAGCCCTCTTTTTGACTCTTGCAGTATACAGGTCATCGATTGAAGGCAGGTTGGTAGTAATTGTTTTTTCTGCAGTCCTAATTACTCTCTGAAGTCTGTGTCTGTCCTGTTGGGTTGCAGAACCAAACCAGACAGTTATAGAGGTGCAGATGACAGACTCAATAATTCCTCTGTAGAACTGGATCAGCAGCTCCTTGGGCAGTTTGAGCTTCCTGAGTTGGCGCAGAAAGAACATTCTTTGTTGTGCTTTTTTGATGATGCTTTTGATGTTAGTGTCCATTTTAGGTCATGTGATATAGTAGAACCTAGAAATTTGAAGGTCTCTACTGTTGATACAGTGTTGTCTAGTATTGTAAGAGGTGGTAGTGTGGGAGGGTTTCTTCTAAAGTCTACCACCATTTCTACAGTTTTGAGTGTGTTCAGTTCCAGATTGTTCCGGTTACACCACAAGGCAAGTTGTATAACCTCCTGTCTGTATGCGGATTCATCGTTGTCTCAAATGAGACCAATCACTGTTGTGTCATCAGCAGACTTCAGTATTTTAACAGATGGATTGTTTGATGCAGTCATTGGTATACAGGGAGAAGAGAAGTGGAGAAAGCACACAGCCTTGGGGGACCCCTGTGCTGATTGTACAGGTATCGGATGTGATTCTGCCTAGCTTCACCTGCTGCTTCCTGTCTGTTGGGAAGCTTATGATCCACTTACAAGTGTGTTCAGATACCGCTAGTTGGTTTAATTTACTTAGAAGAGTGTCTGGAATGATGGGATTGAATGCTGAACTGAAGTCTACAAAGAGGACCCTTGCATGGGTATTGGGAGATTCAAGGTGTTGTAGGATGTAACGCAGAGCCATGTTAACAGCATCATCTGTTGATCTATTTGCTCGGTATGCAAACTGCATGGGATCTAACAGCGGATCCGTGATGGTTTTTAGGTGGGACAGCACTAGCCTTTCAAAGGTTTTCATAGCTACAGAAGTTAGAGCAACTGGTCTTTAGTCATTCAGTTCCCTGATGGAGGGCTTCTTTGGCACTAGGATGATAGTAGAGCATTTGAAGCAAGAAGGAACATAGCACAATCTAGTGATTTATTGAATATTCATGTGAAGATGGGGGCCAATTGGTTAGCACAGACTTTTAAGCAAGAAGGAGTTATCTTGTCTGGCCCTGGTGCTTTTCCTGGCTTTTGTCTGTGAAATAGATCTTGCACTTCTTTTTCTGTGATCGTCAGAGATTGTGAACCCAATGGGTTGGGGTCAGTTGTAGGAGGCTTGGCTGTTGTTGGTGTGTTTGAGATGTGGGTTGTGGAGATAGATGGCTGTAGTTTCCTTTCAAACCTGCAGTAAAACACATTCAGGTCGTACTTACTCTGTGACTCAAAATAGCTGAGGAGAGGCAAACCGCTCTGTTGTGTGAATCAGCTGTGCTCTAAACAAAGGAAATAAAGCACAGGAAAAAGTAGAGGTGGGTGGGCGGGCCCACATGCTTATTGCAGTGAACCGGTTCAGAGACAGCTGATCTTTGGAGCAAGGGGTTCGCCCATACCAGTAGAATCTCACCCCTGTATATATCATTCTCAAGTTAAGTCTATATTGTTCTTCTTGAACACTCTTAAGCGCCAGGATCTGGATAACTCCTAAAGCTAAATGACTCTAAGGAACAGTCACCCAGAGTGTAGTAGACCATGAGTTGAATTTTTCATAGAAGGTTTTGATATCACAAAAGGATCTGTGCTGAGACACATCTGATAAGCTCCAAAGAGACCAAAACTAGTACATCTTGCTGGTGGTCAATATAAGTTGCATCACTTGAGCCATGACCCAGATGTCATCAGCTTCTTGTGTTGTTGTCCATCACCTGGTTGCTTTTGCTTTTAATTTTTTTTGTTTTGTTAAAGACCCCCAAATGCAGCCAGAAAGACGGATTTCACACAGGTTTTTATTTAGCTATTCACAGACAGTCAAGAACATGAGATATAAAATTTGAATGAGGGCCATGCAGCAAATGTAACACTCATCAAGGGGAAAAAAAACCTAATTTCACATTCTTTCTTAGCTTGTAAGTTTAGCAACAGATCTGAGCATGTTAGAAGAAATGGACTTAAAAGCTGACAGAAGCTCAGAGCAGCTTACAAGCAAGGCAGAGGGAAGATATTCCACAAGGCTTAAAGGAGACTCTGAACTAAACCAACCATATTTTAAGCATTGTTTTCTGTTAACTAGGGCTAGAGGAGAAAATGATGAAATACACATTAGGGCCTTGGTGGTGCAGGCTGTTAATAGCCTAGCACTTAGTTCCAGCTGCCTGTAATTATTGCAGACTGGAATCCCACCAGGCTCAAGGTTGACTCAGCCTTCCATCCTCTCAGGGTAGGTAAACTGAGGACCCAAGATTGTTGGGGGCAATAAGCTGACTTTGTAAAAATGCCGCTTAGTAATAAGCAGGCATATACAATGGAAGGAAGGCTGTTGCTGAGCGCATTGGGTTGTATCCCAAAAAATTGTAAGCCGCCCTGAGTCTCCGGAGAAGGGCGGGATATAAATATGAATTTTAAAAAAAAATACACATTTGAATTTATCAATGCCATCCTTCCCTAAATGAACCTTCTTAATATTCTGAAAGCTGTCCAATGTTGCTGTGATGTCATTAAAAAGCATATTTCCCAAGGACAAACCATTTATGCTTAAAGTTATACAAAACAGATTTTAAAATAGATTTTCTACACATAACAGAGTAACAGAATTGGAAGGGACCTTACTGTCTAGTCCAACTGCCTGTTCAGGCAGGAGACCCTATACCATTCCAAACAAGTTGCTGTCCGGCCTCTTCTTAAAAGCCTCCAGTGATGGAACACCCACAACTTCTGAAGGTAAAACTGTTCCACTGGTTAATTGTTCTCACTATTAGGAAGTTTTTCCTTAGTTCTAGGTTGCTTCTCTCCTTGATTAGTTTTTGGTCACTTTGCTTCTTGTCTTGCCTTCTGGTGCTTTGAAAAATAGGTTGACTCCCTCTTTATTGTGGCAGCCCCTCAAATATTGGAACATATTGAATCAAAATAGTCTTAATTCAATATGTTATCAAAATACTGGATTAAAATTGTGCTAGCCCAGTGCGCTGCCAAAATGTTCAGCCTTAGGAGTTAAAGGGGGGCAAAATGATCACTCACCCTATTAAATGCAAGCTGGAACAGGAAAAGTGTGCCAACACATAACACTTTTTCTTCTTGTGATCCACACTGTCCTTTCCCAACATTTTTACAATTAAAATTCTCATTTCACTGTTTGTGGCCTCTGCACACATGCAACATGTATACATCCAGTCTTGAAGATGATCTTTTGCGATCCTTCTCTACTTTCTTTTTGATAATACTTTATGCAAAATAGAAAATGAAAATACAACCATTGGGGCAAGGGAAATCTTTTTGCCTGGCTCTAATCTATTGGCTCAGTTTGCAGCAGATGGTTTGCAGCCTTCCCAGAGGAGAAAGAAATGCAGCAATAGCTGCTCAGTTCCCTTTGGGGTGTTTTGGAGGAAGATGAAAATGGCTGCTCTTCATCTGATTGAAGGATTTTGATTGTGTCTGGCTGGCACATAGGATAAGTCAAGCTCAGAGATGGCCTGACTCAGTCATGCAAATGCTGCCTTCGAGGTGAAACCGTGGGAAGGTGATTTCAGGAAGTAGTACGCCTACTCTAATAAACAAGAATAATAGACTTTACTAGTGCTCAGCTTATAACCAGTTGCTTAGTGACCATTCAAAATTATGACAGCCTTGTCCAGGAGAATTTACAAACTGATTCTGAGGTTCTGACAGCTGGTCACGTGACAGCATTTCAGATGCTTAGCAACTGGCCTGTGATTATGACTGTTTTCAGAGTCCTGTAGTCACATGACCACACTGTATGATGTTTTTGCCAAAAAAACCCTGCTTTTACTTCCAGATTTCAGCACAGCTGGCCTGTAGCAAATCATTGGTTTTCTCAATAACCATGGCACTCACTTAATGACTGCAATGGCCACTTTACAACTGCCACAAATGTTACAATTTGTGACTGTAACAGGCAGGATCCATTATAGTCTTAAGTTGAGGACTAGCTATAATAAAAAAAAATTCTGTCATTAATAGACAAATCTCTCTTTCTCTCAGATCGTTCTCATAGGATAGACATTTCTCTATGTCCACCATGACAAAATGGCTAGATGTACATTTCAGGAATTACAACCATTCTCCCTGTGCCCCATTTTGCCTTTGTCTTTTCTCCCAAGAGGCCTTTGCCACTCATAATCGTTTCCTTCCTATCAGCAAAGTTGATTCTTTTGAAGGAACACAATTCACTTGTGAAGTAGTGCCTTCTGGTGAAGAAGATTCTTTGTTCTATAGTGGAAAAAAGAAAGAAAGGATGATTTGTTTCTAAATACATAGAATGGTGAATAGAATGAAGAAAGGGAGGGAGGGAGGGAGGGAAAGGGAGAAGGAGAAAGAGAGAGGGAGAGAGAGGGAGGAAGGCTATGCATCCCAGATGATGGAAGGTAAATCAGACTTCTCTCTTTTTAAAGAGGCCATTCCTTAACTTACCTATAACACTTAAGCATGATCAGAAGTCAAGATTTCTTATTTCTACAATGTCTATTTGCCAACTTTACTCCCATCCCACTATAACCATGTAATACTTTCTCATTAGTGATCACTATTTCTTTATAAGTTATTTCCATCAATGCTAGTCCCATCTTGTTCTGGAGCTGTGAAATATTTCTCAGTGGAAAATATCATTATCAGACAAGTCTGGTCCTGTTTCACTAATTTGTGTATTTGATGATAGTTGCGTTAGAAAATGTCTCACTTGGGAAACAACTTTATGTTTATTATCATAATTTTTAGTTATTTATTGAAAAGAACATTCAGCATCATGTCAATGGGTAGCTAGAGTCCAACGTTAAAGTTGACAACATGAATTATGGAAATCATTTGATCTTGGCAGATGATTGTAAAGGTACTCAATGTAACACAGTTAAATGCTAGAATAAATTAGATATTGCTGGAGGGCATTTGTAGATGAAGTTAAATTATAATTTTCAGATACACATGTGCACGCACACACAGACAGACACAGTGCTTGGGGGGAAAACATATTTTTTACAAAAGAAACTTCTGAATATAGACATAGTGCAACATCTTTAGACCACTGTCTAATTATCCTTGCCCCAAACATCACAGGGACTACAGCAAAGCCCCAGACATATGGTTCTGCCAAATGGCCTGAAGACCCAGGCTGATATGGAGCCCATTAAGTGGTTGGTTTGATTGTTGCAAGGGTGTGGGTGGGTAGGGGGTTATTGTGTTTTGTATTGGGGTTTTATTTCTGTAAGCCACCCATAGTCACCATGAATGAGTTGGTGGGGGCTTATAAATTTTCTGAATAAATAAATAAACACAATACAAATAAACTTGTATTTTCCACTCTGAAGTTGTATGTGGTATCAGATCTCACAGAGGGAAGTCAAACGTAGGGGTTCCCCTGCCAGGCAGAAAGGATCAAGACCATTGTTAAGGTGCAGTTCAAAGCTTTAATACTCAGTCTATAAAGAAGAATCTAGACAACTAAAGGGGCTCCAGATAAGGGTCAATGAAATTCAAGAGAGATTGGACTTGTCTTGGACCATTTGTGGCAACATAATAACTCTAAACTGATGACACATTTAACTCTGCCCTCCAGCTCTGCCTGCTCTTCTCCTACATCCCCACTTGTATTGCTTTCTAACTTGATCGCTGTATTTTTTCCAAGATCTGGAATTCCTAACCTTAGAAAGTCTTAAAAGGGAGCATTATCCACTGTATCAGAAGATCAGAAGATCTCCTAATTACATGTCACCCACCCAAATCTCTGCTACATTTAGAGCAGCTAAAGGGTTGTTGTTTTTTTGGTAACATTATTATATCCTATCTTTCCAACCCCCCAACCCCCCTGAAAAGACGGGAGAAGTTTATCATAGTTTCATTTTGCCCACTTGTTTTAGGACCTCACTAGAGTGTTCCGGATTTGGATGACTCCCCCTAACAGGTATTTAGAAAGCTGTGTTAATTAATTGGCTCAAACGGGCATTTGTTCACAATAAGCTTTCTAAATTATTTGGGAGTGGGGAGAAGTAAGCCTTGCTTCCAGGTATTGTCACTGCCTGTCCAAAGCTTCTCTACTCTATTCTTGCAATTCCCTACTCTACTCAAAACTTTGAGAAAAACCACAAGTGACTAAATTTTCCTAAGATAACTAATATGTGTGGGCACAGTATGTTTGATATAGGAATAACAGAGAAGGGGAAAAAATGCAGCAGCATTTTTTAAAAGTTAAGAAGATACCACAATGGGCTGCCAGAACGACATGTTGTGGGCATTTTTTAAACCGAGAAAAATTATGTAACAGAACAAGGCTTTAATTTAATCATCAAGAACTATACTAGAGAGAGGAGAGAGGAGAGAGTTTAAATTTGAGAGAGATGTGTTGACTTTGAAGCTTGATCCAAAGATTTTCTTCAGAATATATCAGAAATATCTTAACATAATAAGATTAAAATATAATAATTTAGACGTGTGTGTGTGTGTGTGTGTGTCTATGTAATTCCCAGCCTGACTTTCTCTAAATGTGTGAGACTTCAGCTTCTACAATCACCAGGAGCTCTTTGTCTTATCCATTCCACTGTCAACTAGTCTCATTGCCCACCTGTCTATTGAATCTGGAATAATTAGCGTTAGAAAAACATTCATGCACTGTATCAATCTCCCCAGCCCCACCAGGTGCATGAAACTAAAATTCCCAATATTGTATTTTATAAGAGAATATTTGTAGCTCAGGGTTGAACTGTAGGGTCCCTGGTGCTCTCTGAACTTGGTGGGTTGTCTTGCCGATATTTCATTACCCAAAACTTGGTAACATTATCATTACTAGTTTGGCAATGAAACATCGGCAAGAAAACCACCAAGCTCAGAGAATACCAAGAACACCTATATTCTCAAGTAGAATTCCAAGCCGGACTATCTAGCGGTAGGGAAGCAGTTACAATAAATATTTATATCCTCCATGTAAGAATCTGCATCCACTTAAAATCCTGTTATAGTAACTGCCCTCCCCTTTTGATTATGTGAAGCGTTTTGTTCCTGTGTTTCTCTTGTAACCACCGTATGGTCTGCTAGGCTGTTATGTTCAAAATTATTACATCTATTGACCTTAACTAGCTGGCTCTCTTTCTCAGGTTGCTCTGGTTAATTAGAGTTCTATTTACTGAGCTGTAAATAATGCCTGCTGTTCTGAGAGTTCTTTCTCTGTGAAATGGATGAACATTTCAGCATGTTAATGTCCTTTTATTATGATGATGTTGGGTTAGCAGACGGGAGCGAGAATGCCGAGGCCAAGTTTACCCCAGGTGTAAGTGCCTGTTGCAACTGGGAGTGATTCGTTAGGAATGAATTGCAACTCCAGTAATTTGGTACAGGGAGATGGGAATATATTTATCTATACATGTCCGAGTAAACGTTTTAGTTCAATAACATGGAAATAGGCTACAAATGGTGAGCAAAGAACATACATCACACATAAAAAGTTGCATTTTTTCCCCAGTACCAAACACTGACCAACGTTCTCCTCTCCAAATCTGTGTAACTCAATACTATTCCTTGCAAGCTTGCCTTCCAACCCCTTTTTGATTCAGCCCAGAATAAAAAGCAATATTTTAGGTATGGTCTGACCAATGCAATATAAAAGAGAATGATCTTGGCACTGTATTTCTATTGAAGCAGCCTAGAATTATTTGTGTTTTGTTTTGCAGCTGCATTACATCACATTCAACTTGTGATTCAGCAAGACATCCAGATTTCTTTCAAATGAACTGATGCCTAGTATAATTTCCCCCCATATTTATATCTTTGATTTTTCCTAATTAACTGTAGGACTTAGCATTTGTCTCTGTTTACAGTCATCTTGCTGGCTTCTGCTTATTGTCTCACATTATTATTCTGGTTCTTTGCACAGTCAAATAGATGTTAGATGGATCAACCTATCAAGTCCTTCCCAAGGCACTGGGATAGCAGTTGTTGTTGTTTGATTGCATTAAAGATACCATTACAGGAGATTAATTGTTGTTCTCCTTATTAGACACGGAGAGGGACATGATACCCAACTGGCTTTGATGCCTATGGGAGACCTAGGACAATCTCCTGGTTCCTAGTCCAGCCCCTAACCACTTCACTAGAGTCATAATATATTGATATTCTCCTCTAAGGTGTTTACGCTACTATTGTGTCATTCACACATTTGAAAAGCATATTTTCTAATGCATCATCCAAGAGATTTATAAATTTGTTAAATGGCCCAGTGCCTAAAATGGAGTCTACAGGCTGACACTCAACACTTCCCTCCAGCTTGATATAGGAGGATATCAAATTTGTCATATTTATTAGAAGCTCACTTATTTTTACGGGAATAATAAAATAGTGGTTTCTTCCAGTTTTTAGTTTGTTTGACTTCTCAGTTTATTCTACAACTCTGATAACTCAAATATTAAATCTGCCTTCCATCCTTCTGAGTGAGTAAAATGAGGACCCAGATTGTTGGGGGCAATAAGTGGTTTTATGGAGTCAGCATATTGACCCCCAAAATTTGGGTCCTCATTTTACTGACTTCGGAAGGATGGAAGGCTGAGTCAACCTTGAGCCTGGTGGGATTTGAACTGCTAAATTGTAGGCAGCTGGCTGCAGAAGTAGCTTGCAATACTGGAGTCTAACCACTGTGCCACAGAGGCTCCTTCAATCATTAGTGTCTTAATTAATCATTACATACTGAATTAATCACTATCTTGCATCTCAATTTACCTGTCAGGTTTATTGTTGTGGGTAAAAAAAGGAAGGAGTGCTTTGCATGCCACTCTGCTAATGTATTTATTATATATTATCATTTTTAAATATTGACAATACCTGCTTAGAGAAATGAATGAGATTGTGTATTTTATCCCTGTTGTCCTGCAATGCCACCACTATAAGGTAGAAGGAGAGAAAGTTTTTGAGTTTTATTCATTTATTTAGCATATGGCGTATCATACATGCACTTGCAATATATAAATTAATTTCAACTAGATTAGTAGAACCCAATAAAATATAAATATTAAAAAGATCTATGTTCAAATGTCTAGGCCATCTATCCATTGAAGCGCTGCATCGTTTATATTTTTAAAAATCAGATACTGGATCATATCTGCTCTCAGCTTACAACTGGTCACGATGTGATCTACAGTTCAATGTGGGACCCCACAGGCACACTGATGGGGGTGGCTACTCTGCCCTATTTATACAAAGAGTCCCAGCAGATGCCATGTGAGGTGCGAATCCTGTTTTGAGATGAGTGAGGGATATAGAGGGGAGAAAATTTAAACTTGGGGTTGGCTACCAAAGAGCATTTGGCTTGAGGAGATATTAGCTGTTTTCTGGACATGGGCAGCTGCAATCTCAGTTCCAACGGAAGACTATAGATGACACACCTGACTTGTTTTATTAAATTTCTCCTGGTCTGCTAAGGATGTGAAATTTCCTGCTCAGTGGAAGAAAGAAAAAGTTCAGTGATTCCCCATCCTTAATTTTGATCAGACCGCCAATTTTGGATCTACCATTGTTTCACAATTACAGTATATTGTGCTTTCTTGATTCCGCTGTTTTGCCTCCAGGAAATTAAACCTTTTTTTGAGGGGGCGGGGGCTGTGGGCAGCTAATGTAATTTGGATGCAATGGGTAATGTGTGCAAGGCAAAAACTGTTGGTAGCATTTCCTTATTGTCCATGAATCCTGAAGAGGTGGGAGGTTAAATGATAAGGTTAATGGATCCTTAATATAGATATTACAGGAAGTGCGAGATCATTTTGATTGCATAAAATTGTTCGTAGTCAGAAGAGATCTTGCAAAGAAGAACAAAAGGAGGTGCCTACACTTATCCATGTCTCCCAACTTTCACAGCTTCATCCAGAAACCATGAACTCAATTTAACACCTACAATTGGTATGCAAATAGATTTTCTCTGCACAACTAGGAATCTCCATTTTGAGGGTTTCAGACTCAGAGCCCTTGAGCGTTGATCTTGCATGCATGTAAACACAACCTCCTACAAATTTAATTTGCATAGAAACAACCCTAATAAGATAGGGAGAAACAGAGAAAGCGATACAAGAGTGTTTTAAATAATTCTGCTTTGCAAGTTGCTCACAGCTCTTTACTTACTCTAGGAGTGGGAAACCTTCAGCCTGCAAGTGGACCTTAAGCTCCCACTACCAAAATGGTGCTGTCTAATTTGGCAGCAACTACAAAACAAGAGGAGCATGAAGACCCATCAATTATCTGTAGGAAACAATAAGTCATGCTCCTCTCTTGGGTTCTTGGCTTGCTTTACATTTGATAGACCTTAGAGGTCTAAAATAATGCAGGATTGTTGCAGAACCCACATCTCAAACCCCATCTAATAATGTCATAGCATAGCCATCCTGTCCACTACAACTTCTAGCTCCTGGGGTTTGTAAAACAGTAGCTCTCTTCACTCCTAAATTTTACCCCCGCCCTTTGTCTTGGGTGTTAACACAAGGATATTCCTTACGGTGAGGGGACACAGTGGCTCAGTGGCTAAGATGCTGAGCTTGTTGATCAGAAAGATCGGCAGTTCGACGGTTCGAATCCCTAGTGCACATAACTGAGTTCCCATTACTCGTCCCAGCTTCTGCCAACCTAGCAGTTTGAAAGCATGTAAAAATGCAAATAGAAAAATAGGGACCACTTTGATGGGAAAGTAACAACGTTCCATGCACCTTTGGCATTTAGTCATGCCGGCCACATAAACACAGAGACGTCTTTGGACAGAGCTGGCTCTTCGGCTTTGTAACAAAGATGAGCACCACCCCCTAGAGCCAGAAACAACTAGCATGTATGTGTGAGGGGAACCTTTAACTTTACCTATTCCTTATGGCAGGATAAGAAGTTTGTCTGTCAATCCCCAGTAATGTCTGCTGCATTGGGAGACTTCAGGATATGATGGCAGGATCTTTTTCCTACAAAGCCTGTGCTTTGTCTTGTTGATAGGATCTCAAAAAGTGGCCATCAGTTTACCTATTGCAGAACAGATGGGGGGGAGAAAAGCCAGGTGGCTCCAGCACTGAATGACCTACTACTATCTTATGTATTTTACATTATATGCCTCAGGCAGGAAGCAGTTCTCAGAAACTTTAGCTGTAGCAAATGTTATGAAGAGAAATTAATTAGAGGAGGGAGGTTATGAAAAGATAAAAGGCAATCTTCATCACTTGCACTGTCCTCATCTTCATTATCATCATAACAATAATTTGTGTGAGGGTTCTTTGTTTCCTCAAGGCTGTACACATCCACTGTGTTGCAAATAACTGTGCACAGTGCTTTATTATAACATACACCTTCCTTCTTTCCCTGAGTTAACTCCACCCTCCTAAGCTTTGCAAGTTAATGTAGCTGAATAAGTACATCTTCAATGGTTAGTGCTTAGAACGAATTTGTAGGCTAAAGGCCTAGGTGGGATGAGGCTGCATAGGCATAGGCCTCAATTAGCTCCACATCTGGAACACAGTTGTGGATGCTTGAGAGAAAACTGAGTGGGGAATCAGTGATCCCATCTCCTTTCAAAATTTTGGGGCTATATACCTATACCGTCCTTTGAAAGAAGGGATGAGCTAAACTGATTCTTGGGGAAATGGAGATGGATGCAACTACTTTGTTTCATGATCCCAAAGAGTAGACAGATGTTGGCTTGTCTGTTCTGTCCCAGAATAGTCACAAAATAAAAAAGTTAGCCAGGTTCATGGCAAATTGTCACAAACCGAATGCAACGAATGATACAGAAGTTGTTTGTCATTTTCTATACACCTAATTTTTCTATCCCTTCAATCTCTTCTATTCCACTTCTAATCCCAATTGGTGATTTTTTAAAAAAAAATCACCTTCATCTACATAATGGTGTCTTGAATTTCCATGTTAATTGTGCTCCTGACATATAAATAAGTATATGCAAAACGTATGTCAGCCTTTTTCCACATTATGTATTTATTTTGTTGATATACTTTCCTCTTTCTTTGAATGCCACAGCAATGCTGGTTGGGGAATTCTGGGAGTTGCAGTCCACACACCCTAAAGTTGCAAAGGTTGAGAAATACTGCTGTACTATATTTCCCTACTAATGATCTTGCAGATTATACCAAAATTGCACAGCCCAATAAAATCCATTTTATTGTTCTCAGAATCTGAGACCCAGCCTGGTCACTGGTTGCTGAGTGTTAATTGAAAATAACAGGCTTCACAATTTCCCCTCCACTTGTCTCAGCAGGGTGCCATGTTTTGCTACTCAGCCCCCCCTCCAAATCTGCTTTTTAAAATGTTAAATCCCCACTCCCTCCCTTTCCTGCAAATCATCCACTTTTTTCACAGGCATATTTGCATGTTTGCTATTGTGAGAAATTCCCGATTTCGCCAATTAGTTCATCAAACATCACTGGGAACCTGTGTGCTTGCATGGGAATATTGTAACTGGAAATGATTTTCTCAGTAGCTATGCTCTAAATTGTTGTTTTGCTTTGCAGCCAGGCAAATTCTCCACTCTTCTGTTTTTCTGTTCAACATTTGGTAGTGAGGAAATCCTTTAATGTTCTACACACCATATTCAATCATCAGAAAAATGTCTCCATCATTCTTGTTATTTTGAGAGAGAGAGAGAGAGATTCATTCAGCTTGCCCTATTGTCAAGGGTCAGATTTAACATCATGAAATGATGATAAATGGCTTGTATGATGAGATTTTCTTCTCTCTCTCCCTCTCCCTCCCTCCCCCCTACTCTCAACAATCCACCAACTCTCTTCTGGAAGTTGCTCAAGATACCGGAACAATATTTTGAGAGTGTGCAGTGTAGCATATTGCATTATTATCGTTGATTATTAATCATGCATGTGATCTTGTGTTGTGGCTCAGTTAACTTGGCTTGCCTGGATGTATTATAATTCTTGTAGACTTCCTGGAATTTGCTTTTTGTTTAGTTTCAATATAGCAAGCAGGGGGAAAAAAAACCCTACTCTTGACTCTATTGTATTTGTTTGGTTAGTAGAAAATACACAATAAGGGATAGCAAACAGAGGTGGTATTCAGCAGGTTTTCACCAGTTCTGGAGAACCAGTAGCGGAAATTTAGAGTAGTTCAAAGAACCAGCAAATCCCACCTCTGACTGGAGATTTCACAGTATCCTTCCCCTGCCACACCCACCAAGCCACGCCCACAGAACCGGTAGTAAAACAAAATTGAATCCCACCACTGATAGCAAAGTAGAATCATTTTGAAAATGCCACACTGTTAAGAAATGTTAATTAATCCTGTGACTAATTAATTTAATGGACCGTAAACCCTTGCCTATGATTAAATTATTTAAAGAAAGTTGAGCCCAGATGATTTCAAATCAAGAGTTATTTATTGTAACAAGCAGATTAACAAATAAATATTCAGAATGAACAATACTAGTGTCCTCTCTTCTTTTAAACGACCTTAAGTCTTTTTAGTTTGACAACTGTCTGTACAGTTGGAGTCCCAATATCCCTTTCTCCTCAGAGAGATGAAAAGAAAAGTCTTACACTAGTCTCTTGCCTAGGAATTGCCTTTCCTTGCAGCTTGAGATTGTTTTTCTTCTTTCTTGAAGAATGTCTGCCTATGCAGCACAGTTTCCCTCTGCCAGCTTTTATCTTGGGACTGAGGTAAATGGCAGTTGGTTGGCCCCTTTTATAACCTAGTATCAAAAGGGGCGTGGCTATAAAAGTCAGTACTTTTAGAATGCAACTGCGCTGCCATTGGTCCTTTTAACTTTTCAAATCCAAACAGTGTAAAGCGCACAGCAAATTGGAAATTCTTCCAACACACACCTTGTGCTGTGTGTGAAGGGAGGGGGAAGGCAGTAACAACAGAGGAAGAATAACATTGTCTCAACCACCATTATAAAGATGATGGGAAAATCTGCTTAGCAAGATGATTGACTTTGAATGAATCTGGTGCTAATGGAAATACCTGGGCATTATACAGGTAGTCCTCGATTTACGACCACAATTGAGCCCAAAATTTTGTTGCTAAACTGACACATTTGCTAAGTGAATTTTGCCCCATTTTACGACCTTTCTTGCCACAATTGTGAAGTGAATCACTGCCGTTGTTAAGTAAGTAACACGTGAATCTGACCTCTCTCTATTTGATTTTGCTTGTCAGAAGATGGCTAAAGCTGCAAAGAGGGAAGGACACTTCAATTCCCACCGTGGGCAAATGGCTACAGAAGCTGATGGCGATGGCTTCTCCATCATCATGGAGAGGGCTAAATTGACCATTTTGATCAAAGAAAAGAATATAAGTATTTTTGTTGCTCCGTGGAGATGACTTCTGGACTTTGTGCTTGAGGTAGAAAAAAAAGGAAACTTTGATTTTGGATTTTACTGATTAGATTGATTTGTCGTTATAGAAATGGCTAGTTGATACTATTATGGAAAAGTAAAAGGTTGAGGTTCAGTGTTAATGCTTTATTCTACTGCCACAGAGGGAGTCGGAAGTCAACACCTTATTTTTGTTCCCCCACTCCCCTCTTCACTTTCCTTTCTTTTTTTTCTTTCTTTTTTGGAAGAAACAACTTTTTATTGAGATTCAAAAATAACATTGGTGGCAACTATACATTAGGACTTTATTTCGAGAAGTAACAATAATTTAAAAATAACCATAATCAAGGAGTTCCAGAAATATGTGAGATGCTGTGTTCCTGCAAAATTTAGTCTAAGCTTTCTTCAGTTTTTTTTTGTAAACTCTATAAAAGCCAATAATACATTAAGAAGAAAATAATTCTGATGTTCCTAAATCCTGTACAGAGGCTCTCTGTGTTGTATTGCACCAAATAGCTGTAATATCTGTTCTTAGAAAGTGAAAATGTTAATTCTTAAATAAATGTATAAAATAAAAGCCATATTTATAGATTGTGAATGGAACAAAGTTGTGATTAACATAAAGACAGGAGGGGCTACAGCAGCCATCTCTAGTTGTCTCCCAGAGTTCTGTATGCTCAACAAACAACCTAACACTGTGGAACTTGCTTTTAAAATCATTAATTAAATTAAATTAAAACCTCCTCACTTTTCTTTCCCCTCCCCCTCCCCACTGTGTCCTACTATTTGTTTTTGTTTTTCTGTATTTTATTTATAATCCAATAAAATGTTATTTAAAATGTTTTTAAAAAAGAAAAAGAAGATTGCAAAAGCTGATCACATGACCCCAGGACACTGCAACCGTCATAAATATGAACCAATTGCCAAACATCTGAATTTGGATTGCGTGACCGTGGGGATGCTACGACAGTCGTAAATGTGCAAAACGGCCCTAAGTCACTTTTTCAGTGCCATCGTATCTTTGAACAATGTCATTAAATGAACAGCTGTTAAGTCGAGGACTACCTGTATACTGAGAGACTTGAACACCTTTTTGAGGCCCATGAGGTAAATGCTGCGCAAAAGTGCTTGTTTTCTTGAGGATTATGGGAAGCAAAACTTACTAATTTACTAAGAAATGCCCCTAAAAACCCCTCATAATCCAGTTGTGCAGAACTAATACATTGAATGCAGGGACATTTGGTACCAAAAACATGCATGAACTGCTAAGCATTTCAGATTTCATCAGCTCAAACAGAAAGGGGAACTAGCTGAACATTAAAAAAAAAGATAGGTCTGAATGTTGCAAATTTGGTGAACCACCAAATCGCGCTTTGAGAATTCCGGTACCGGGTGGAATTCTGAAAGAAAATCTTTTTTTTTCTCCTTTTTTTTGAAAGCCTCTTAACAGATTTAACATTTAAGAGAGCGCTGGGGATTGCTATCTCCATGGAAATTGCTGCTAGCGATACAGTGAGGAGTACCAGCAAATGTAAATAAGCTTGCAGGAGCAGACAGAAAGTAATTGATCAAAAGAGACTGTGCTATTTTATTTATTTATCAAATTTAGATACTGCCCGTCTTACTCACAGATGTCGTGGTTGCATAGCTTCGCGCAAGCCATCTCCAAAGAGATTTATCTAAGGGATCTGCAGAAAATGCAGTAAGGTGTGATGTATTTGCAGATCCTGTCACTTATGAAAAAGTAAAATATTTGCTGAGGATAAACAATCAGGCCACTTCTTTGAAAGGAATACAGTGGCACATGCTACAGATGAATAATTTAACCATGGAGGCAAACAGAGCTGGCTAACTTGGCAATCTATATCCTCAAAGATGAAATGAGACCACTGTACACCAGAAACAAACGACAACATCCTATCAGTGCTCTACAGGAAGTCCTTGACTTACAACCACAATTGAGCTCAAACTTTATGTTCTTGAGACATGAGACATTTGTTAAGTGAGTTTTGTCTCATTTTACGACCCTTCGTACCTCAGTTGTTAAGGGAATCACTGCAGTTGATAAGTTAGTAACCCGGCTGTTAAGTGAATCACTGCAACTGTTAAATTAGTAACATGGTTGTTAAGTGAATCTGGCTTTCTTATTGCCTTTGCTTGTCAGAAGGTTGCAAAAGGGGAATCACATGACCCTGGGACCCAGCAAGAGTCATAAATACGAACCAGTTGCCAAGCGTCTGGATTTTGATCACACGATCATAGGGATGCAGCAAAGGTCATAACTATGAAAAGCAGTCATAAGTCACTTTTTTCAGGGCCGTTGTAACTTTGAACGGCCACTAAGTGAACTATCGTAAGTCGACTACCTGTACTGGTTCCCCTGTATCAGTTACAGTGCAAGTTTGAACAGCATTCAGAGAGGCTAGAGCCATCAGAAATACAATTACAGGTAGCCTTTTACTGGAGAATATATTCCCATTGGAGTGATAGTTGTAGCTGTAAAATACAATAGCTGGACGTATATAAACAGATAACAGATAATCAGAGTTGGAAGGGACCTTATAGGTCATCTAGTCTAATTTCCAGCCCAAGCGGGAGACCCTACACCATTTCTGACAAATGGCAGCCCAATCTCTTCTTGAAGGTCTCAAGTGATGGTGCTCCCACAACTTCTGAGGGCAAGCTGTTCCATTGGTTGATTGTTCTCACTGTCAGAAAGTTTCTCCTTATTTCCATGTTAAATCTCTCCTGGTTCAGTTTCCATCCATTGTTCCTTGTCTGGCCTACAGGTGCTTTAGAGAATAGCTTGACCCCTTCCTCTCTGTGGCAGCCCCTCAAATATTGGAACACTGCTATCATGTCTCCCCTGGTCCTTCTTGTGGAAACAGGAGAACCAGCACACAGGAGTTCTGACTGCCACGTCTGAATGGAGTTTCCTCATCAGCTGCATTTCCAATCACGGGACCAACTATGAGGAAGATAGAAAATGTTATGTATGCAGGTTTGAATGTCATTGGTTAAGTTTGAACTGTTCTTGTAAAATGTCAGAAATGATTGGTTTAAAAAGTGCGGGAAAACCCTGCACTCTGATTGGCTGGCAACTGCGGCTGCTGGCTATAAGTAGCAGCCGCAGCCCAGCCAAATTGGGTCTGTTATGAGCTGTAGTCACTAATAAACTCTTCACTGAAGCACTCCGTGTCTGACTCTTCATGCAAATCTAACACTGGCGACGAGGTGGGATCCTTCCGAAGAGAAGACAACGCGAGAACAAGCTGAGAGAGATGGCTGTGCTGAACACCCCCAGCCCCGTTCGATCCGACGGCAGAAGACTGGGACTCGTATGCAGATCATTTCCAAATGTATTTGGAGGAAACGATCTCGCTGACATTTCGAGAAGCGGAAGAGGGTGGTCTTTCTCACCCACTGTGGTCCGCCATTTTCAAGATGGCGAAGGCATTGGCGGAGCTGCAGACGTGAAGGTAATGGACTGGCCCGACTTAGAAAAGTTATTAAGAGCCCATTACGCCACAAGTATCGTGCCTCATTAAGAGACACGAATTCTACCGTCGGGATCAAGGGAAAGCGAAAACGTTAATGACTTCGTGGCAAGTTTAAGGGACATTGGGGTGCATGTGAATTTATCAACTTAGAAGAGGCCATGCGAATCAATTTGTTCTAGGCCTAAAAGACAAGGTTTTGCAGAGCAAATTATTAATGAAACCTAAGATCACGCTTAAGGAGGCCATAGAAGAAGCTTCTTCAGCGGAAGCTACCAAGTCCTCAGCAGCAGCCATGAAGAAAATTAACAAGGCCGCAAGCCATCCTGATGTGGAAAAATCCACAACAACCCATTGAGCAAATAGATTCTGATTCAGACTGTAGTGAGGTGGAGGAAGGAATTTATAGACTCAGAATGGAGAAGAAAAGGAAAGACCTTGGAAGAAAAGGCAAGACTTTTATTGCAGAGGTTGTGGGGGCCCCCCCACTGAATGCAAGTTTTTGATACCATCTGCCTCCGTTGTGAAAAAAGAGGTCACCTAGCAAGAGTCTGCAAATCATCCAGAACTCCACCAAGCAGAAAGAAGTTTCCTGATAAAGAATTCAAGCATAACAACTTCAGTGAGAAAATGGGGCAACACAGAAGCAAATGGGAAGAATGAAACTCATCAAACAGTCACTATTGGTCATTCTTCACCCTTAAGAAGCAGAAAAGTACATGTGAAGGTGCTGATTGAAGGAAGGCCTTGCCAAATGGAAGTGGACTCAGGCTGCTATTTATCTATGGTGTCATGGGACACTATTCACAGGCTACTTCCCAACATTCAGAAGAAGCATTTCCAGAAGCAAGCACTGACTCTTAAAGACTACCAAGGGAACAAGATTCCAGTAGTTGGAACAAGAGAATTCAACGTGAAGTTCAAAGGCCACACCAAACGTTTGCCCCTGACCATCATGGACAAAGACCGCCCAAGCTTGCTGGGACTTGAGTGGTTCAATCCACTAGGCATCGAGGTGACTGGCATCATCACGTGAGCAACACTGAATGGGAGGAGGCCTTGAAGTCTGAGTTTCCAGAGGTCTTCAGTAATGGATTGGGCAAGTATATGGGGACCCCTATCACTTTCAACCTAGATCCCAAGGTGCCCCAATTCGTTTAAAGCCCAGAAGGGTCCCATTTGCCTTAAAGGAAAAATTGATGCACAATTAGATAAACTAATAGCTCAAGGAGTTTTAGAGCCCACTGACCACTCCAGATGGGAGACACCCATAGTCACACCAGTCAAGACTGATGGGTCAGTAAGAATCTGTGGAGACTATAAGGGGACATTGAACCATGCGCTTCAGCAGAGCGCATATCCAGTTCCAGTGGTGCATCATTTATTACATTCACTTGGCAGGGGTACAGTCTTTGCCAAATTGGATCTGGCCCAGGCATATCAACAACTAACAGTTGATGATGCCACTGCAGAGGCCCAAACCATTGTAACTCATAGAGGTGCCTTCAAATGTAAAAGGTTACAGTTTGGAGTAAGTGTGGCACCAGGCATTTTCCAAAGCCTTATGGAAAGGATGCTCCAAGGACTGCCAGGGTAGTGCCTTACTTTGATGATGTGTTAATCTCTGCTGAAAATGACACTCAATTACAAGAGAGACTCAGAGAAGTCCTTACCAGATTCAAGAAAGCGGGTTAAAAGTCAAGGAAGAAAAATGCACTCTTAGAACTGACAAGGTTGAGTTCTTGGGCTACATGATTACAAGCATGGCATCCATCCTACAGATGCCAAGGTTCAAGCAATCAAAGAAGCCCCTAGACCAAAATGCAAAACAGATTTTCAAGCTTTCCTTGGACTCATTAACTTTTATCACATGTTCCTACCTCAGAAGGCAACCATTGCAGAACCATTACACAGATTACTTGACAAAAAGTCTGTTTGGGTCTGGGGCAGGAAGGAACAATCAGCATTTAACAGTATTAAAAGACTAATCACGTCTGATGCTGTACTCATACAGTTCTCTAAGAATTTACCTGTTGTACTGACTTGTGATGCATCCCCTTTTGGAGTGGGGGTTTTTTTGACCCACAGGCTTCCCAGCGGGAGGAAAGCCCCTATTGCATTTTACTCTCGCACCTTGACCAAAGCAGAGAGGAATTTAAGCCAATTGGACAAGGAAGCATTGGCAATTGTTGCAGCTATCAAGAAATTTAATGAGTATTTATATGGGAGAACATTTACCATTATCACAGATCACAAACCTTCGTTAGGCATTGTGGCAGGAGACAAACCTACACCCACTATCCTGTCACCAAGAATGCTGAGGTGGACTGAATTTCTTATTTATTTTATTAATTCGACTTATATGTTCTCCCGAAGGACTCGGCTTACAAAGTAAAAAACAACACAACAATAAATTAGATAAAACCAGATTAAACAAATCAAGCCGAATTAATACTAAAATCCCAGCATTAAAACTCTAAAAAACCACTAAAAAAACTCTAAAAAACCACTAAAAAACAGCAATTTCTTGCTGTTTATTCATACAAACTTATCCACAAGCCTGGCAAGGACATTGTACATGCTGATGCCTTGAGTCGTTGCCCACTTCCTTGTCACAAGGAGGACTTTGAATCTGAGGCACACACCTTTTTCCTAGAAACTGTTGCCAAGCTTCCAGTTCATGCTGCTGAAATTGCCAGAGAGACTGCCAAAGACACTGTGTTGGCTCCTGGATTAAGAAAGGTTGGCCTCTTCAAGATCTACCTCACCTTGCCCAACCTTTTAAGTCCAGGCAAACTGAATTATCTGTATTAAAAGGATGTATTTTGTGGGGTAACAGGGTGGTTATTCCTGCAAAACTGCAAAGAGAAGTTTTGGAAATGTTACATGAGGGTCATCCTGGTATTGTAAGGATGAAGGGATTGGCCAGGAGTTATGTATGGTGGCCAGGTATTGACAAAATGGTTGAAAACTGGGTTGCATCTTGTCCCAACTGTCAGGTAGTCAGCCCTGCCCCACCTCTCGCCCCCCCACAGGAATGGGAATGTCCTAGGGGCCCATGGTCCAGGATTCACATTTATTTTGCTGGCCCTACCAGAGGGCACACCTTTCTTATTATAGTAGATGCATATTCCAAATGGCTAGAGGTAATTCCCATGGCATCCACCACAACTGATGCTGTCATCAAGCAGCTCAGAAAACTTTTTGTAACCCACAGGTTACCTGATGTTCTTGTCTCTGACAATGGCCCTCAATTTACATCCAACCTCTTTGAATCCTATTTAGCACAACAGGGTATTAGACATGCCCTTACTGCCCCTGGGCACCCTCCAGCTAACGGCCGGGTTGAATGCATGGTACGTTTTACCAAGGAAAAGCTTCAGCAATTGGGTCCTAGGGACATCACTGAGAAAGTTGAAAAACTTCTTAGTGTTCAGCACATCACTCCTAACCCATCAACTAACTTATCCCCAGCAGAATTGTTGATGGGTAGGAAACTTAGGTCTCCCCTTGACTCCCTTCATCCCTCTTACGCACCCAACGCACCACTAGATTCCACTAGCAAAGTTTGCACGTTCAGTGTGGGTGATTCTGTTTATGCTAAGAACCTTATAGGTGAACCTTCATGGATTCCTGCTGAAATAACTCAAATAATTGGCCCTCGTTCTTACAGGGTACAAACAGAGGATGGTGTCCTCTGGAGCAGGCACATTGATCAGTTAAGATCCAGATTACCTCAGGAACATCGCAATTGTTCCTCTCTAGTTCCCATACCTAATGTCTTTTCTAGGGGAAGGGGAAGAGCATGAGGATAATCAGCAAGCAAGAATCAACCCCATGTGTAATGAGCCATTATGACAGGAACCATCCCACAACCTGTCACAATGCCAAAATCCATCCTTACAAGTGGAAGATTGCACATCACTACCTGACTTGGGTGCTGACATTGGGCTGGAGATGGGTTGGGAGGAGAGACCAGATTCTAACAATCAAACAGGGTCTTCTTTCACAGGAAATCCAACTAGGGAAATGTCAACAGACACATTTCCTCTCTCACTGGGTGAGAACGTTAAAACTTCTGAACCACGAAGGTCTCAACGACACGTAAGAGCCCCACCTATTTAAAAGAATACATTAGATAGGTTGGGGTTTGAGTATGGAGTGAACCTAGTGGGGAGGGGTGTTATGTATGCAGGTTTGAATGTCATTGGTTAAGTTTGAACTGTTCTTGTAAAATGTCAGAAATGATTGGTTTAAAAAGTGCAGGAAAACCCTGCACTCTGATTGGCTGGCAACTGCGGCTGCTGGCTATAAGTAGCAGCCGCAGCCCAGCCAAATTGGGTGTTATGAGCTGTAGTCACTAATAAACTCTTCACTGAAGCACTCCGTGTCTGACTCTTCATGCAAATCTAACAGAAAAGGTAGTGGATTTTGTTGGCGATGTATATGTAGCCTTGCCACCCTTAAACACAATCAAAGGTACAATATAATCAGGGGTGGGCTGCTAGGGGTTCTCAGGGGTTCGGGAGAGCCCCTAGCTAAGATTCTGTGCAGTTCGGAGAACCCCCAAATCCTGGCTGGCCCCGCCCACTCCACCCCGCCCTTCCCAGGAGTCCCCATTCAGTTGTTTTGGATGCAGGTAAGGGCAGGGCCTACACAGAGGCTTGGGGAGGGAGAAAAATGGGCCTCCCAGAAGTTTAGGAAGGTCGGAAATGGGCCTGTTTCTGGTTTCCAGAGAGCCTCTAGAGCCCAGAGAGGGCAAAAATCCCCCCCTGTTGTGGTGCAGGAGGCTGACTAGGACACACCCACCTTGGCCACGCCCACCCAGCAACCAGGCAGAGAACCCTTTGCTAAAATTTTTGAAGCCCACCCCTGACAATAATGCTGTAGAAAAACACCACAAACAAGTTTCACAAAGAGCATACAATTCCAGATGCCAGAAATAAAAAAGTAGAAACTGAACTGGGTCAGATGAAGGAGAAAAATTGATTGAAAGCCATCTGCTACCCCATAATTCCTGTGGCTGAACGGAATGGAACAAGGGTGTCTGTAAGGTTACCATCAATCCTCTATGTACTATTGCCAGATTGAGTATTACAGCATGCCTAGAATTGAAGACATTTTGCTAACCTTGATGGAGGACAGCATTTAATTAAAACAGGCCTACTAGAAGCTTATTTATAGATGGAAATGAAGGATAATTCCAAGGTGTTTCCACCATCCATCCATCCATCTGAAGAGTTATATCGTTATATCAGTCTTGTTTTTGGAGTAACAACAGCCTGAACATTTTGGCAGATAGCCAGAGATCAAATGCTCCAAGGTTGTTCAGGCATTCAATGTTATTCAGATGACATAATCTAAATATTGATTCTTGGGATTGTGGTGGATAATAAATCTATCAAACAAATGGATGAATAAATAAATGTCACAAGAGGAAACGATGATGTGTCTCTGCATAACCTCAAGGCAGCATGTCAGAGATTGGCATAGCTTGACCTTTGAGCACAATGCAACAAATGTGAGTTCTTTAGACCTAATATTGCCATGACATCATGGATAAATAAGGCCTACAGAAGTAGACAGAGAAAGTTCAAACAATTGTGAATGAATGCCTCAAGGCCACCAAACATGTTAGAGCTAAGATTCTTTTTAAGGGTTAATTAATAATGGGGTTTTTTTTAACCAGATATAGCTATTGTACTACTTCCTTATGCAAGTAGAGAATACAATATTAACAAGCTTTCAAAGAAGTAAAGATAGCACAAATCCAAAAGAGGATTCAGAAGACCACTCCATCCAACAATGGATTGGATGGATTATTTCACTTCCCTCCATGGGTAAACCATCAGAAAAATCCACATCAGGTGCAGATTCTTTTGATGTGTCTCCTTTCATAGAGTTTAAGAGTCTTCCATTAAAGCTGAGAAGATTCAGAACTGAGGCAAACTCCAGAATGGCTGGAATATGCAGGGGGGGAATCCTTTTCCTTTTGATAACTCAACTTACTCATCCTTTTTCAATATTAATAAGCTATTTAACAGCCAAACACCTGCCATAAAGCAACAAAGAGAGGAAAGTTCCAAGATACAATTAGACCCGGTTGTACCTTTTGTTAGTTACTAAAAGGAAAGCAGCTGCAAACGACACCATCCATTTCCATTCTTAAAGACTGTACAGTGGTTTTTCTAGTGATTCTTAGATTAATTTTGTTTAGCCTACTTTATTTCCTATAAGGGACGTGGTGGCTCAGTGGCTAACACACTGAGCTTGTCAATCAGAAAGGTTAGCAGTTCTGTGGTTTGAATCCCTAGCACCGCATAATGGAGTGAGCTCCCATTACTTGTTCCAGCTTCTGCCAACCTTGCCATTCGAAAGCATGTAAAAATGCAAGTAGAAAATAGGGACCACTTTGGTGGGAAGGTAACAGCATTCTGTGAGCTGTTGGCATTTAGTCATGCCGGCCACATGACCACAGAGACATCTTCGGACAGCGCTGGCTCTTTGGTTTTGTAACGGAGATGAGCACCGCCCCCTAGAGCTGGAAATGACTAGCACGTATGTGCAAGGGGAACCTTTACCTTTACCTATTTCCTATAGCAGCCAAGCAGATGTCTCTGAAAGCAGGTGACATGAGGTCATTCCATACAGTTTGTCTTCAGTATTTTGGTATTCAGAAGAATGTGGTATTATATGGACTTGTATGGATAATTCAAAGAGAACATCTAGAAAAAGCTATTTTATTCCTGGGTCATTTGATTCAATATTATGTGTAATGTTGTGTCAAAACCTGCCTTGAAATTCCTGAAAAGTGTTCCTCTATGAAAAGTGTTTCTCCATCTTAATTTTCTACCCACAACCCAACTCTTCTCCCCAAACCTCTGGAAAAAGCTGTTTCAATAATTCAATAATCACCCTTCTTACCCTACAGAAATCCTTCTGCTCTGCTTTTCTTAGGAGAAAGCAAGTGGTTTAATCCTAAACTAGACCAAAGGGTGAGAAATGCATGCTAAAGGCTTTACTCAGGATGAGTGTTACTGAATAATCAAGTGAATTCTTGGTTGTCTATATTAAGTCCAAAAACTGGAAATGAACTTAAAAAGCACCAGAAGAGAAATGGGGAGAAAAAAACTTCTGGAGAGATTGATTTCATCACTTCTGCCAAAATAATATTTTCCCCTTCACTCTTCTGTCTCTCACAGGCAACAAACTTGCATCTCATGAAATAAGTCTAAACTGCATATTGTTTCATTAATCCACAATTTGCCATACATTTTCTATTTACCATAGAATTTTGTGATCTCCAACTGGAATGTCTCTAGATTGGGACGTTTCTCATCTGGCTTTTAACCAGTTTGAGGAAAAAGTTCAACACACACACACACACACACACACACACACACATGCAAATGGAGCTGGATGTTTCTCCCTTTGAAAAGTGCACCTGGAAGGGGAAAACTATTGGTCCTGATTGACTATTAATTAAATTTGATCGTTTCTGGATTGATATGTTAGCTTGTTTTTCCTTGATTCCTTCAAATGTCTGACTGCTTTCTTTACATTGGAGCTAGAACAAGGCTATACTTCTGTACAGTATTTCTCTGAAATTCTCTTTTCTGAATTAAACTCACATTCATTAATTTTAATAAGAATGAACAGAATAGAATAGAATTGAATAGGTGTCCCATTTTATTTTTTGAAAAAGCTTCTCCTTTGTATCAAACCATTGAGTAATCAATGTACACATTAAATTTGTTGGCTTCCTATGCCTGCCACAAAGACATGGCCAATTGCAAGGATAAGTGGGAATTTTTAAAAAACATGTAGTTGCAAGATTTTTCAAGTTGCTGATATTGACAAATTCTGATATGCCTTGAAAATGTTCTATCCTCTATACATTGTGGCACCCATGAGGACTGCAGTTATTGGTGTTCTTCTTATAGGTCTGAATACATGATCATCAAGATTAAATCAGAAGGGGAAGGCCATGAGCAAAAGCAAATATCAGCTCCAGAGTTTTGCTGTAACTAAAACAGGAACTGTGTTTTGCAATAGCAATGGCAGACTATACGAATGCTTAAGAAAATGTTAATCCGAAAAACCTTTACATTGCAAAAACTAAGGGTAAATGAAAACATGGAAGTAAATATAAAACTTGTGCTGGTAGAGCTAAGGAAATATTTGGCTGCTCTTTGTGAACTGTGCATTGTAGAGTAGTTGATATGCTGTGTTGCCCTCTTAATGTCCCCAATCTAGTCTTCTGAGGATTCTATTTTAATTCATTCTCCAGGTCCTGAAGTTCTGTTTCACTTTTCAGATTAAGCAAATGGCCAAGCTTAATTCACTGCATTAGTCGGCTTATTCAAACATTCTCTTAATGTATTCAAGGGAGAGCTGGTTCATCACTTGCAGATGGAAGAAACTGTTTGTCCCTCTTATATTTTCCAGTTTGTATTTCAGATTGAGGAGGAACTTGAGATAAGTGATAGGAGCTCTCTGAATGACCCCTTATCTCTGGAGAGAGTGAGAGGGAGAGGAAGAAAGAGAGAGAAACAGAGAAATAGTGTGCACGATCAAATATTTCCTGTTACAGAGGCTAAAGGAAGAAATATTGTTTCCCTACTATACACAGAAGTTTGGATAACCATTCAGTTATATCACTTTCAACTAAAACAGGGGTATCAAGGAGCCTTGGTGGTGCAGGCTGTTAAACGCCTAGCACTTTTTAAAAAAAATTACATTTATATGCCGCCCTTCTCCGAAGACTCAGGGCGGCTTACAATTTTGGGGATACAACCCAGTGTGCTCAGCAATAGCCTTCATTCCATTGTATATGCCTGCTTATTACTAAGCAGCATTTTTACAAAGTCAGCTTATTGCCCCCAACAATCTTGGGTCCTCAATTTACCTACCCCGAGAGGATGGAAGGCTGAGTCAACCTTGAGCCTGGTGGGATTCGAGCCTACAGCAGTTGTAGGCAGCTGGAACTTAAGTGCAGGCAATTAACAGCCTGAGCCACCAAGGCCCTTAATTCCAGCTGCTGTCTGGATGCATTGTATACTTGAGAATGTGCTGGGTTGGGGAACTTGCAGTCCATAGCACTCCTTTGGAAGGCAGAGACTCGCAGTTATGAGCTCTGGTTCTGAGAAATATCTAATTTAGAAGTTGTGCTGACAGTTTCTTCTGCATAAAGACATTCATCGCTCAACTCAGAAGGATGGCCCATTTCCTGTCCAGTAACAAGTAGAGAGCGAAGGTTTGCCTTCAGAGAGGGAATTACATATCACATAGAAGTAGGAAGTGAAGCAACTTTAGACATTGAATGTTATTTTGTGAAGTAAACCATGAAAACCTCTCCAGACTTAACAATAAAGTATGTTGATATTCAGTTGAATCCATGTTTCCTTTCTGGCACAATTTCAATTTTCAAACCTTTATTGTCAGAGTACAACATGTGTACAGTGAGATTGGCTGAGCCTCCCTTTGTGCATCCTTCACCCCAACACAACAAACAAATGCTCTGTCTTACATATTGGCAAAAAAAATCAGAAAATAAAATACAAGCTGAATAGTCAAGACCTTGTTGATGATCCAAACTCCGTCAAGGACCTTGGAATACTCATCTCTAATCATCTAAGTGCTAGAGCCCACTGTAACTACATAGCCAAAAAGGTATTAAGAGTTGTTAACCTAATCCTACGTAGCTTTTTCTCTGGTAATATCACACTACTAACTAGAGCATACAAAACATTTGCTAGAGCAATTCTTGAATACAGCTCATCAGTCTGGAACCCACATTACGTATCTGATATTAATACAGTTGAGAAAGTCCAGAAATATTTCACAAGAAGAGTTCTCCACTCCTCTACTCGTTGCAAAATACCTTATGCCACCAGACTTGAAATTCTAGGCCTAGAAAACCTAGAACTATGCCACCTTTGATCCGATCTAAGTATAGTATATAAAATTATACATTGCAATGTCCTACCTGTCAATGAATACTTCAGCTTCAACCATAACAATACAAGAGCACACAATACTCAAGGTAAACTGCACCAAACTTGATTGCAGGAAATACGACTTCAGCAACAGAGTGGTCAATGTCTGGAATACTCTACCTGACTCTGTGGTTTCTTCCCCAAACCCCAAAAACTTTAACCTTAGACTGTCTACTATTGACCTCATCCCTTTCCTAAGAGGTCTGTAGGGGGCATACATAAGCGCACCAATGTGCCTACTGTCCCTGTCCTATTGTTTCTTTTTATTTTCTTTATATGTATCCATTTCATGTATTCATAACTATGTTTATACTTATGCCTGTTATCTTGTAAACGATTGACAAATCAAATAAATCAAATCAAACTCAAATCAATATAACTCACAATGAAAGACAGAAAATCCCTAACCCAGTAAATCCTACTAACAAACACACAATCCTATTGCACCATGTGAATTTATTGCACGTCACACCGGCCCTGCAAGTCAATCGTACTATGTTTCTGTGTACAGCATCAAAGCATAATAGAGCTACCTCTGCAGGGGCAAGGTGTTCTGTTCTTCAGACAGTTCATCTCTTTTTTCTCTCTCCAGATGTATCTTGTGTGTTGTAGCTGAACCATTCAGTGTTTGATTTCTCACTGCAAAACCCTTCGCCACAAAATAGATTTTCTTTTGCATATTTTAGGTAGAGCCTTTTGTGTTGCAGTCAAATAATTTTTTTCCTTCTGAAGCTATCCTGTTCAGATCATTGTTGTATAAATAATGCTGTGTTATGGTTGGCAGCCCACTGCTCTGTTGTCAGCTAAACTTTTGAGCAGATTGTTTGCAGTAATCTTGGATTCTGTTTGCACACCTGAACAGTTTTCAGGTTGAGATTTCAGTTCCATGTAACTTCCATATCTTAATAATGTTTCCCACTGCTGAAATGAGTAGTAGGAAGCATTTTTAAAAATATCCTTCCATCTCTTTGTAAGGCAAAGTGTGAGGGAGAGGTCAAACATGTTATCAGTTATGAATCCCTGTGCTCCCACAAGAGATCTAAGTAAACACTTTTTTTTCTTTCCCAGCCCTTCCTCATTTCTCTTTACCTCTTTCCCCCTCACTGTCTTCCCATTTTATTTTGTATTTTTTTATCTTAATTCATAACTTAATAAAAATTTCTGACAAAAATAGATATCTAAGTCTAGCCCACCTTGAATTCCTTTCTGTTCTTAACTCCTGCTGATTTCCCTTGACTGTTAGTAGTTCAGATTCTTGTACACATCTTAAGCTTGCAATAAATCCTTATACTCATTTGAAGGAGAAGGGCCTACTCTGTTGCGGCCCCCACCTTGTGGAACCAGCTCCCTTTGGAGCTCCGTTTGGCTCCTGATCTTCGCTCCTTCCGCCATGATCTGAAGACCTGGTTGTTTGAGCAGGCCGGGCTGGACTGACCTCCGGGTTTTTTTTAAAATTATTTTAATTGGGTTTTAAGATTGGGCTTGTTGATTTAATTCTTTTAAAATATTTATTGTTTGTATTATTGTGTTTTAATTGTGAGCCACCCCGAGTCCTCGCGGAGAGGGGGCGGCATACAAGTCCAATCAATCAATCAATCAATCAATCAATAAACTGCCTGAATCTCCTGATTTCCCCAGTGCTTGACAGTAAGATCGAATTGTCTGCACTGTCAAATGCTTAGACTATCGCCTTGAGGAGCCTGTGGTTTTTAAAAATAGGCAGAACAGCTACAACCTCAAAGATTAGAAGTGTCAGAAGATTTGATGCCATTTTGAATTGTCTCTACCTGGCTAACAGAAGAAAATGAGTCAATCACCTTTTGGGATGTTATTAAAACCTTTACAGTTTAAAAAAATAGCCCTGAAAGAAGAATATTCATACATCTGTACCTACCATACTCACTGTCCTCTTGGTTGAATCCAGCTGCACAGAAATTATTAAATATGCATTCATATTTGGGGAAAAGATGCTGTGTTTAATGTTATATTGAAGTTAGGTCAATTTGTGTTCCCTTAGGGATTCATTGAAACACACAGTTTGACCAGCATTGCCTAAATATTTACATACAACTGCACATTTTGATGACTGTGTGTCTCTGTGTGTGAAGCCAGGCTGAACTGGGCTCATAATCAAGATATTAAGAGATGAGGCCCACTTTGGGCATGTGGTTGTGTCTTCCTGTGCTTCATCTCCCTCAACTCCATAAACCATGGGGAGTGCTTTCCATTCCATTTTGGGCCCTCTGCATGGACATAACTTTATGTTGCCAAGTTCAGATTCAGAACTGGTCTGAAGAAGCTACCAGTATGGTTAGCAATACTTCAGCGTGTCTCCAATGCTTTACATGGAATTACCTGGAAATCAAGTAACTAATAAGTAACAGTTGTGAAGATCTAACCTCTATGAATATGAATTATTTGTCATTGTCATTGTCTTCTTCTAATCTAATCTACCAAGATGCCCTTGTAGCCTCCCATTCAATTACTAACTTGATTTGATACTGGCCTTAGCTTTTTTTTTTTGAGATCAGTCAATAGCAGCTATGTTTTACAACCACTGCAGTTGCATCAAAAAATGAAACTGGATCTGAATAAAACAATATTGAATTGAGGAATTGTTAAGAACTCTTGATTTTTCAACGAATAAGCCTCTTTTTCTTTTTTTTTCAAAGAAAAATGCTATTCTTGTTTCAATAGCACTTTCCCTAGCAACCCTCTGACAATCCACAAGTCCTCACATGCCTTTCTCTTTTCAGTTCATTCCCGTTTGGCTTACATCTTTCTTCCCAATTGGTCAGCAGAAACCTTCTCAACCCCAGATTTATCATCTCGGTTATCCTTAGTGAGTTTGATCTTCACTCTCAAGAGAATCCTTCTGAGTACTAATAAGCTCATCTCAAATCTTCAAATAGCCTTCTGTGCATTCCCATTCCATCTGCATCTTCCTAGCATGAATTGCTGGGCTGAAGCAATAGATTCCCCATTACAAAATACCATGTATGAACCTAGAATGACCAAAGTTGAAATCCCATCAAAGGTACAAAACCCTTTAACTGGCTTTGTAACAAAAAAGCAAGAGTAGGGGAAGATCATAAACAAATTCCAACTGAGGTACTGCCTTCAAATACATTAATTAAAATCTATAAATGAGTGGGCAAACTTTTCAGTTTCAAGAGTTCTCCATCAGAGATAAGCAAAATTCAAGCCAAAAACTTTCCATTCTCCATCATCATTTCTATATCAGTTCTGCCCTTTTTCTGATTTTTAAAAATGGATTTGCTAGATGATTTGTTTTTAAAAAGTTTTGCCTTCTGCTATGCATTTGTGAGTTGATCAAATAAAATATTTCCATAAACAGTTTTAGCTTTACCTTGTTTACCATCTTCAATATCTTTTCCAGTTTTTTTGGAGGAGGGTAAGTACATTCAGTAGAATACTAAGATATTTGTAGACTATATCTTACATTTTTTTTCCTATAGCGCTTTTTGTTTTTCAGTCCAAAGTATTCCCTGAGGGACAAAGCTTTCAAAGCAGATTGATATATCTGCATGCCATTTATTTTCTTAATTCCTGGTGGGTTACATCACAAAACTACAATTGCTGCTAATATAATGAAACAGCTTTGGCTCTTTCACATAGATTCACAACTGTGATTGTGTGCATGCTATGGCTTGTAGATGTCTCATTAGTAAGTTCTACTTTATGATACTTGAGAAATCATCTGTCCTGATGATAATAATGAATACCTTGCCAAAGGAAAGAAGTTGTCAAGAGGAAGATGTGTTCCCATTTGTTCTCTCTGGTATCCATAGAGACAGGGCTGCGCAAATGGAAGATATCTTATAAAAAATATTTCCCAAGGTAACAATGCTGCTTGGTCTTTGGGTAGCAATCTGTGGTAAGGCAGAGATTGGGAATTACAAGCTCTGTGACAAAACAGTAGATAAGGAAACATTAGGAACAAAGGGCAAGCTAGAAAGTAGGATCCAAGATCAAGCTAAATGTCAAGAACAATGAATGAAGAGGATGGAGATCAAATGGACATCAGTTGAAGTCTTGAAGTCTTGTATGGAGGCTTGTGAGGGACTGGATGGAAAGGAAGACTCTTAGACTGAACTTTGTCAAGATGGAGCTGGTTTCAGTTGTGACTTTAGTGAGGGTTGCACTCTCCTTAGAGAATCAGATTCCTGATTAGAAGTTCTCCTGGATTGCTAGCTACTGGTTGAAGAGGCCATGGAGGCCATGGCCAAGGGAGTCTTTGTCCAGCTTTGGCTTTAGGGCCATCTATAGTTCTATCTGGATCAGAAAGCTCAGGCAACTGGTTCACACCCTTATCATCACAATGAGGTTTTTCTCCACCGAAATTAGCAATATAAATTTCTGGTGAATAATTAGAAATAAATATATTAGGACCGAAGGAACACATGAGAGGTTAAGCTGTGATATATACATCCAATTTTTTTCTGAGACAGGAAATTCAAACTGAGGGTGTGCAGTGATCATATTTCATGTCTATTTGGTTGAAATGCTGAAACTTAGTTAACTAACAATATTGACTCAGATTGGCCTGATCAGTAAAACACGTACTGTAATAGGTTCAGGTCTTGTACATGCCAATCACTTCGTTCACCAGATTCTTGATCCACCACAGAAACTGATTTATTTTGGTTAACTCCGAGAAATTAATAAGCAGTGCTTTTAAAATTAAACAGCAGCAACAATAAAATCTGGCATTCAAAATGGAATCAAGTAGCTATGACCTGGATGAAGCAATTGTTTTTATTGTCCAGTATAGCCAATTGTGGGGGCGGGGCAGGTGGGGAGGAGAAAGAGAGATTAGGCAGGTGGCAAATTGCTAATTATTGCTGGGAAAAGCTGTTTAATTTTAAATTGAACTTTAGGGATTCCAAAGAAAAGTGAGAGGCAAAATGCCAATCCATCTCTTAGACCCTTCCTGCTTTTGTCCTTTTCGTTTTCATTTTCTCCAAATGCCCTGAAACAGCACTTAATCAGGGTGTAATCTCACTCAAACCTGCTTGCAAGAAATAAAATGGCAGCTTCTACCCAATGCAATTTTGCTTGGGGCATTTTGGTGAAATTGCAGAAAACAGCATCTGGTGAATTTGGTTCCATTCCCCATGTTCAGAAAGCCAAAATACCTCTCTTTACAACCAACAGAAAATAGAGAAATTTGGGCTATTTCTTGGATGATAGAAACCCATTGAATTAAGTTTGTCACTGCGGGAAGAGAGGTTCCAGAGAGGCTCCACTATTAGCCTTCATGGCAGTATGACTGTTTTTGAAGACCATCTGCTAGAATACAAGTAAACTTCCTTGTGTAATTGGTTGACTGCTGTGAGAACAGACTGCTGGACTAGATGGGCCAGAGGCCCGATCAAGCAGGGCATTGTTTATGTATTTGTATTCATTGGAGAGACTCAGAGATTAATGTTCAAGATAGAACAGTGTGGTATAAGCCTTACCATAGACCTGCATCACCTACTTAATATGATGATGGAAGCAAATACTAAATGCCACTGCTTGTATTAGAGAATGAATAGGATCCCCAACAATTTCTCAAGAAATTAATCAGGGTGTAATCTCACTCGAACCTGCTTGCAAGAAATAAAATGGCAGCTTCTACCCAATGCAATTTTGCTTGGGGTATTTTGGCGATATGGCAGAAAACTGGAGACAAATCCATCCACGTTTGTGCAGATACTCTGGGTATGTACTCATATATGTAGTTGACAAACAACACAATTAATATTTCATTGGTTTCATATGATTATATTAACTGACTCTTTCACAGAGAGTACAACATTTTCACATAGAATTCACATACCGCTATGGGCTACCACATTATGGGGGCTCCTACAAAACAAAGATATAAAGGTAAAGGAGAAATGATACGACTGCTGGATGGCTATTGCCACCTTTATTGCTACAAGATAATCCTTAATATGGACTCGTATTCCTGTTCAATCTGGGTATTCCTCCTATTACGTTTCAGACATCCCTCCTTGGAGCATCACCTCCCAGAGCTCTTCATTAAATTAAGGTAGGCCTAAGAATCGGCACATGAGGAAAGGTTGCATAGGCTTCAGCCAATGGTCCCACCATATCTACAGGAAAGCTGTTCACTGCAACTGGAACCCCTTCCATTGCCCTGACCATAACAATGGCCTAATAATGTTTCCCACTACAAGAATATGACACAACTGCCCTGAGACTAAAAGCAGATCAAATGTACCATCACTGGTATTCCTCAGACCATCAATGACTTTGGATAAGCCCATGGTTGTCATGGAGACTATGAACTCCTGAGATGCCTCAGATTCAAGGCCACCTGATAGAAAGTTGAAATCTCAGAGTATCAGAACCAGCCTGGTAACAGAATCCAGCAGTTCAAGTCAAGGATGATTGTGGGTATCAAGGATGGTAGTATCCGAGCAGTAATTCCAGTAATTCCCTAAAGCCCACTCACACCAGGAGCCTCATATCCAGTTTTCTATAGAGCAAGGTCTCTGAAAGCCTATAAGGACTCAATTATAGACAATAACTATGTATCTTCCCTGTGATATTGGGTGATGCACAGCTCTAGGTGTGTCAAATTGGGTAGCAGAAGAAAGCCACACACCCCTCCCAGCTCAACTAGATTTTAGTTAGACTCACCAAGTTGCTCCTTGGTCCACAAGATCATAAATACAGACGACTTTATTATCAACTGATCTGCCTTCAAAAGCAGCAGTTGGAGCACAGGGCCAATGAGGACCAAATATCCAGGCATTGAGAGTATACAGACTACAGGGCTACTTTCAAACAATGGACTTGGTGTCCCTAAGCACAACCTCCCCTGAGTTCCTGCCATATGTACTTCCTTTGTCCTGATTATCCTATATCAGGGGTGTCAAACTCACGTCATCATGGTGGTGGTGTCACGTGATGTATTGGGACTTTTCCCCCCTTTGCTAAACTGTGTGGGTGTGATGCATCCAGCCCATGGGCTGGGAGTATGACAGTCCTATTCTACATGGTTGGAACCTCAGAGAAAAGGATTGGCATAACATCACTCTATCTTCCCTAAGAGACTCTGTAGAAAGAATAATACTGTATAATTCTTGTGCATATCATTAAGAAATTAGAGTGAAAGAAAACATGTAGGATAATTTTCCCAGAATCCCATTAGCAGGTGTGTTCTGTTACTGATCTTAGTAAATATGCCCTGTATTATGGCTTGTCATATGGTCAACCAAATGTTTAGGCTGGATTTGACATTTTTATTCATCTGTTGAGGTCCTTCCCAAGGACTTGGGATTGGCAGATGACCTTGTTTGATGGCACAGTTACTAAATCTATGTTGTGGGAGGGGGGTACCATTGCATCTAAATTCTCAGATCTTTTTTTGCATTCAGTCAACAAACTGACAACAGTTTTTGTGGACCATATAGTTTGAAGTGGAAGAGAGACCTTGAGTCTAAGAAGTTCAATTGGAACAAATCCATTAGAAAAAAATATAAAAACAATCATGTAGAGAGTTAAGGCTTATAGTATAAGTTATTCTACAAGTGTACATGACCTCTAACAGCAAGAGATCTTGCCTTAACTTAATTTTCCTTCTCAAGTTAAAACTTTATTTTGACCAGTTGCTGTGATTTTTTTCCATGGCATTCCAGAAAATTTTATAATTCATCTGTCATAACATGCCTAACCACCACACGGCGTTTGGCTGTTGCTTATTTTTATCCTCCAGAGACATGAATGCTTGTGAAGGTCCTTTTACTTGAAGTGCTTTGAAAAGTTTTGTGGTGGGTGAGAATGAACAAGTGAAAGAGAGGCCTTTAACAACATTGTGTTTAGAGCAGAGATTGAGAGAGGCAGTGGGAGGAACACAAGTAAAGAGAAGAGGGAACGGAAAACGGTAAAATGGCAAAAATCACACTTGTGAGTACGGAAGCATTCTTTAATTGTGATGACAGACCTCCTAAATTAGAGAAAGCATTTTGCCTTAAACATTCAGCATTCTATACAAACCATTGTTAAAGGCTGTAACAGAACACTACGTGATGGTGGAAATTTTAGTCCCTTGTGTTTCTGATGGGTTTAATTGGGAGAAAAACTAATCTGATCCTAATCCCCAAATTAAAGTTTTTCTTTTCACAGAAAGTCACAGGACATCCTGAAGTTAAACAAAGTGGGTACATTATTTCCAGAGGGATCAGAATCAGCTGGAGAACTGGAGAATAGCACATACCCCAAATGAAGGATTTACCTTTCTTTATTCCAAAGAACAGGGAACAAGCATGTTTGGTAGCCTATACAGAGGGAATGAATAAACGGCAGTTAGGGATTAAGCACCATGGAGCTTCAGACAACAACAGATTTGAAAGTGATCCAGATTTTGAGCTTTTTAGTAGCAAGGTGCAGATTTGGCCCTTAACTGCAGCTGGGTTACTACATTTTTACCAAGAAAACCAGGGATAAAGCTGTTACTTGATTCCTTTGTTTCTGCTTTTCTTTTCTGTGACTTGCATGCCAATGTATTTTCCCCCCACCTCCATTCTCCTTTATCCATTGAAGCAATGCCCAGGAAACCAGTTACGAAAGCTCCAAGCAGCAAAATAACACCTAACATAGGCATTTGCAGAAGAACAAGGAAAGGTAAACAATGAAATGTGAATTGTAATATGATTGTAGAGTCTCAGGCAGTGGGGCAAGATGAGGGAAGTAAGAATTGCATGGATTTCAGGAATGTCCTGAATATTGATCTGGGGAGGTGGAGGTGATGATGACCTCATCCTTCCCCACCCCCTCCTCCTCCTCTTCCACCTCCTCTTCCTCCTCCTCCATCATCTTCATCCTGAATCAATCCATTGCAGATGAATGGACTGAAAGTTAAAGATTATAATCTACCCCACTGGTCCAATGTGGATTGATGTTTTTTTTAACTTTCCAGTCCAGGCTTAACTGGCCCATACACTGGCTTCTGTGTATAAGAGGGGACTAACACACCTTCCTAGCCTGGAATCTAACCACTACATTTTCCTGGCTGTTCTATGTAGCAATCCTGATTGATAGTGAATTAAGTATCTTTGAACACTTTGAAATGCCTCGTCCCAGGTTTGTTGCTAGCTGGGCTAAGTTACTTTTTATAAGATGAATCATCATTTGACTTGCCTGCTATCACTTAACTGTTGGTATCTACTCTCCCATCAGGAGAGGTATTCAGCAGGTTCTGACCAGTTCTGGAGAACCAGTAGCGGAACTTTTGAGTAGTTTGGAGAACCAGCAAACACCACCTCTGACTGGCCCCGCCCCCATCTATTCTCTGCCTCCCGAGTCCCAGCTGATCGGCTGGGTCTTCTTTTGTTGCCCTGCACAGGAGAATGGAGCTGGAAAGCAGGTTAGTGGGGTGGGGAGAGAATGGGATTTTGCAGTATCCTTCCCCTGCCACGCCCACCAAGCCACACCCACAGAACCGGTAGTAAAAAGATTTGAATCCCACCACTGTTCCCATCCATTCTTTCCTCAGACTCTTCACAATCACAGTGCAAATGCAGCCCTTTAGCACTTGCATATAATCTTACAACACAAGTGCAAAAGGGTGGAGCTTGTGTTTACAATAAATAAATAAATAAGTAAGTAAATAAATAAAATGAGATGACAACATACGTTTTGTCATTTGATACTGTCATGATTGGAAATGGGCACATACAACTCTAGGGTTATATTTTAACTAAGTTTTATTATCTTGAATGTTAAGCATTGATCCATTTGAACACTTCAAACATTAAATCATATTTTAGATTAGATCCTTTCAAAAGACTACTGAGTTGGATTATCTGGATTATTTCTTTTCATCCACAAAATTCTCTCTATTTCAGTGTATAAGGAAGGGAGACGGAAATCTGTTTTGAGGCAAGGAAACCCAAAGACCATGTTTTGGGAATATATGCAAAATAATCATGGGGTCTGTATACCTATCCAAATGGAAATATGTTTCCCAGTTTGATAAGGGCACACTTCCCATGATTATTTTGCAGACTGTTTTTTAACGTCATTGCTGTTAAGAAGTAGCTGCAGTCGGGCACTTAATTCAAAGTAAATTGATGAGTTTACGCTAAAGCTGCTGTTTTTCCAGATTGAGTGAGGTTCCCTTATAAGAAGTCACTCAGAACCAAAGGTCTTAGTCTAAGCCAGGGGAGTCAAACTCGCACCGTCACAGCAGTGTCACATGACGTATCGTGACTTTGTTTTCTTCTTCGCTAAACCGAGCAAGGGCGTGGCCAGCACGTGACGCATCCAGCCCATGGGCCAGGAGTTTGACAGCCCTGGTCCAAGCTATTCCAGCTGGGCTTTGAAATCCTAAAGAAACAAAACCAATGAGATTGATGAAGGTTAGAATGGGGTTTAGACCTCCATCCGTGATGCAATCGAGGGGAAGAGAGACATATGTGGGAAGAGACGTATGTGCAGGAGAGTACAAAGAGATGGTAGATGAAATTACTTCCCAAATTTCAGTTTAGATCATGGGGTCCAAGTTTGGACACTTGGCAATTGGCATGTATTTATTACCGTTGCTGTGTCCCAAGGTCATGTGATCAACCTTTGCGACCTTCTGACAAGCAAAGTCAATGGGGAAGCCAGATTCACTTAAGAACCATGTTACTAACTTAACAACTGCAGTGAATCGGTCAACAGCTATGGCAAGAAAGGTCGTAAAATGGGCCAAAACTCTCTTAACAACTGTCTTGCTTAGAAATTGTGATCGTAAGTAGAGGACTACCTCTATGTACCTGGATGTGTCAAATAGACACAATGTGTTCTGACCCAATCCCTTTTCCAATAAAACAAACACGAACCAAAGGGAACAGAAACCTTTTAATGATTCTTACGAATCCCCTCTTACGAGCTTTGCCAAAACTGTGCTAGTCTGCCAAGAATAACAGATAAGAAAGATTTCAAAACACAAGAGTCTTCAAATACCAACTTGAGATACTGCAATGTCCACGAGGCTGGAGTGTCAAACCGTCTTTGCTTCCTGTAAAGAACGTTCGCTTCACAGCTGGCTTTTATCTTCTTGAAGTAGGGGCCATTACCTTGCAGCCTTACTCCCGAGTCACCCATGCTGCTGCAGCTGCTCTTTCCTGCAAGCAACCCGGCACGCACGCGCACTTGGCACAGGCTCCTTGGGAACCTCCTCATCGCTGCTGCCAGCCCCCACAATCTCTGAAGACAGCAGTCCACTCCCTAATGGTCCTGGCCCCTCATCTGACTCCTCGCTCTCCTCAGTCATCCGCACCTGCTGCCGGCTAGCCACAACACAATGTTTCTTAATCTCTTTGCCCAGAAGTAGGAAACAATTCAATTGTTTTAGAGTCACTGCTATTTGAAAACAGGATTATATTCTCTGTGCTAGCTCTGTCCCATAACCACCATAGAGCCTGGCTTGCTAGATAGTTTTCTCTAACAATTTGCTTCTTCATAGCTCAACCCACAATATAACAACAGGCTCCAAGTAAGACTTTCAAATAAAAATGTTGATCTAGAAATGTAGCAAGAAGAGATCTAAATGAGTCACTGGAAAAAAAAGAAAGCTGACATGATAATCCAAATTAAAATTCATCTTTACCAGCACAATAATTTTTGTTGGGGGAAAAAAATCCACTGTTATTAAGACAGTATGAGTAATATCCTGTGTTTTAGAAGCCAAGTATATATATATATTTTAGGAAGCTGAATATTCCACTTAACTTGATTTATAATTTTGGCACAGAAGATTTCCAATAGCGCTCTTATATTAGGTTCTTTCTTCCCACTTTTAGCAGAACACAAGTGAGGTAATACTTATTGCTTAACACTTTAGCATGAGAAGAAATATAAGTAGGAGCGGCCACATGCTGTTTTGGTGCTCAATTCTTTTTAATTCAGTTAGTCTCCCAGCCAGCCAAATGTACCTTTTTGCACGGCTTTCTTTTCATTCCTTCACCTTTTCCTGTCCCCAAGATAGAATTGCAGGCTTGCATGGATATCAAGTATAGGTAGTCCTTGACTTACAACAGTTCATTTAGTAACCATTCAAAGTTACAACGGCACTGAAAAAAAGTGACTTAAGACAGTTTTTCACACTAATGACCATTGTCATGTGATCAGTATTCATGTTGCAGAAAATGACAAGACTCAGACCTTGGAATCAAAAGAAGTTGCTTTAATCTGCACAAGGATTCAGAGCAATATAGCCAAAGCAACACCTGAACAACCTCCTATGGAATAACACTTACATATACACTTTTCAGAAGCAGCAAAACAAGGAAATATAACTTGTACAGCAATCATTGGTTACTTGAAATATGGCCCCTTGTGCTATGCTAAAGTAGCTAAATATCTTCATAGCTGTCTTGCCAAAGCATCTAAGTTTCTGGCAGTTCACTTGTGGTTTGTTGCAAGCGAGACATATGCTGTTACCTATATGCAGAAACTTCCTGCTTGACACATATGAGTGACCGACAGATGAACCTGTGCTCTGACATTTTCCTAATACAACATTTCACTGTCTAAAAGAATCATGTCAATATTCAATATGTTTCTTCTTTATGTCCTGCCTCATTCGGACACCTGAAAACTGGTTCATATTTATGATGGTTTGGTGTCCTGGGGTGATGTGATCACCTTTTGCAACCTTCTGACAAGCAAAGTCAATTGGGGAGATGTAGATTCACTGTGCCACTAGCTTAACACCTGCAATGATTCATTTAACAACTGGGCAAGAAAGGTCCTAAAATGGGGAAAATCATTTAACAAATGTCTCAGTTGATTTTTGGCTCATTTGTGGACATTAAGTCAAGTGCTACCTGTATACTCAGGACTTATTAGGCTATTTAAAAATTTCCAATCAATATTCTAGTGCTTTCTTTATGTAACTCGGGATTCTTCAAATCAGTGCAAATGTAGGGCCCATTTTTTTTGCCTAAGGATTGCCCTTGGAGTGATTGACTTCATGCATTGCACTAAATCATCTTGAGTGTTTGATTCCGATGTCTCTTTCCAAAAATATGGTCCCATCAAATCTAAATATAAAGCCTGTTTGTGTGTGGATACTAGCTGGATACCCATGCTTCACTACAAAACTATGTGCTTGGGCTTAGTTTTGGGGAGGAAAATAAAGAGAAAAAATTCTGCCTCTGCCTACCAGCATCCATTGGTATTCATCTGGCTAGCATCCTGTCATTGTGTGAGAGAGTTGAGGGCTGTTTGGAAACTGAAACAGTATTTGCTGTGTGAACAAGAAAGAGACAGCAAGGAGCCTAGGTGCGCGTTAGCTGAAGTGTTCTGCACTAAAGCTGCTTGGTGCTCTGAAAGTGAAAGTGAAACTCCTCTCCTCTGCTTGTGTTTTGCATTTGGAACAGATTTCTTTTCAGGTGGGGAGGGGGAGTAGAACTCCTTAGCATCAGAGCGTGTTAATAATAATAATATACAAAATACTAATGCTCTGATGGTCATTTTGAAAAATCCTTTCTTAGTGAGCACCTAGAAGCCAAGAGGAACATACCTGCCAAATTTCAAGTTTGTATGCTTTACAGTTCTGAAGATTTTGTGATGATGCGTGAGTGGTATTTCGCTTTTATATATATAGATAGAAATGTATGCACATATACACAGACACAGAGGAGTTTTCTGTTATTATTTCTTTATTAGATAAGTTTTAAGTATATAAAATAACATAATAAAGTCATTTGCAGTAAAAGAATGAAAGAGTACTAATTGGAGCTAATAAAAAGCTGTCTTCTCCTAAATTTGAATTAAAAATATTTTCAAATAATTAGGATTAACTGAAACTGAAGCAATGTTTGCCAGAACAAGCTCCTCATAAACCCCAACTCCCCAAAGAAGGAAAAGCTTCCAAAATATGTACACAAATAGTGCAAAATATCTTTTTAAAATGTTGGCTTCTAAACTCATATCTTTCAGTCCTGGGTTCTAGCATACCAACTGCTCACCTATTCAGTTACCTGTGTAAAGCAATATTTTCTCATGCATTTATTTTTTTGAATAGCAATCTAAATATATGGTGTCTACCACCTATTCTTGTGGTAAAACTTTGCATATCTTGAATCATGAGCTTTGTAGTTCATCATGGAAACCAAATGTCCATTGACAATTTCTTTGCTGGTTGATCTTGGTGGGGGCTAGTGTCTCACTTCTTTCAAAGGTTGGTGTTATAGGTTCTTTCACCAAACAGCTGGACTACACGCTGATTCGACCATGTGATGGGTGGCTATGGGAGGGGAATTTTCAATTGGGTCTAAAACCAGCGGGAATCTAGAGCTGGTTTTCCACCAAGAAATTGCCAATTTGATATGTTCCAATAAAATGTTCTTTGAGGAATATGCCTGCCTGGGAGTCGGGGGAGGGCTGCTGGGGCTCGCAGGGGTTAGCTAAGACTCTGCAGGGCTTGGAGAGCCCCCAATAACCTCAGAAAGACAAGCAGCAAGGGAAAGATCTTAATAGGCTTAATTGAACTTCTGGACATTCAGCCAAGAGCATTTCACACTCGTAAAAGTGTTGCAAGCTAGATAAACAATCCACTCAGCGCCTGAGAGGAGAGCCATTGAGAAAATCAGATAACAAAGCCACTAGCCTCCGAGGGGATTAATTCCCAAATAATAAGAATCACGTAACTAACCAGAAACTCCACTAAGACTACAAGATCCCTCTCACAGTCACTGCTATTAAGCCTGGTTTCACCCAGTCTTTTATTTGAGTATTAAATGCATGAAATAATAAACAACGTTTTGGTATATATCTTTTTTTAGCTTATTAGGGCAAAGAAGTGATGTCGAGTTGGCCAGACTGACTCAGTCACATGACCACCTAGCCATGCACACCCAGCCACGCCCAGCCAGCCAGTCATTAGGGCAGAGAGCCCCTTGCTAAAAAATTTGAAGCCCACCCCTGCTCGGAGTTCTTATTGAATGCGACATATTACTTGGAACCTTGATACCTGTGTGGTATTCCTTCTAATCTACCATAGTATTTAATTCCATGGCATCCATTAACTGGATCCTATTTCTTGGAAAATACCATTGGTAGGAGTCTGTAGGATCTAGAGTGATTATGATTGGCTGATGATTAAAGCCTAATCTATATACATTTCTGGGCTTATGAGAAGAGGGTTTATAACAGAATATTCCTCAGTGACACTGAAGAACTGGTGAAGGTTGCTCAGTAGTGAGTAACTTATGTGAAGAAGATCAAGATGCAAAACTCATTTCTCAAGCAGGACTCAAAAACTCTGCTCACTCCTTGAGACTATACATGTATAATCTCCATCCATAGAGATGTATCTGGACGGAGGATGCATCAACAATTCATCAAAGGAATAAATATTCTCTTCAAGATACCTTTTTAATGTCTCACACACATCTGATTAATTTGCCAAAGCTGCTCATAAAAAGTACATGAGGGCCAGTACTCACCATAATAGTTTCCCACTCATCCCTAACATATAGACATAAAAATTAGTTTAATTAAATGGGTATATATGGCTCTTATGGTTCATTTTTTCCTGTATGCCCTTTACTGTCATTGCAGTGATCTTCTTTCAGCTGGAGAAAAATGTCCTAACTATAGCAAGAGTGGGTTCACACATCATGCTAAATAATGTGCTTTGATAAATTTGGTTTTTGTGAGCTCAAACCATTCTGTTTATTCACTAAAACTGCAATAATTTAAAATTATTGTAATGTAAAAGTCTGTAGTAGCTATGTAACTTTAGCTACTCCTTAGCAGGATTGGACCAGGTTAATATTGGTTTTGCAGACCACCAGGGCTGATGGTAAGACTGACAAGAAATAATAGTAATAATAACAATAAAAAATCCAGAAGACAAACAAATCAGAGAAGAAGGCAGTGACTTCTTCCGACTTCCAAATGGTTGCCATAGCAACTGCTTGGACCTGCTCATGCAGTCCTCAAGAGTCAAACCTGACTCCAGGGAGTCTTGATTTTGTTGAAGTGCACTCCACAACCAGAGATTTTACCTATTCCATGCTTTTCCAGCAATCTGGGAATAGCAGGATTTCTTTAGAGGAATGGTTAACTATAAGGTAATGAAGTCAACCTCTACAGCTTGAGTTTGGCTCCATTAGGTCTGTTGTGTCTTAATGCCCCTGAAGTGAATTGCAACTAGCCTAGGACTGAATGTGTATGAAAATCTCATCCATCAGAGAGCCAATTCAATTTAGTGGTTAAGCCTAAGGCATCAGACTAGAAACCTGGAGACTGTAAGTTCCAGTCCCACTTTAGATATGAAAGCTGGCTGGTGACTTCGAGCTAATCACTGCGCCTATATGTTTTTCTCCTATATGGTATATTTTAATACATGTTATATATGGTATCAATCTTTATAGAGATGCTTGTGCATGGACTCCTACCATGCTTTTGAAGAATTCCCATAGATTTCAATGGAATCTAGGCAGGAGAGAACATCCCACTAGGTCAGAGGTGAGGAACTATGAGCTCCTTTAGGACTTGTGGACTTCAACTCCCAGAATTCCTGAGCCAGCCACTGAGTTGAAGGCCACAAGTCATAAAAGGGGACATAGTTCCCCATCCCTGCATGAGATGTTGCAGATTACCTCTGCACCATTGTGTATTACATCTAATAACCACTTCAGTTAAACAGCACTGTTGCTAACAAACAGATTCTCAAAACAAGATTGGGAAGAGCCTTGGTGGTGCAGGCTGTTAAATGCCTAGCACTTAAGTTCCAGCTGCCTGCAATTAGTGCAGGCTCGAATCCCACCAGGCTCAAGGTTGACTCAGCCTTCCATCCTCTTGGGGTAGGTAAATTGAGGACCCAAGATTGTTGGGGGCAATAAGCTGACTTTGTAAAAATGCCGCTTAGTAATAAGCAGGCATATACAATGGAATGAAGGCTATTGCTGAGCGCATTGGGTTGTATCCCAAAAATTGTAAGCTGCCCTGAGTCTTGGAGAAGGGCGGGATATAAATATGAATTAAAAAAAAGTTTGACAGGCAAATGAAAAAAGTTGCTAGGGCTTCAGGATCTGAAGCTCTTCTGCTCTTATGTATTTCTGCTCGTTCTCTGATTCCAGTAATATGGAAAGATTTACACAAAGAAAATTGCATGGTGATGAAATCATTAAACTTTGACGTGATATGGAAAAGCAGAAAGTAGTGTGATGGTTGGACAACCAGTAGAATAATTTCAATCATTGCAGGTACTTTCATGCAAAATCCTCATGAAGCTCAGCATGAGGGTTGGCAGTAAAAGATCCTTATCACAACCAATCAAATTAGATCTACCATCGTTGGATTTTAAAACTTCATATTTTCGTGTCGTGTTCCTGGCATACACATGGGTGAATATTTACTTACTAAGTATGTTGTAGAAAGTTCCGTAAGCATATTGCTTGACTCTTGCAAAATTGCCTCTTCGACTGAAGGGATGGGATGCTCCTAAAGGCAAAGTAAATCTCTTTATCAACCTTACTGTACCTATGGAGGAGGACATTGATGGAGATACTCAGTCACTTAGGTCATGGTGCTTTTTTCCAGAGGCAACTGGACTTTTTTTGGTTTTCTTTGAAGATGTTTCGCTTTTCATCCAAGAAGCTTCTTCAGCTCTGACTGAATGGTGGGGAATGGAAAGATTTATATCCCTTGCAGGCAGCTGGTCATTTGCATTCTTTTAGAGAATCGTTGAGGCCACCTGGAAGTTTACCTGTGTCCTCAGGGTCACCCAAATAGTGCAAATGGGTTTGGAGCCTTCTTGACTGCAGGATGTTTTCTGCCCAGTGTCCCTTCACTGTTGAAGACCGGTGCAGGCTGTTGGGGATGAGTCTGTGTTGTTTGCATCTCAAACTGAAGCACAAATGGATCCTGTAGTATGCAATTTTTCTGGAAATCCATTCATACCCTCACATCATTTGAAGGGTGTTCATCCCAAAGTGCATAGCTAAATGTCTATGGAGATATTCAGTCATCCAGATCATGGTTGTTCCAAAGGTACTTTTTCAGGAGGCATTGAGACTTTCTTGTTTTGGAGGAGGACAACTCAACATCATGTTCAGTTATTGCTAAGATCCCAGAAGGTAGGGCAAATATGCATATAGGGGTCTATGGTTCAAAAGCAAGGCTTTGTATACAGGACACCATATCAGCTCTTTCCTATGTTCTCTAACTGCCTGAACTACTTTTTTTTTAATTACATTTATATGCCGCCCTTCTCCAAAGACTCAGGGCGGCTTACAATTTTTTGGGATACAACCCAGTGTGCTCAGCAATAGCCTTCATTCCATTGTATATGCCTGCTAATTACTAAGCGGCATTTTTACAAGGTCAGCTTATTGCCCCCAACAATCTTGGGTCCTCACTTTACCTACCCCGAGAGGATGGAAGGCTGAGTCAACCTTGAGCCTGGTGGGATTCGAGCCTACAGTAATTGTAGGCAGCTGGAACTTAAGTGCTAGGCATTTAACAGCCTGAGCCACCAAGGCCCTTGGTCTTAATACCAGGATTTCATCTGTCATACATTTCCTTTCCTTACAATGCACACATGCACATAAGCACATGTTGTACACACACATACACACATACTTGTTTGAGCACATAGGCCTATTATTTTAATCATGTCCCTTTATAACTAGCACATTGTACCAAATGCAAAGTTTTATTTGCTCATCCATCCCTGTCAATGTTCCAAATAGTGGTAAGGTGGCCTAGAGTAGGAGGCTGTGAGTTTGATCCCAGGTAGAGGCAGATATTTCTCTCTCTGGGCACAATGAGAATATTTCTGCTGAACAAAACTCCGCATTGGTGACAGGAAGGGCATCTGGCCATTAAAACACTCTGCTAGCTCCATTCGAACACTCTGCCCAGACGCCACCCCAGAAGGGATTATGGGGTTGTTAAAAATGATGATGATGATGATGATGATGATGATGATGATGATCCTCATCAATCATCCAAATGTCCTAGTATCTGGCTTAACAATCTTTCCAAATCTGATGCCCAGCACATAGGCTGGGACCAAAAGTCCCAACATTCCCAAAATACCTTCTTATTAGAATTCTGGAATTTGTAGTCTCAGTAGTACCATAGCACCAGGTTGAGAATGGCCAACATAAATGGCATTGCTCTCTGCAGAAGTCTTGTGTGTTTGTTCGTTTAATCATTCACAGTTCTAAGGCCATTTAGATCATCAAGTCCAGTTTAATGATAGAATTTTAAAAGAGGCCTTGAATAATATTTTTCATGTCCATCTCTGTCTTGTCTTTTAGAAGAGACAATTTTTACTCTCTTGATAGCTTTGGTTTTGCCTTCTCCTTATTGATTTCTTGATTAAAACAAATTTCAATTACCAACCAGATCCACAGATCAGAATATGAAATGATACCTTGAATAGCTTAGTCAACAAAAGAGCATACCTTTTTAAATGCTCCTTCTCCAAGGTGCTGATGAACATCATACAGTGGAATTATCTATGATTATGTCTCGAAAATTGCATCTTAAAATGCCATCCCACCTTTCTGTAATTATTCCCATCAAGCCTTCTCTATTTACAGTCAGAAGGTTTCTCTCTTTTCCTGTGTTGAATAAGAACACAAAGTATCAGTCAATTACACAACTTCTTATCCTACTCAGTCAATTAAACCTTCAGCAATCATTTGCATCAAATAGATGACTGGAATTTATCCTGTTTGCTGAATTAAGAAAACCTTTGCTCATCCCTCCAGGTGGCTAAACATAAACATTTTCCATTGCCAATAAAAAATGCAAGCTTCTCTTCCCTTTTCATCTGTAGTAATTGAAGCCTTTTTTTAAAAGGTAATTGAAAAAAAGGGCATCTTACAAGACTGAAGGTAGTATTCTCATATTTTAAATCTATTCGGTTTTTATATAAGTGGTACCTCCCATGAGTAAGATAAAAGGCTATGCAAATGGGACATGGTGCTCTTGAAATTCATGAATGGCATTTGCAATAGCAGGGGTTCTAATTTCATTTCCTTTTTTTTCTTTGCAAAAAAATGATATAGGTAGCACATTACCATATTCATACTGTATGCAAAAGGTATGATTTTAATGGTCTGATATGACAGATCTGCTTTCATTCCTACATAAACACAGAAGTAGTATTTGTAGGATATAGTCTGCATTCCCAGGAGGGAGGGGGTGCATTCCAGAGGAGCAAGACAACTCGGTTTAGATAGTTTGCATGAGAAAAAGAGGGGGAACATGATTCCTCCCTAATATCACTCATCCCCTCCCACTTGTGACTGTATGACTGTAACTTTGTCGCTTGTATCCTTACGATTTATATTGACTGTTTCCTAGTATGATTTGATTGCTTATTATACTCTATGACTGTCATTAAGTGTTGTACCTTATGGTTCTTGACTCTTGACAAATGTATCTTTTCTTTTATGTACACTGACAGTATTTGCACCAAGACAAATTCCTTGTGTGTCCAATCACACTTGGCCAATAAAGAATTCTATTCTATTCTATTCTATTCTATTCCATTCCATTCCATTCCATCCCATCCCATCCCATCCCATCTCATCCCATCCCATCCCATCCTATCCTATCCTATCCTAATAGTTCCCAGTACATGCTTAATGGGAGAAGTAGTTTGCTTGAGTTTGGCAAGATTCTATCTATGGGTATGGAACAATTAAGGTATCTGCTTGGAAGAATCATGTGACTTTCTTAGGTTTTGGAGCCTGACAATATTTGAGGAAGCATTATCCCAAATGATAACATACTTTCAGTGGCAAGGAGGGTTTTTTACCAGTTTAAATTGACATCTCAACTATGACCCAAATCTGAATAGGTGTTCGGTCTTAGCTCTTAAGCCAGCAACCAGATCAGGAATGGCAGACACCAAAAAACAATAAAGAACAGGTGGCAAAACCAGATCATTAGTCATGGTTATGGTTCAAGAGAGTCAGAATAGTCAAAGAGAGCATAGAGCCTAGAAGTGACATTCAGAACAAGTACAAAGGTCAAACGCCAAGAATTTTAACAAATCAACAACTCTCTTGGACACAACCATGTCAGAGGTGTTGTTTCCAACACTGGGCATCCCAAAATGTGGATTCATAAAGCCAGAATTATTTTGATTTCAATTATGTTCCAGTTTCCAGTTATAGTTCCAAATGCCAGTTTCTGTCAGGGTTAGGGTTACTTCTTGCTGGTAAAGTGGCAGGACTTATTCAAAGGAGGGATGTTCTTGAGTGGACAGCATTTAAGTCCTCCTCAGTATTGATATTTGTGCATCGATGGATTATTTGACCCCTCTTCCAAACCAGCTGTCCTCTCTGTCCAAATGTGGACTTTGCTGCCTTCAAAAGAGTGGCTTTTGTCTTTTAAATGGAGATGGACTGCTGAATCTTGTCCTGTTGGGTTGAATGGTCAATGCCTGGAATACACTACCTAACTCTGTGGTTTCTTCCCCAAACCCCCAAACTTTAACCTTAGACTGTCTACTATTGACCTCACCCCATTCCTAAGAGGTCTGTAAGGGGCATGCATAAGCGCACTAACGTGCCTACCATCCCTGTCCTAATATTCCCTTTTATTCATATCCATTTCAAGTATTAATAATCATATTTATATTTATATTTGTTACCCAATACATACTTGACAAACAAACAAACAAACAAATAAATAAAATCATGTACCATGCGTTTATGAAGTGGCTGTTTTGTTTCCCCAATGTACAGATCTGCACATGGCTCACTGCATTGTACTGCATATACATCTTGCTCAGTTTGTGTCTGGGTGTTTTATCCTTAGGGTGGACAAGCTTCTATGTGCGCATATGTTACATTGGCTGAAGATCTTCCTCAGCTTTTCCAATATTCCTGCAATCTATAGAATGACAACATTGCTTCATTTATTGTTGTCTTCTGTGTCTGTAATGGAGGAACTCCTGTTGGGCCTTTTTTGAGATTTGATGAAGGCCCACTTGAGATAGCCACATGTTCTGAGCAGTGGTGGGGTTCAAAAAATTTTACTACCGGTTCTGTGGGCATGGCTTGATGGGTGTGGTGTAGCTTGGTGGGCATGGCTTGGTGGGCATGGTAGGGGAAGGATACTGCAAAATCTCCATTCCTACCCCATTCCTGGGGGAAGTTTACTGCAAAATCCCATTCCCTCCCCACCCCACTAACCTGATTTCCAGCTCTGTTCTCCTGTGCAGGGCACAAAAGAAGATCCAGCTATCAGTTGGGACTCAGAGGCCAGTCAGAGGTGGTATTTGCTGGTTCTCCAAACTATTCAAAATTTCCACTACCGATTCTCCAGAACTGGTCAGAACCTGCTGGTTCTGAGGGTTTCCTTGATGTATTTTAGTTCTTTTTTCTTTCCCAACTTTGCTGGCAGGCAGGCTTTCAGCTCCGTAGTGTAGGGTTCTGATATCTCCCATTTTGTGCTCCAGTGGATGGTGAGAATCAAAATGTAAATAATGAACTCTGTGTATGGGCTTTCTATAAACTTCAACGTTAAGGCTTCTGTCTTTCTTAACGTGTACTGCATAGCCCAGGAAGGCTAGACTATTTTCCTTAGCATCTACCTTTTTGAATATGATGTATCTGTCCACATAGCTGATATGTTTGGTGAATGCTTCCAATTCCTGTGTTTTGATCTTGACCCAAGTATCGTCCACATACCTATTCTATACCAGTGAGTGGATGGAATTGTGAAGGAGTTTAGGGCTTTGGTTGCTACCTCTTCCATGTAGAAATTGGCCACAATGGGGGACACAGGTAAACTCATGACACAACCATGTTTTTGTCTATAGAAATTGTACTTAAAATAGATAGTGGTCAGGCAGAGGTCCAGCATGGCACATATGTGGTCTGGGCTGAGGTGGCTTTTTACTGCCATCTAGTGGTTGCTTGGAATTTTTCAGTCCAGATATGGTAACTGTCTTCTGTCCTCCATATATGAAAGGCCCCAGTTAACCTTTTAGCTTACTTTACTAGGATGCTTAGGATGCAAGTAATTTAACAAGGCATCACACAATTAACAGATTGACATTATAAGGATAGGTTTTCCTACAATTTATGGTTCTGTAGGATACTATTTCAGCACCAGAAGAAGTCTAATTTGAATGCTTTATTGCTTTCCCATTGCCACGCTTTATTCCTATGCCTATTCTTGGGTTTAATTTCTGCCCATCTTCAAGAAGACTCCCAGATATTTTAAAACTTTTAAATATATAGAAAGCTGCAACAAGAAAGTTGTTTATATATTTATCTTACTTTACCGGTATTCATCAGATACAGTGATTTGATTGAAGAACTTATTTGGAAAAAGAACAGAGATCTTTAATACAAGTATTATTAAATCTTTTTCATTTGTTAAAAAGTATGTTCTTTTTTTAAAAGGAAATTAACTTGATTTGATTAAAAATGATAAGGTCGAGAAGAAGAATTGTTGGTAAATATTTTTAGAAAAGAGGTGAAGGAAGGTTTTTATTCTTCTACACATTCCTGTGGTATTTTTAAAAGGTATCAAATAAACTCAAGTCACTCAACAGAATTTCAAGAAAGGTCATTCTGCTTATTAGAGTGGAACAATGAGATACTGTTTTCTATAAAAGCCTTTAGTGACTGTGTGTCTAAAAAGCTTGGGCACCTAAAACTAAACATTAAAACTGAACAATCATATGATAAGTAGCACGAAAACCTGACATTTGTATCCATAGCACTCTTCCATCAGTTGGTATACCTAGTTCAATCATCGATCTAATCATTCTTTTGGCAGATTATTATAAAATATAAGTAAGGTGACTATTGTACAAAATGCATACATTGCATTTAAAATTTATAAAGTCTAAAATAGACCTCCAACAAACAGTTTATCAACTTTTTTGGGGGGACAAAATGTGTAGTTCTAAAATCGAAGCTAAATTCTGGAAACTTGTTGATTGAATAGATAGATACAGTAGATAGATGATGATGATAGATAGATAGATAGATAGATAGATAGATAGATAGGATAGAAAGATAGATAGATAGATAGATAGATAGATAGATAGATAGATAGATAGATAGGCAGGGCAGGCAGGCAGGCAGGCAGCAGGCAGGCAGGCAGGGATAGATAGATAGATATAGATAGATAGATAGATAGATAGATGATAGAGATAGAGAGATAGAGAGATAGAGAGAAAGACAGACAGATAGATAATTAGATAGATAGATAGATAGATAGATAGATAGATAGGCAGGCAGGCAGGCAGGCAGGCAGGCAGGCAGGCAGGCAGGCAGGCAGGCAGATGGATAGATAGATGATAGATAAATTTAGACAATCTTCTAAATGTTTGCTTTTAGTATTTAAAAAATTTATACAAATGAAAGAGCCAGTTTGGTGTATTTTACCAACTCTTTTTTAAGACAAAATGTGTACTTCTAAGAAAACTAAATTCTGGAAATTTGTTGATAGAATATATAGATGATAGATAAATAGATGATAGATAGATAGATAGATAGATAGAAGATAGATAGATAGATAGGCAGGCAGGCAGGCAGGCAGGCAGGCAGGCAGGCAGGGATAGATAGATAGATAGATAGATAGATAGATAGATAGATAGATAGATGATAGAGAGATAGAGAGATAGAGAGATAGAGAGATAGAGAGAAAGACAGACAGATAGATAATTAGATAGATAGATAGATAGATAGATAGATAGATAGATAGATAGATAGGCAGGCAGGCAGGCAGGCAGGCAGGCAGCAGATGGATATATATAGATTATATAGATAAATTTAGACAATCTTCTAAATGTTTGCTTTTTAGTATTTAAAAAATTTATACAAATGAAAGAGCCAGTTTGGTGTATTTTACCAACTCTTTTTTAAGACAAAATGTGTACTTCTAAGAAAACTAAATTCTGGAAATTTGTTGATAGAATATATAGATGATAGATAAATAGATGATAGATAGATAGATAGATAGATAGATAGATAGATAGATAGATGTGGGGGGAGGGAAAAGGAAGGAGGGAGGGAGGGAGGGAGGGAGGGCGAGAGAGAGAGAGAAGCAAAAGGAAATCTGGTAGACCCATGATATGTAGGTGGTAATCATCTTTTCTACGATTTGGAGAAATCTCTCCCTGGTGGAATTTAGACTAGGAATCTAAAATTCAGAATAACAGAATAATAAAGTTGGAAGGGACCTTTAGACAGCATACAGCCCTCCAAATAAACCTGCAACAATACTTTGGTAAATATGGAAGTTGCTGTCCAGCAAAGCCAGGATGCTGAACTCTGTATCCACACACATTCTAGACTAGAAGAAGTGCTTTAGGAAGAGTGATCTGGAACTGTAGTGGAGGGTTGCTTCAGTCTGACCAGACAGATCTTCTGGCAACAGCATAATCTGATCAGCCAGAATCAGTTCCCAGAAATACTTTTTTTTACTATAGTGATCTGGAGTGTCATATCATTCCTCCCCTAATATATAATGACACAATAGGAATAGGTCTGCTCCATTTCTCTCACGTCATCCTGTTGATCCGGTTCAAATTGCAGATTAAATTAAACATGCTATTTCTGGTTGTAAAGTAATTTATTTATTTATTTATTTATTTTTGGGACTTGTATGCCACCCCATCTCCAAGACTCGGCTCACAACTAAAAACAACAACAATATATACAATAATAAATAGTTAAGAAAAAATTAAACTAAACTAACAAGCCCAAAAAGTTAAATACTAAAAACATATAAACATATAAACGTATAAAACCACCCCACCCAAAGAGGGTCACAGCCCGGATTGGTCGAATAACCAGGTCTTCAGGTCATGGCGGAAGGTGCGGAGATCAGGGGCCAAGCGGAGTCCCAAGGGGAGTTGGTTCCAGAGGTCAGGGGCCGCGACAGAGAAGGCTTGTCATCAGGGAACTGCCAGCTGGCATTGGCCGGCCGACGGGACCCCAAGGAGACCTTGCCTATGTGCTTGCACAGGGCGGTTGGCATTCGATGTTGGCAGGAGTCGCTCCCTTAAATATTGAGGAACCATGTCATGGAGGACTTTGTATGTTAAAACTAAAACCTTGAATCTCACCCAGAGCGCAACTGGCAACCAATGCAGGCAGTGCAGGAGGGGGGCAACATGGGAGAATTGGGGAACTCCCATCACCATCCGCGCCGCCGCATTCTGCACCAGCTGCAATCTCCGGATGGTATGCAAGGGCAGTCCTAGATAGAGAGCGTTGTAGTAGTCGAGTCTGGAGGTAACAAGGGCATGAGTGACTGTGCGGGGCATCTCGGTCCAGAAAAGGGCGTAGTTGACAAACAAGGCGGAGCTGGGCAAAGGCCCCCCATGGGCTTCACATTGATTGTCCCTAAAAAACTCAACCTAGATGCCATTTTCCCAGAGGGTGGATGTTTGTAGTTAATAGCAGCTTTGGCAGAAAGTATCAAGAGCAAATTCTACAGGGAAATAGACTGGCAATGAAGCAGGAAGATGGGGCAATCAAGAAATCGAGATCAGGACCCCAATCTAATACACGGATTAAGGCAGGGGAACTGATCAATAGGGCATAGAAGGAACAGTGATTCGGGAGGAGTTATCCATGATGCTAACTGCAGCATTGCACTTCAATAACTTGCATAATTCAAGAATTTACTTTATAGACTCGCATGCATCTGTCTTACTTATTTGTGGTGTAGACCAGGGGTCGCAACCTTTTGGACCTCAGGGACCACTAAGCTCATAATTTTAAATCCCGCGGACCACTAATATGAATTTTGACTGAGAGTGGCTTGCTGACATTGGTGGGAAAGAGAAAGAGAGAGAGAGGGAGGGAGGGAGGGAGGGAGAGGGAGAGGGAACAATCACATGAAATACCAGAAGTAAAAAATAATCTTTGGAGAAGTCAAATTTAGGTACAGTTCATCTTTGCAAAGATTTGTTCAACCCAACTTTCTAAGTTTGCATAACATATTGTGCTTTTAATTATGTGCTGACTTTAAAGCATTCTAGTCCATGTCTGGCTGGATTGTGCTGAAGAATGTTATGCTACTTCAAAAATATGTTTTCAACCATTTTCTCATAATCGGTGGAGGATTACACTCACTATCTTCTAGACACTTGCCCAATAAATTCCTGACTTATCAGTCCCGGTGTTGAGTGTTCACCTATTAATGTCAATCACATAATGTCAGTTGTTGACAAGACCCCAATGATGCCTTTTTTATTTTACAAGGAAATAATTTTCTACTGGTAGATAATCACTCAAAATATGAGTGCATCTGGCATAATTAAAACAATACCAGTTATCCAGATTACCCAGAGTCCTTCATAATATCCTATAACCTAAATAAATCCTATTCTACCCATGCCTCTTCCATTCAATGTGGTTCTGGAATTACTTCCTCTAAATATGGCCTCTGGTCATCAAAAAGTGGTCCTTTTGGTCCATATAAAGATGATTATACTGCAGTACCCCAATTTTGAGATTATTTTGGATGGATAATATCCAAAGCTAGGAAAAACTACCATTCCATCCAGATTATGTTGATTTACAAAATATCTCTTTAAAGTTTCAATTTCATTTCTCATGTTCTTAGATAGGGATTGAGTTGGTAAAATCATTCAGCATCATCTCATCAGAATAATGATGGAGGACATAACTCTTACTTCTTTTTTGCATCCAGTCCCCAATCAGTATTTTTTAATTAAAGAAACAGAATTAAACCAACATTTTAAAGAAACTTACACTGTGAGATCAAACTAGCTGTACAATATGGGCTGATTCAGTAAGCCCTAATTTGGGATTTTAAAAAGAACACTGTTTGATTCAAAAGTTTGGTATCTGAGAACAGGCACTTCAAATAGAAAAAGAATAGAAAAATAAAAAATGTAACAGCAAAAAATTGTCTGCACTCTGTAACATGGGAACTTCAAAGCACTTGAAGCTGCTTCTATTTTTGACAAACTGGAATGAGAACAGCAATTCCAACAATTTTTAAAACTGCATCTTTTGATGTGTGTATTGTATCACAAACTCCACAAGGGAGTAAATTTCCAAACATCTCGTGAAGTTTCAGTAAAGTCCAAATGAAATGGAGTCCACAAGAGTTGAAGGACAGCAGAAGAAGGAAAGAAGATCCAATGCAGTCAGTATTCAAGGCCTTCTTAATGCAGACTCCTCTATTCTGCATCAGCAAAATGGAATAGAATAGCCCATTGAATAGAATACTTTATTGGCCAAGTGTGATTGGACACACAAGGAATTTGTCTTGGTGTAAATGCTCTTAGTATACATGAAAGAAAGGATTCATTTGTCAAGAGTCGGGAATCATAACGTACGACACTTAATGATAGTCACAGGGTACAATAAGCAACCAAATCATACTGGGAAACAGTCAATATAGATCATAAGGATACAAACGACAAAGTTACAGTCATACAGTCAAAAGTGGGAGGGGATGGGTGATGAGTGATGACAAGATTAATAGTAATAGCAATGCAGACTTTGTAAGTAGTTGAACAGCGTTGAGGGATTTGTTTGTTTAGCAGAGTGGTGGCTTTCAGGAAAAAACTGTTCTTGTGTCTAGTTCTTCTGGTGTGCAGTGCTCTACAGCAAAATCCATGGAATGGCTTAAGACAAGAACAAAACTCAACCATCACCCTTCTACCTTCAGTCTCACTGCCTATTAGACTAGGCCCCAGCAAAGCTGAACCTTACCTATTTATTTCAATAATTTTGACTAAGACAGCCAGCTGTCTCCTAGGCCAAGGCTGTCAAACTCCCAGCCTGCGAGCCAGATGCGCCACATGCCCGATACGTCATGTGACGACGCCGTGACGCCACGAGTTTGACACCCCTGTCCTAGGCAGTGAGGTTTTCAGAGACTCAAGTCCCTATTGGTGGAGAGTCCTGGGTTTTACTCTTGAGTTGATTGATGTTTTTTGCTGCTGCAGAATCTGGACTAACATTAACCAAGGTCCAATATGAATGGAACAAACTTGTGGCTCCATGCTTGATATTAATCCTAACTGCTAGACAAGCCAAACTCTCTTTTTTCCCAAAGCAATAACTTTTCTCTTCTTAAAAGCCATTTAGATAGCAGATCTAGAGAGAGATGATCCATCGCCTTGTCTCTAATTGAAAGCAAATGAAGGGTTAACATGAGCAATTAAAGACCATTGACATCTTGCTCCCTTCCTTGCTTAATAGCAGTAATACACATTGGGTACTGACCCATTTCAGATTTAGTTTTACACCTGCCCCAGGCAAGACATAGAAAGGTTTTTCTCTTCTGTCTTTGACGGGTCCATGCTTTGCTAAACTAATCTGTTTCAGTGGGTAATTTGACTGAAGGATCCCTGAATCAAAGCACTTTTTTGAAGGTCTACACAGCCAGGATTGTTCAATCTTACAAATTACTTTGTGAGATGACCCACAGCTGGTCATTTTCAAATAGAGGAAGGAGAATTTAACCCCATGGTGACACTCCGGCAGCCTTTTTTCTTTACAGGCAACAGCGCTAACAACGCCTCTCCAAATACATCTACAACAGAATTAAACCAGCCACTACTACACAGAATATGAGCACAGCAGAGGTGGTATTCAGCAGGTTCTGACCAGTTCTGGAGAACCGATAGCGGAAATTTTGAGTAGTTCAGAGAACTGGCAAATACCACTTCGGACTGGCCCTGCCCCCATCTATTCTCTGCCTCCCGAGTCCCAGCTGATCATCTGGGTCTTCTTTTGTTGCTCTGCACAGGAGAATGGAGTGGGGAGGGAATGGGGATTTTGCAGTATTCTACCAGTTCTGTGGGCATGGCTTGGTGGGCGTGGCTTGGTGGGCGTGGCAGGGGAAGGATACTGAAAAGTCCCCATTCCCTCCCCACCCCACTAACCTGCTTTCCAGCTCCATTCTCCTGTTCAGGGCAACAAAAGAAGACCCAGGCGATCAGCTGGGACTCGGGAGGCAGAGAATAGATGGGGGCGGGGCCAGTCAGAGGTGGTATTTGCCGGTTCTCCGAACTACTCAAAATTTCCACTACTGGCTCTCCAGAACTGGTCAGAACCTGCTGAATACCACCTCTGGAGTAGTCCATTCCATTGCCTCTGATTTCTGTTATGTCAGAAAACAGATGGCATGACCCTAGATGGCATTTTTTGATTTCCCCTTACATAGGTCCCCTCCCTCATCATTGGCTTCTAGGTCAGGCAGGATCCATTGGCAGGGCCTCTCTGGGCAGGTCATAGAAAAAGAGACTTTGGTTCCTTTCATTGCTGGATTTTATAGCATTTATGGCATAGCTTTCTCCCTCAAGAAACCATTACTCCAAGAAGCAACCACACTAAGTGTTCTGATCAGTATATTTTATTAGAAGGAAGACTAAGAGTCCAATAGAAGAATTATGGCAAGTATCTAATATTCAAATGAGGCAAAATATATAGACAGATTTATGGCAGTGGTGTTGTTTATTTTCTGGTGTTTTTCACGGAAAGGGCTAGAAGCCTACTGCTTTTGTGAAGGTGGGGGTGACATGGAACTGTTGACTGTTTTCATAACTGCTAGTCCTAGCAGGTTACAAATTAAATCTCACAGCTAGTTGGTAAGCTTGGTCCCTCCAAGGGGAACCTCCTCATTAGTGGCAGGATACGGTTGTACCAGGCTTGTGGCTTGCTAGCAAAACTGTGTGTTGATTAATTAGCAGAGGCAACATAACAGGCTGTCACAGTGAGAGACAGGCAAGGCATGGGGAAAGAGTTGGCACAGAGTAAGTGGAATTTATAGCCTTGACATTCCCTGTTCTTAAAAACCTGTAATAATGAGTCCATCACCTGTAAATGCCATACGGATGTATTCCTTGTCATGAGACTTAAAACTACAGGTCTCCGCCTCAAATTATTTCTATGTTCTAAATCAAAGCATTCACTTTGAGCATTGTTCAGCCCTGATGCAAGCCTTCCCCCCCTCCCCGCCCCCACAAATGCTCAAGCCTGCTGGTTGTGGTTGTTTTTGGATCCAGAGAACTTGAATAGCCATAATAGCAGTGGTCAGATTCAAATTGTTCTACCACTGGTTCGGTGGGCATGGCTTGGTGGGCATGCTTTGCCTAACATGAGCGTGCAGCTTTCCTCACATCAGCTGAGGCTTGAAGCACCAATCACCTGAGAGGATCAAGAAGAGAAAAGCGCAGGGGCAGGTGGCAGGGCCGAGAGCTGATTGTCGGAGGCTTTTTTCTTCTTCTTCTCAGCTGATCTTGGGAGGATTTTCTACTACTGGTTTGGCTGAACTGGTCCGAACTGGTAGCATACCACCACTGCATAATAGCCATTTGTACCTATTGACAAGGAAATAGGGAAGCCACCTGCATTCTCACCTGGAATAAAAAGAAAGACCTGTGGTCACTCGTATTAAGGACACTGCCAACAACTGTGGCATAGTGAAGGTGGGAATCTTAAGGGTTAGAGAATGACAGCCCTATCAGGCAAGTGACAGGTTGCTGATATTTGTCCTTTCTGCATAGGCACAAGTTGCTACACCTGTGAACCTTTTTGCAGTATTTAAAGAGCCTGAAGGGATGCTTCTCCTTTCTGAATTATTGTATCACATCTGCTGGTGGGCTTAGTGAATGAAATAGCAATAGCCCTTAGACTTATATACCTCTTTACAGCCTTCTCTAAGTGGTTTACAGAGTCAGCCTATTGCCCCCAACAATCTGGGTTCTCATTTTACCGACCTCGGAAGGATGGAAGGCTGAGTCAACCTTGAGCCGCTCAGGATCAAACTCCTGGCTGTGGGCAGAGTCGGCCTGCAATACTGCATTCTGTGCCATCACAGAAGGCCACTTGAAGATCACCAATGCTGGTTTTATTAATTTGATGACATTTGACTCTATGTCATTGGATGCAAGTATGTTTGTGTAGTATAGAGAGAAATACATGCAGATAACTGTAGAGGATGTGCTCCTGTGGGGACAACACCAATCCAAAATGAAATTAGGGTTTAGAATTAGTTTTGGGTCCTTTAAATCTTGGCCATAAATCTGCAGCAGCAGTCACTCAGTGCTGCTCACATTTTTGCTTCTCAAAAAAATAAATGAAAAAAAATGCTGCTCCACTTTTGATAAATTTCATTTTCAAAATGAGTGCAATGCTGGTTTTGTTAATCTGTTTACAGCTTTCAAGTACAGGATGATTGGTATGAAACAGCTCTTGAAATATTACTCCAAAGATATGTTTATCATCTTACAGATGAAACACCCAACCAACTAGATTGTCAGGGTTTCTTGTTTTTTAATAATCAGAGAGATTAAGAAAATAAATCAATACTTTTTTTACATATTTATTACCAGATTCCTCCAGAGAGTTTGCCTGTTGGTAAAGTCAGCAATTAAATTTTAAATTCTAGCCAAAATAAAAATAAAGTGCACTTTGAGATGCAAATTTTAACCATATATTAGTGGCATGAAGGGGATAACCAATACAATATCATATAATAAAATATAATTACAAATGCTTGTCAGTTCAAATGGAGCCCTAAAAAACTATGTGAGTGTGAATGCATGTAGTTAAAAAGCAAACAAATCAAAATCTTCCCTGTGCAAAGTTAAGACCAGTTGGTCAGTTTTCATGCTAATTTGCTTCAAAAAATCAAAACAATCCTTTTTGCTGTTTGTTCCGCCAACATGCTACCAATGCATATATATGGTAGAGTCCATTTGTACTTAGGAAAGCTTTTTTTTTTAAAGTCAGTTGCAAACCTCCTCCTCTGAGCTGACAATTATTATTTAGGGGGTTGAACAATTATTATGAATAAGAATAGGTGATGTTTGTCATCAGCCTCACAAATGAACATTCCCTTCTTTTTCTGAAGATAAGTCCTGGATTCTTTTCTTGGTCTTGTCGTTAGAAACTTGTCTGCATTAAGATTTAACATCTGCTGATGTATTACACTCATTATCCGTGAGGCCAACAGGAAGAAGTTACTCAACTATTATTCAATTATTCACAAACAATAATACATCTTCTAAATAAAATCCTGTTATGCATCGTTTTATCCCACAAGTGGAACTCTGACAAAGTAAAACTCTGCACTCAGGCAGAGTCTGTCAATTAAAAAAAAAATTCAAATCATGATACAAATTGTGAGTAGTTGAGCAAATTGATCTTAGTTGGGCAGGGGGTCGGAAGGGAAAGGAAGGAAAAGGAAGACATGAGGCAACCGCATAATTTTCTGTGCTACTAATGAAAAAAGGGATTCACTTTCTCAGCATGTAGTAAGAAAATAAAAGAAAAGGAGAGAGACAGAGAGAGAGACAGAGCACACAGGGAGAAAAGAAGAAATTTTATTGTCAGAAGGTAGCCTTGGAGATGAGCAATGCAATCACTGCATAGAATATTCTGAATAAAATTCTCTGGATTCCATTTACACCAACATTTAGTAGGGAAGGCATAGAGTTCTCCAATGACAAAACATAAAGGCAGAAGGGTTTTTATCAGTGCTAGTGGCTTAATCTTCAGAAGTGTCTCATTGGCTATGGGTGGTCCTTGCATTGAGTTTTTTGCACTCGAAATATTTTCTGTGCCTCATCTAATTATGATTACAACCTTTTAATATAATTTGTATTTTTATTGTTAATATGTGTGTGGTTATGTGTACATACATACACATATACATGTACACATGCACATACAGTCATACATGTATGCATATACACATAAACATACACATATACATACATATAAGTATACATATACACATGAACATGTACATATATACATTTATCAGAGTATATGGTGTATGACAGGTTGGGAGAAAATAATCCCTTGCTGAGATGGGCAGCTATCATTAATCAGATGAACAAATAAGCAAGTAAGCAGAGAGACTGAAATCCTACAGGAGGGATATTAGATCCAAATTCAGAATTGTTTTCTGACTTCAGCTTATTAACTTATGCTTATTAAATAAAAAGCTACTTCCATTCTCATGGTATTTATCCCTTTCTTCACTTACTGTATGTAGTGTCCTTACTGGCACAGAGGACATTTATATACGTTTATTATTCAAGCCCATGATGATGTTTGGCACAAAACTCATCTTTCTCAGAGTAGTCTTGATAGAAACTTACAGGAGGCATTTAATTACATTTGCAGATGATGAATAAGCATGCAGAGTTGGAGATCCGGGTTATAAAACATGATGGAGTAGTGAATCAAATGCTTTAGTGCATGGGGTGTCAAACTTGCGGCTCACGGGCTGGATGCATCACATGCTGGCCACGCCCATCCCCTGGTTTAGCAAAGGGGGAAAAGTTGCGATATGTCACATGTCATGTTGTGTCAGACAAGTCAGGAGATTGAAAGCAGCATGTCTTCAACAGTCAGTGGAACCAATGACTTATATTAAGACCACAGTACAACATTTCTACTACGTCTGTAGAATGAGATGAGAGCCTTACCAGAGGTGGTATTCAGCAGGTTCTGACCAGTTCTGGAGAACCGGTAGCAGAAATTTTGAGTAGTTCGGAGAACCAGCAAACACCACCTCTGACTGGAGATTTTATAGTATCCTTCCCCTGCCATGGCCCACAGAACCGGTAGTAAAAAAAAATTGAATCCCACCACTGAGCCTTACCTGAGCCGTAAAGGCTGAGTATAATGGTAAAAGAGACTGAGATACAAATTGGGAGACTGAGTTCTAATTCTGCTTAGGCATGGAGCACAGCTGGGTGACTTTGGGCCAGTAATTTCTCTCTCCCCTAGGAAGGAGGTGATGACAAACCACTGCCAAAATTCTTGCCAGGGATCTGCATGATTGTCAATGTAATTGCCAGGAGTCAAGACCAATCCAAAGGCTCCAAAAAAACCAACCAAACCCAAATGAACAAAGGAGAGGGGAGAGGGAGAGAGAGTGGGGGTGGGGAAGAAATCTACAGCTTGACATGCTTTATGCTTAAACAAAAGAATGCATTTAAGTGCCCTCTGCAAAGACTTTGAAATCTGCAGTTTGAGGATAAGGCATTTATTAGTTTAGGATGGGATTAGGGAATTAAACATAAGCACCATGTTCAAGACTGGCTGCCTAGTGCTGTTAGGACAGAAAAAAATAATGCTACTACACTTGAATGGTAAGATTGTAGTAAGTGGTTTTCACTAAATGCAAGTGTCTTTAAAATGATCAGAGGTTGGAACACTTTGGTATAACAAGGAGGCTGTGCCTCCTTTGCAAATTCCCTCGTTTTACTCCTGGAGATACTTCAGTTGTAAACAGCTCTCCCGCTAGTAAAATGATTGGCACCTCTGCTTGCAGGAAAGATTGCTTGGGGAGGCTTTTGGAAAATTACTCAATGTCCTATAAACCAGTTAATACAATTCAGAGCAGGATTTCTTTTGTCTTGTTCTTGCAAAACACAATCCTTATACTTCCCATGTACATCAATAGGAAAAATTCACACCGAAAGAAAGTGACTGCGCACACATACCAGAGAACATAATGCCACACTCACCATCTTGCAGGTTTACACACACACACACCCTTGGTTATTGTTATTGCTGAACATGATTTGGGGTGAGTAGAAAAGTGGCTACTTCTTTGCTAAGTAATTTAGAGTGCAAATCTATTTAAACATGTTCCCTGCGAACTAGAAACGTCAATTACTTCGGACAAATTCTTGTCCAGGATTTAATTTAATTTTGTTTCTATATGTTGCAGTGCATATTTTTCATCATTAGATGTCACGATATTGCTGTTTACTCAACCCAAAGGGCTGCACTAGTTATCTAGTGAGAAAAAAGAACCATAAGCTTGTATAACTGTGCATGCCATTTGGCATTTGTTGGAAGAGGAGAAAAAGCACTATAGGACCACAGGCACGAATGACAAGATTTTTCACAGATGGAGTGAGGAAAGTACAAATTTAGTGATATGTGAATATCAGGGGGTTAGTACAGATAGTCCTCGACTTACAACCGTTCATTTAGTCACCGTTCAAACTTACAACAGCACTGAAAAAAGTGACGTATGACCATTTTTCATAGTTACAACCTTTGTAGCATCCCTATGACCATTCGGTCAAAATACAGATGCTTGGCAACTGGCTTATACTTATGACCATTGCTGTGTCCCAAGATCAGGTGATTTGCAACCTTTTGACAAGCAAAGTCAATGGGGAAGCCAGATTCAATTAACAACCATGTTACTAACTTATCAATTCCAGTGATTCACTTAACAACTGTGGTAAGAGAGGTTTTAAGATGGGGCAAAACTCACTTAACAACAGAATTTTGGGCTCAAATGTGGTCATAAGTTGAGGACTACCTGTAGAAAAGCACCATTGTCATATTTTTATTCTTCAAGTATAAATCTCCACAGATATACAGATATAGTAAATAAAGAGCTGCTGATGTATTTAGACTTGTAAACAGATATCAAATGTATTTCCTTCAAAGTTAAACCCTAGGAAAAGTCTAGATATTTTTGTGTATTTATCTATCAAATTCTAGGAGGCTATTTGTACACTCCTTACGTAATTTCATAAACAAGAAAAATGTTATTTTTTGTTTATATTCTCCTTCCCAAAATAAGTAATGAGATAAACTAGACAAAGACTCACACTTAAAGTGTACATTCTTTTTTGAAAGTTTAATATAGCTTTAGATAAAACTGAACTTGCTGTATTAATGAGTACAAGAGTTTGTTAATTTTTATATTATCCAAATATACTTATACATTTATACAGTTATAGATTGCATGCCAGAAAATGCAATTAGTTGGTTCTAATCTGAATATGTACAATTTACAATATAATTCAAGCATAAATTCAGCAGTCAAACACACAGACCTGCTGTGCAGTCAAACATAATTTTCTTAGAAACTTCAGCACTGGGACTTGTCAAAATATGGACTATGAAACTGAAGCGGCTGCCAGATTAATAAAAAAGACTACAAAGTGGAAAGTAAAAACAGTTGGCAAAAGGGAAAAAAAAGTATTATTAGCCACATTTTATATTAAATCGAATCATTAGAAGAAAATATATTTTAATCTAAAGTCATATCGCAATGAAAACTTGTCACAGCATAAGTTAAACAATGACAATTCTTTAGGGAAAAGGAAAATCTGTTTTAATATGCTTTAGGTCCTATAAAATAGACTTAGCTTTGTTTCCACCATATTACATATCCTTTACCAATTACAAAAGAACCATTTACTTTCTCTTTGCTATCTCACACTGCACAAAAGTTTGGTTACCATATACTTTACAAATAATTATTCCTACATATAAGTGGATTCTAGCACATGTTTATAGAGCTGCCTGTGCAAAGGTTCAAATATAGAAGTACAAATACAATTAGCCTTTGACATAAATGGTACAGTAAAATATTACAAATGTCCTATGTGCAGAAGAAAGAACAGTACGCTCTAAATTGCCTTTCCTTGAGAGTATGATACAAAAATCAAATCCGTGTTTTGAAGAGACTTACTAATTCAATGTGAAAAAAAATCACATGTAAATTCTCATATTTGTTATTTTACATGGCAGAATTGTGGACACCAGCTACATTCTGCATTTTTGGCTTTTAGACAAAGGTTTTTTGGCTTGCAATTAAACACATTAAACACATTCATACTGCCAATAACTCAAAACTTAAGCTCAAAAACATATGTTTCAGTTCACAAATTTTAAAGAAGTTTTCAAAGATGGGGGAGGGTTTATACAAGCCTATTGTGATATCTCAGGTTCACATAAACTCTTTTACTATGGATGAGCTGTCTGCCTTTCATTGCTTAGGACAGGTTGCAAAATGTTTAAATACTTTCAGCTACAAGGATATATGCTGCTACTGTTGTCACTGATTGATAAAAATGACTCTCGTACATATTTAATGATTCACAGCCCTTTGAGAACTTGATGGATGAGTAAACTAATATTCAGATTCTTTTAAAAAAAGGAATAAAACCACACAATTCCATGTAAATTTAGTTAAGAATAGGCTCACATGAAAACAGTGGATCTTACTGTCAAACAAATATATTAAAACTGTACTGTAATTTCCCCTTGCCTCATCGCCCCATCCTAGCTAAACTTTCAAATAATTGAATATATTTATAGGAATATCCTTTGTAATATTTGACAGGTTTTGTAATTATTGTTTTTAATTACTCTGTTGTGTAGATTCCACTGAATAAGGTACTATACAAATATTTTTCCAAAAGAGTAATAAGGGTAATTTAGAAACAAAGGATTGAAGTGGCATTGCTTTCAATAATTATTTTGTGATCCCTCAGAGCAGGGGTATCAAACTCATGGTGGCATCATGTGACATATTCCCCTCCCCTTTTCCCCTTCGCTAAACCGGGCGCAGGGATGGCCAGCGATGCATAACACATTCAGGCCATGGGCTGGGAATTTGACAGCCCTGCCTCAGAGTAAGTCAAGCATGCAAAAGTGACATCGCCAGTTCAGAGCAGTTTTGCATGTTATATCTCATAGCAGCATTCCAATGTCAATGAATTGTGGCCTATTGAACAACTGTAGAGATGACCTTTTCTCTATCCCTATCAAAGGTTCCCATGTTTCATGGGAAGCTGTTCCAGGAGTTGTTTCTTGTGGGAAGCACAGAAAATGGGAAAGTCCCTTTTTGCATGAATTGTTGGGTAAACCCAATCTAAATTAAAGGTTCAAAGATATAATCATCATACCACTGCATATCAAATGATACAAATATCTATGTAAAACACATACAAAAAAAACATTTGGTGCAGAGAAAAGGTAATTGTAGCAAAACATTTTGCCTAAGTTATGAAATATTTTTTAATTCAAATTTATCCAAACATATTTTGGGGGTTATTGTTCAAACAAAAATTCCTAATGTGAATATCCTTACAAAAATAAAACAATTCAAATTGTTTCCCCCCCAATTCAATTATTTTCCAAATGTTATAACTTACATGTGTTGATAGAATAGTGTAACAAAAGTAAATATAGAATAGTATTACGAAAGGAAAATATAATAATTTGAATGTGGTATGTTGAAATTTGCTATTACGGCCATGCATTTTTATTCCCTAAAGCCAAATTTTCAGTGCAAAGATTGACACTTTGCAATGGGAATGAACTTCCGGGCTCACAGGGCATGGTCCAATTATCTCGTATTCTGACACTTTAAGAGCAACTGTGCCTGGATCTTCAGAGGTAAAGAGGTCTATCTGGTAATTTTCAGCTGCTACAGAAAGCTGCATCAATATATTGTTCGCCTATATGGCAAAGATATTTTCCATCAAGTTTGTATCCTGGAGGCTCTTCAAAACACAGATCTTCTCTCTCTTTCTCTTTCTCAATTTGTATAGCTGTCCATCTCAGAGGTAGTCCTCAACTTTCAACCACAATTGAACCCAAACATTTATGTTGCTAAGTGAGAAATTTGTTGAGTTTTGACCTATTTTATGACTTTTCTTACCACCGTTGTTAAGTGAATCAAGGTAGTTGTTAAGTTATTAACATGGTTGTTAAGTGAATCTGGCTTCCCCATTGACTTTGCTTGTAACAAGATCCCAAAAGGTGATTACTTGACCCTGGGACAATGCATCCATCATAAATATGAACCAATCATCCACCATCCGAATGTAAATCACATGATCATGGCGATGCTGCAACCACAGAAATCATAAGAGTGAAAAATGGTCATGAGTGTGAAAAATGGCCATAAGCCATTTTTTTCAGTGCCGCTGTAACTTCGAATGGTCACTAAATGAACTATTGTAAATCGAAGATTGCCTCTACTATATTCTCAAACAAATTTGATGATTATCAACACAGCTGTTAAAACCAACATTTGCTATCGTACATACAGGTCGTCCTTGAGTTACGACCACAATTGAGCCCAAAATCTATGTTGCTAAGTGAAACATCTGTTAAGTGAATTTGCCCCATTTTGTGACTTTCCTTGCCATAGTTGTTAAGTGAATCACTGCAGTTGTTAAGTCATACAGTTGTTAAGTGAATCTGGCTTCCCCATTGACTTTGCTTGTTAGCAGTTCACAAAAGATGATCATGTAACCCCAGGACATAGCAACCATCATAAATGAGTCAGTTGCCAAGTGTCTGAATTTTGATCCCGTGACCACGGGGATGTTGCAATGGTTGTAAGTGTGAAAAACAGTCACAAGTCACTCTTTTCATTGCCATTGTAACTTTGAACGGCCACTAAATGTTGTAAGTCAAGGACTACCTGTACAATCATTAACTCTCCAATCACCCACTCAGTAGTCATGAGATGTTGGTTTCTGGGGAACAGTCTTTCTCATCCTTTGTAACATTAAGATGCATGGACTTCAATTTCAGAATTCCCCAGCCAGCATGCTTTTAGGTACATGCTGGCTGGGGAATTCTGGGAGTTGAAGTCTTCAGATTTTAATGTTGAGAAACACTGCTATAGAAAAATAAGACATAAGACTGGTCAAATTTTAAAGAGATCTCATCTTCCTCCTGCCAGTATATTGATAATGGGAGAAACATGTTCCTTCAAACAATCATAATGCACAACAGAGGATAATTATTCTGCCAGCAGATAAAGGAAATGCTACAGTGATTATGAATGTGGAAGACTGTCAGAACAATCTCCAGGATCTCTTAGACTAGGCAACTCATAAAAACTTAAATGTGATCCAACAGCTCATGTCTTATGGCAAAACACTTAGCTGCACTTTTACAGTCTTGTAGTGGATGTATGTCAACATATATTAAGGATTCAACCCTATTTCATTGAGAAATAAATAAGCTTGGTCTTAGACAAGGTAATGTACTGATCAGTTTTGATGTGTTTTTTACTTTTTAGAAAGTTGCTGATTAAGGAAACATCAGTACTGTGTATATTAAGAAAATATTCTCCAAAGACTTTACCAATTTATTCCATCGTTACCTAACTGGCAGTTATTTCCAGAGGAACATCAAATTCTCTGAGCAATTTAAATGGGCTGACATAGGTTGCCCACTGAGTTCAATTTCTATAATTTCTACATACAGAAATTTGATCCCTGCACCTTTAAAACTGTATGTGGACAACTTTTTTGCAATCTGGAGTTATAGTGAGGAAGAACTGAAGAAATTTCTAGAGCATCTGAATTGTGTCCACTAAAATATCTGATTTATGATGAAAGAGAAGAATGGCCAACTTATATTTTTGGATGTTCTAATCATTAAAAAAACCCAACAATTTGGACATACAGTATACTAAAAACCAACATGCATTTGATGTTAATTCTATGTAATTCACTATTAATTCTAACCACCATCTCCTCAAACTTTAATCAAAATATGATTAAATATGATTAAAACTCTCACTGATCATACTTATTTGTGAGTTTGAAAAGATTATTGGATGAGTTGAGATATCCTGATTTTATCAGCTAATGGTTCCTCTGATGGTGAGATTACACAAGTGCTACAATCCAACAATAAAAACAGCTTCACATATACATCAAGTAGAAACTATACCCAGAGTAGGAAAGGTGGATCTCCTTTTATTGAGAAAATTACAAACCAAACTGAACATTACTGGAGAAATACAACTTAGAAACTGTCTACAAACCAATGTGAAAAATCCGACAAATTATTCATTCGTTTAAGGATGGCAGAAGTCATCTTTCATCATCGGAGTTTTGTTACAAACCTTGCAGTTGTACACAGGTATGTATTGGAACTAAAAAAAAATTCAACTAAAAGAACATGAGAAATATTACAACTTGAAAATCAGTGGTAGCTGAACACTCACTGCTACATAATGGGCATAGATTCAATTTAAAGACACACAAGTATTACCAATCATGTCAAATTGTCATGCACAACTAGAGAGAGAGAAGCTATTGAGATTTATAAACACTCCAACGTTAACAATAAAGTCTGAATGTTAACAAAACCTGGTTTCCAGTTTTATGTCACCCTAAAAAAAAGCCCTTGATTAACCACACTTTATAGAATCTTCAGTGGTCTTACCTGAAATAATAATTATAAGCAGTAGCTGGCTTCAGACAGACCAATAAAAAAAAATTAGCCCCTTTGGAACTTGTTAAAATCAGACCAATTATAAATTCGCTTGTATAAAGAACCAATCAGAAACTGGCTTTCCAGTGACATTATCCAATTATAGATTACTTCTGTTCCAAATACAAGAATTCTGTCAGTTTCTGCTCAGTTGCCTGTGATCACTTTACCTCTGAAGATACCATTGCTGGTGAAATGTCAATATACCAGATAGTTAGTCATGGCTTATTAGCTCAGAAGCTTGGCCCCATTGGATTGATACCAGTCGTGAAAGCTTGAATTATTAATATTTGTGGTTCAAACACTGGAATGGTGCAGGCTTCATCGATTTCTGCATTTTTTAAAATCCTTCTGGCTTTGCTTCATGGCAAAAGAAAAAGGTCTAAGGCCAGATTTCCACCTTCCAGGCATTAACTGATTAAGCTGGTTTTAGAACTGTAATTCAACCCAAGGATCCAAGTTAGAAAGTCTGATTACAGAATAGCACAACTAGCACTAAACTCTCAAGGACTTTTTCAGTGAACAATTCCCTATTTCAAATTATTATGGCATATTGCAGGGAACTCCAGAAATGGTTTCTGATATGCCCTAGGAACCAGTTTCTAACAGAAAAGGAAAAAAAAAGTCAAATACTCTTCTGGGAGCACACAAGCCCTTGGAATCACCTAAAGTATCTTGGTTTCTTGCTGAAGGTTTTGTGTTACACAATGAGAGTGGTTCTGCTCTGAGGTTTATCGATCGTCATTGCTTTGGATGCTTGGTTTTCGCTTTTTTAGAAGAAATCTTCCCCATATTTATTTATCCTTTCCTGTAGCATGTAACACAATTTCTGTAATTAAGCCAACTGGATTGTGTGTTAAACATTTTTCCTACCCTATAGGCACCTCTGGCAATGATACTCCTTGATCCCTGATGTCTTGTGTGTGTGTAGCACACTGTAAACAAAATTATTATAGGCTAGCCTATAATAATATATATATGGGTTACTCTGATTACTATAAGTAATCCTATTATTAGGACTGTGGCTCTTGTTGTTGTGCAGTGAGATTGTACTTAGATCATATATTTCTAGATTTTTTGGTACTCTTTTGGACTATGCTTATAGGAATTTCACAAAAGAATCATAAGGATTCTAAATCTGTGTTGGCTAAAATAGCCAAAAAGGAGAAGGGTTGCATTTTTACTGCTAAATTGTATCTGCGCCCCCTGCCCATCTCACTGATCCTTATAGTTGAATTCTGATGAAGGTAGTCATAAGGCTTCCCTTCTTTATTAATCCACTGTAGTGGCTTCTGAATGTGTTTGAATGTAAGTTACATTTTTTGGCTGGCTCTACATATGTGTAATAGCTGGAAATAACCTTGGAAAACAAGATACAGATATAGATCTGCCTCAGTCAAGAATCTCTAAGTCATTTGGCTATTTATAATGTAGAGTTATCATTCTCTCTTCCTGATCATTTAATATCATTTTGGTTGATTCAGTGGCATGTAGAAGCAAGAACGGGTAGCATAATAATGCAGCAACAGTAGAATTGCCTGCTCTGAGTTACAATATGGCCCTTTTAATTGATTTGTGCCTTTTACCCGTGATGTGTTTTCCTATTTTGCAAGGGAAGTGCAACCTTGGGATGCAAATGCACCTTTTAATCCTTTTTGTACATCGGTTGGAAGCAGTCCATAGACCTTATCAAAGGGCACTAAAGCTGCTTGGACTATTTCTGATAATGCATAGTAGGTACCGTTATAATTTATCTTTATTTGCCTTCATACAGCTAAGGAGGACTTAGGCAAGACTGCATTGATGATTAAGCTGCTTGTACTGTGGAGAAAAAAACTCTTTTCATTAATGAAGTTGCAGACCCTAACAAATGCTATTGTCATAAAATAATCTGCAAGTTAATTTTCAATAATCAGGAACCTTATAATAACCGCTGAGATGACTCCCGAGGTCTTTGATTTCTAAGAAGCTATGAAGAGCTCTGAATCTATCTGTGCTCACAGATTTCCAAAAAGCACTTCACAAGGAATTACATGTCTTTCACAGTAAGCTTTTGAGGCCCTCGGTTATCTGAATCTAACTTTACTGTAGGATGAATATGGATATAAAGAGTTAATATGAAGAAAGGAATTTACTTGATGCATGAAAAATCAGTGTAAGCCATCAGTCTAATAAGTCAAGAAAATATTTCCATGTTGAAGTTTATTTCATACTTATTTTAATGAAAATGAAACAACTATGTATCACAACAACTTTCTTGATTTTATGACCTCTGCCTAAAATAGAACTCTGCCTGCCATGAATTTTGCCTGCTTCTAACCAGAATTGACTTTTTTGTAAAGAAAAAATAGAGTATCCATATAGCAAAATAAACTGGGGAAAGTGTTAAAGGAAAAAAAAAAGCTTAAGGCTTAAAAGTTTTGGTGCTCAGAATTCTTAATAGCTGTAGCCTTATTTGAACAAAGAAAACATGCACTGTAACTGTCTGAAGAAAACATCACAATTTACATCAGGAAAAAAATGGGCATGATTCAGCCAACATACACATTTAACTGTATTGACTGGAAAGTAATTAAATATGTATTTAAAGATTAACCAAAGATCTGATTCAGTTTCTTATTTATGTATAGTCTTCTCCTGCACGTTTCCTTACTCTCATGAGAGCTGCTGCTGCTACTGAGTGAGTGAGAGATGTTTCAGCAGAAAACTCCCCATCTTTTTGAAGGAAATGGAGGATGCAATGGGCACATGCTCATGCCTGAAATGTTCATCTTTTGCTGGATTTTGTGTCCTTATAAATTATAACCTGCCCTGTTAGTAGCTCACTTTTGTTTGTACTTATTAATCAAAGCTTAAGAAATATAGGAGAATTAACACTCCATTTACATTTTTCCCAGAATATACAGTATAAATATAATAAGAACCATGCCATAAAACTATATGCAAAATTTGCACACTATTATTGCATGCTTGTGATGATACTACATGCCAAATAGTATTAGCTTATTAGCTTTCAAAGTGACCCTAAGCTGAACTTCAGATCTTTCATTGTAGATTTCATCAGTCCTTAAAAAGGGAGAGTATTATCCCAGAGTACATGTAGCTGTAAAGAAACCCAGTCACCAAATATTATTTAAATGTGTTTGCTTTTCTGCCCCAGTTAGATATAATGGCCATTCAAGTAATGCCTAAAAAGTTTGTTCCTGTTATGTAAATCGATCGGAATTCATTTTTCTCAGCTTTGGGGGAAGGTTCCCATCCATTCTGCCTCCTCCTCCTCCGGATAATTTTTGAAGTTTTGGTGGTAAGTCTGCCATAGATTGGCTCATAGGGTCTGATAACATTTTTGTGGTCTTAGATATCAGTTTCTCCTCTGAGTTTCCAGGGACAGAACTTATTCGCTGAAGTTTCATAGGAAGATCCCCCATGCTATAGGCTTTTTCTGAAGTAGTAGAACTCATTCTCAACAGTTTTTTAGGGAAGTCTTCCCTTCCAGTCATTTTCTGTAGTTTGGAGGGTATCTTTGTACCAATGTCATCAAGGCCATCTAGACATTCTATAGAATTATTCCTTTCTTTACTGTTACCTACAGCTGGTGCTATTAAAGGGGAGGACATAAGCAGCATTTCTTCCTGTTCTTTCACACTGTAAGGTGGAGTAGGAACTTCAAAGGTTGCATGGAACTGGGAGTAGTCCACTTTGAAAAATCCTTCTTCTAAGGAAATAACAGGGAAAAAACGATGACCCCAGAGAACTTCATCTTCTGTGTATGATGTTCTGGCTTGACAAGTCATTCCTGCAGTCAAAGAGCAAACAAAAACTTAGTGAATGAGTTGGAAATAACATTATCTACACAGAAAACACATTTGGTTTGATTTCTAGCTCTCTGGGCTTAATTTCCAATAATCTCAATGGAATGTGAGGGTGCCCATGTACATGAAACATATGACAATTGTTTCTTCTGAGAAATTTTGCCAAATTGTTCTGTAACAATTGTAAGCTAAGGACATTCAACTCCATTCCTGGAAGGCTGCCCTCTTGTTCTGCTGCATATGTGCAATATTTGGAATTGTTATAAAAATTACTTTAGTTAACAGACAAAACAAAAACCATGCTGAAAATACATTAAAACAAATTACATGAATACTTAAATAAAAACTATAAATCAGGTAGAAGCAAAAGACAGCCTCTTCTAAAGGAACTGGGTATTGCAATTAGAGTTACATGACTGATATTCTACAAATTCATAGATGGATTTGGCAACTGGATGGATGAATAAATTATCAATCAAAAGTACACTTTATTAATCCAATTTAAATGTAGCTAGTCAATCTATAACTCGTACCATAACCAAGTCAGATCTCATTTGACCACATCATCTTTGGTTGGCACTTATTTTTCAGGAAGAATACTATTCTACCCTGAACATACTGAAATTGTATTCTAGGTCCAATTCCTGACTAAATAATCTCTATTTTATCTGAATTAAATTACAACGCATTATCTTTCATCTGGTCCATTACAATCATCAGATACTCAGAAAATCTCAGATATTTCACTAACCTCAATAGCAATAGCACTTCACAGTGCTTTACAGCCCTCTCTAAGTGGTTTACAGAGCCAGTCTATTCCCCCAACAATCTGGGTCCTCATTTTACCCACCCCTGAAGGAATCTAAGGAATAACATCAGTCCCCTAGCATAGCCCATCTGAAAGTGACTGACCCATGCTTGGAGCCAAATTAAAGTGAATTATTAATAAAATGACTATATTGAAATAAAAAAATGTTTAATACAATCAAGGAGATACTAGTAACACCATCTCTCAGAGTTAGTGACTACTGATAATATTCATGGAGAAGATGCTTACCAAGTATGTTTCTAATGACATTATTCTTTCAATGAATCTCAATATTATTAGATTTCATGACTGACTGATTTCTATATTAGGAAGTGTTTGATGAAAAACATGTTATACTTTCATACATTACTGGAGCTTAAATTACACTCTTTAAAAAGCAAGAGTTGCTGTATTCTGCCATAAAGTGGAAAATGTAAAATGCATACCACCAGCTGAGAATTGTTGCAAACTTTCAAGATTTCAAAGTTCTTGAGGATGTAAGATGCTTAGAAAGAGATGGGGAAAACAGGAGGAAAACAGCTGATCTTAGAGCCACGTCTGAATTAGATAACATTATGGTAGATAATTCCTTGAATTTGCAAACTGAGTCTTCAGTTTGTCTTATGGCTAATCAGTTCTCACATCAAGGAATAAAATATTTTTAGAGCAATTGAAAGCATTTCAAGGGTGTCAATTTTTCATTGCAACACAAATACCTGGAAGAATAAGAACCAAGCCATATACTTCCTACTATCTTGTCAATCAATAAGAAATCTGAACTAATAAATTCTGGGTTGTTTCAAAACCAGAGTGTCTCTTTGGCTTGTATTTGTCTTTCAATATAAACACCACAAAAATCAACTATATTGAAAAAAACTACACTGCATGTTTGTCATCAGAAGCTTCTAGTGGATACCACAGGATATAATTATCATGATGCTTGTATTTTAAGAATAAAGTCAAAGTCATCTCTGAAGTCAATGTTCCCAAAACTGTGACACTTCACTGTTATTGATGACAAAATATAGTACATTAAGTTTGATGCTATAATTTGTGATACAGTAGTGAAAAAAATTAGGTTTTTTTTACCTCTTACCTTCCAGGCTGCAGTCATACCAATTATATTTGTTCCAGCAAAATATGCATTGCTTAAAAATGTAATGTAAAAAAGAGGGGATTATACAATACAAAAAACCAGTCTTCTTACATCTTTATGCAAATTTAAAATAAGCATCCCATTTCTTTCAGGTGTATTTATTAACAAACTCCCGTCTTTCCTTTTTAACTAGCTGTTTGTGTTGTTATTCATAGAAATAAGTGCTTCAGAGACAGGGAAGATATATCCTTCTGCCTCAAGCAGGAACTTCTTGGCAAAAGGAGAGATGCTTACTTAAGCATGTTGCAGAAAAAGAGATTTGCCTCTGTTCGTTCCTCTCCATGTGAAAGCACTTTTGTTCTTTTGAAAACTGCAAGCAGGTCTTTGGTAAAGGATAAGGAAAGAAGCTAAGAACTGAGTCTATGGAACAGGATTCCTGGATTTCTGGGAAAAAAAGAGGCTTTCTGTTTATTAGATGTTGGAAAAAAGTTCCATAGTCTTATGGTTTTTTTTCCCTTTTGGAGATCATTGTCAGATGGCATGTGTCATTAGTAGAGGTGGTATTCAGCAGTCTTTTAATTGGCGACCAGATCATTTAATATTTCCTATCACTTCAGGCTCCCTGCTGTGGCTCACTTCACTTCAGGCTTCCTACTCATAACTGAGATTATTACTGCCTTTTTTGGTGATATTCTGGAGTAAATAAAATCATCTTACGTAAGTATCTACTCTTGTATTTTCCCATTTTGGTGAAAACAATATTACTTGAGAATGGGCATTTGAGGGTTGTTGAGGTATGTTGGTATGTGGGCAAGTGTTATAATGATTGTCTTTAATTATTTATGAAAGAAATAATGGTGGTTTCCAGGGGTAGGGCGGTGCCCATGGGTAGGGCTTTCTCTATGGGGGCACCCACCTTGTGGAATCAACTCCCCTCCGCTTGGCTCCGGATCTCCGCTCCTTCCGCCGTGACCTAAAGACCTGGTTATTTCAGCAGGCTGGCCTGGACTGAACCGGGAGGGGGGGCTTTTTAAAAATAATTTTAATAGTTTTAATGTTAAATATTAGGCTTGTACTGTTTAATCATTTTTTAGTTAATTTATTGTATTGTATTTTATTCTGTGAGCCGCCCTGAGTCCTTAGGGAGAGAGGGCGGCATACAAGTCAAACAAACAAACAAACAAATAAATGGGGCTTATACATAAAGAAAACATTGCATTATGTTGTCACTGTTGCTTTTAATTCTTACCCCACCCCCAAACCTTGGAAGTCTGACTAAACTTGAAGATATAAATGTAATGTGTAATAAATAATAAAATAAAACAAAATAGCCAATCTCCTGCTTCCATTCCTCATAATACTGAAATCATCATTCTGATCTTCTATGTTTTAAAATTCCTTCAAAGTTTCACCCTGCATCAATTTCACCTCTTCTTTTGAACATTGTTTTCTGGCAGTGTTAGAATGGAAATGTGAGCTTTAAAGTTTCTTACTTTTCCCCTGTTTTCCTATTCTTTTGCTGGCTTACAGTATATGCTCTGCACAGCAGTGAGCCTTCTGAATGTTGATTGCTGGATTGCCAGATATATTGTTCAAACTATCTCACTTGTTTCTATCAGTCATGCATTGTCACTGACTACTGCCAAACAAGAAAGAATTGAGCCAGTTCAATATTTTGCTTGTTGCATCATTATTTGGTAAGATTTAAATAGAATACCATAACTATTCTCCCCATTTCAATGAAAAATGAAACCTGAAACAAAAAAAAGTCAACTTTAATCTCAATTCATATATTTAACTTGAAAACATTTTCCACTTTATCTCTCTCTGCTTTATTTTGATTTGAGTGAAGAAGAGTCACACAAAGTAAAGAAGTACTTAACTGCCAATGCCCCTCACAATTGGGCAGGATTTCCTGACAGTATGAACTAGTTGAACAGCCTTTTGGGAAAGCAGCAAACTGTTCTTGAAAGAGTCTGAATTGGCCTTAGTGGTAATGTAGCCAAGGGCTATACAACTTTATTACATATTATATAACAATCTGCACAAATTCCAGTATCTACTATGAAATTGCATTTATCAGTGAAACATTTCTTTTCCATTTCCATCTCTATATCCCTGCTAATTTGTTATAGATTAGGATACCCTGAAAATCACATATCAAGGGCTGTGTATATCTGGGGAACTTGTGGCGGGGAATACAAAGCAAAGTTGCTAGAATATAAGGAGAACCATTACTTGTGTTAGAGTGTCATAACTGAATGTGATATAATTATACAATGTCATGCAGATTTCCTCACTGCTCCCGTGTTTATACTTTTGCATTCACATTATGAATGATGTCAGTGTAAGAAAGTAACAGCAATCAACAAATTAATAGATATAAGGTTAATTTTATTTAGAGCTATTTATTCAGCATAAAATATTAATCAGATGCCAAGTTAAACCATAAAAATAAAGGGAAACATACATTTCAAGTCTTTCTTAGTACAGATTGAAGAATGAAAAGGATATCATTCTGCTAAAGATAAACTTCCAGGTTTCCTTGAAAGAATAATTGGTTCTTAACAAACATTGCTTAGGGGACCATAAATTTCCCTTTGACATCAATTTGTGAGAAAACCAGCTATGATAAATGTAAGATACTTTTAAAGTCGTAGGTGATAAATATGCTAAAATCTTAATTTAACATTATCACACAAAGAGGCTTATTCATTGTTTCATTTCATCTCAAAAGATCTACGTTACATACCTAAAATATGGTAGCTCTATGCCTTTTCTTAATCAAGAAACAAACTTTTGATATACATACATACATACATACTCACACACCCACACCCACCCACACACCTTTGTAAGATGATTTTATTTACTCCAGGATATCACCAAAAAAGGCAGCAATAATCTCAGTTCTGAGTAGGAAGCCTGAGTCACAGGAGGGAGCTGGAAATGATAGCAAATATTAAAAGATCTGCTCGCCAATTAAAAGGCTTGAGAAGAAAAATCTGCATGGCTAGAATATGACAACCATTTAAGCAAAATTCTCGTAAACAAATCATTTAATAGGGTTCTACTTTGTTGCATCTAATTAAAAAATGACATTTATTTCACAATGGTTTAGGCAACAATTAAATTCTATCCTCAGACCTGGAGCATATTGTCATAGCTAGGAAATATACTGCTTTTTATGCTAATATATTTTCTCACTGTGTTTGAAACATGAAAGAAGTGTAGCATTGCAATCACAAGCAAACAATTTATAATGGCATTTCTTAGTAATTTTTTTTCCTTGCAGAATTGTTGGAGCAATATTTGCATTTTGTTTGTTTTTTGCACTGACACGTCATTACATATGACATATTTTCTTCCTAATCTATCCTTTAAGAATACAAGGTCCACCTAACATGATATTAATGTCTGATTCTCTGTTTTGCTGCCCTTAATTAGGAATTCAACTTTTCTAAACTTCTTTAACACAATTGTCAATTCTTGTATTGAAATCATACAAATAGAAGGGCTTCAGGATTTTTTTAAAAATTAAATTCTATACAAACAAACACATACATACTCAACTCCTCTAACATCCCGGCTCTAACATTTGAAGAAAGGGACAGTTTTGAGAGGTCACTAGCACGAAACACCTGCAAGAAAACAAGCAAGCTCAGAGAGCACCAAGGAATCCTCATTTCAACCCTGAGCTATTGTACAGATACTCTCCTTTATTGGTAAGGGCAGTTTTGTCTTCCGGAAGGCTAAGAGTAATGTTATTGTAATTCTAATAACATTATTATTTGATTATCCTCAATTGTGCCGTACAAAACCAATGGCACATTTTTATTACTTGTTTTTTCAAAGTCAAAACAATGCTGCCTTTAAAAATTATGCACATTTTAACAAAAATCTTATAATATTGGCTGTTATTATTACTGTATATTATTAAATACATTTGTTAATACTTAGAGGAGCCAGTATAGCGTACAGTGCCTTTTTCACTGACAGTTCAAAGTTACGACTGAAAAAAATTCTTTATGACCAATGCCTGCATTTACTATCTTTCAACACGTCTCAGTCATATCATTGACACTACAATCAGGATATGTTGTCCTATGCCTGACTTGTTTCCCCTCCCTACTTACAGAGTGGATAGATTAGAGGGAAAGAGATTGCAAGAGAGGTACCTCAAACACAATGGGGAATATGCTGAATTGTTTACGTAGTGTGCTTACAGCTTCCATTCCTGAGAAAGCTTGGGGTGCCAGCACCACATTTTTTTATGGATATACCTTATTACATGCCTGGTTACTCTCTTGTAATCCCTTCATCTCGAGTGAATGAAAATACAAAACATTAATTCCTTTTTTATTAATTATCCTAGTGCCAGGGTTCACACTTCAAAAGATGGGAAAGTGGGTAAAAAGAAAGCATAGTCATGATCCCATGATTTCCCACTAGTGATGCTTTGCTTAACATCAGAGTTGCCAGTCCCAGTTTTGGACACTAAACATCAACCGGTACAGTAGTTGTTAAGGTAACAGGCTACAAACTGGGACACTGAATTCTAGTCCCACCCAAAGCACCAAGCCAGCTAGGTAACCTGGAACCAGTCACTCTCCCAATATAAATTATCACTTCTATGTCACCTTTTCTTCTCTAGTCAGAGTACAAGTGTTTGCAGGTGCAGGGCAATGGTGGGATTCAAATTTTTTTACTACCGGTTCTGTGGACGTGGCTTGGTGGGCGTGGTGTGGCTTGGTGGGCATGGCAGGGGAAGGATACTGTAAAATTCCCATTCCCTCCCCACCCCACTAACCTGCTTTCCAGCTCCGTTCTCCTGTGCAGGGCAACAAAAGAAGACAGCCGATCAGCTGGGACTTGGGAGGCAGAGAATAGATGGGGGCGGGGCCAGTCAGAGGTGGCATTCCAAACGACTCAAAATTTCCACTACTGGTTGTCCGAAGTACTCAAAATTTCCGCTACTGCTTCTCCAGAACTGGTCAGAACCTGCTGAATACCACCTCTGGTACAGGGTATAACACACTATTTTCACCAGAAATCTTCTGTGAAAATATCCACTCTAGACAATCAAGTTGTACCTATGGAAATCAGCTCCTCAGTTATATCACCTGAATGACTTAATGAGGGAAGAAACAGCTCACCATTTTTCATGTGCTGAGATTCATATGACAGTACTGCTTAAACAGCGCTTCAGTTACACTTCTTTTTGTTTTGAGCTGTTATTTTCTTTTATAAAAAGCCACAGTTGAAAAGCTAATAACATGGTAATTATGAAAGCAATATACTAAATTGTTCAACATTTGTAAGGACTCTTGTACAGTATAATGAGATAGTTCCTCTAATCCACAGTGCCATAGTCTTAAGTATCAGCTTTCTTTACTGAGGAACTAAACCACATGATTAATGTTATTTTATCTTCTCTTTGTATTTTTAAGAAAATATTTGTGGATTGTTTTTAACAGGGAGAAAGAATTGAGTCATTAAAAAGTTATGGGCCAGCCAATCTTTTCTTGCTGCTGTTAACTTAATGGTGATATTAAGATTAACAGAGTTTATATAATAATATTCATCTTACATTTTAACTGCGTCCAGGAAGTCCACTTCTTGCTGAAAGCCTCATGTATAATCAAACGTCTATTTGTACTATTTCATAAAGTTTTTGCTTAATTTTCATCGGTACTCTCCACAGTACTTACTATCTAGCATAGCAATTCTGTATGAGCATTATCAGCTTATGAAAAGTCAACACGTATAGAAAACATCTTTTCTTCTAAGAATACCCATATGCACTAATAACAATGATAATAATGCCAAAAGCATACATTGGAAGCTTTGCCAGAAGTTTGGGTTTGAATGCAGCAAAAATTACTGGGAACACCAAATTGACAAAATTCTTGAAAATGAGCAAGTCAAGATCCTGTGGGACTTTCAGATCCAAACAGACAGACATCTGGCCCACAACACACCTGACATCACTACTGTGGAAAAGAAAAAAGTCTGGTTCATTGATATTACAATACCAGGTGATGCACAAATTGCAGAGAAACAGCTAGAAAAAATAACAAAATATCACAATTGCAAATTGAAGTTGAGCAATTAGGGAGGAAGAAATCAATAGTTGTACCAATAGTAATAGGAGCCCTTGGAGCAACACCCAAAGGGTTGTGTAGATACATGGAAATTTTGAACTTATTACCGTGTTTCCCCGAAAATAAGACACTGTCTTATATTTTTTTGGCTCCCAAAAACACACTAGGTCTTATTTTCGGGGTAGGTCTTATATATTTATGGTGCCAAATAGTGGGTGTGAGTGTGTAGGGGGTGTTTCGGGTGCAGTTTGCTCCCTGAAAAGTCTTCCTGGAACTGGAGATTTGCACTAGGTCTTATTTTCGGGGTAGGTCTTATATTAGGGCAGGTTTAGAAAATAGTGCTAGGTCTTACTTTGGGGTAGGTCTTATTTTCGGGGAAACACGGTAGAACTGAACATCCTGACTTTGCAAAAAAAAAAAACCCACCCTACTTGGAACTGTCTATATACTCAAATGCTACCTTAAAAACTCTTGGGCCCTTGGTTAGGACTTGAACTGTTAAGTTTTTACCATTCCCAGACAGTGAATTTAATTGAAGCTTAACCATAATAATAATATAATTTAATTTACTCAGAACAGTTACATCCTATGACGATATCTGCAACACAATCAAAAATCCACATCTGCCAGGGAAGGATCAATAGGTGGACAAAATACCAAATTCAGTCTGAACAGCTGACTATCTGAGAATTATAGAACCATAGTTCTATAATTCAAAAGTGTATGGGGGCATAACAAAAGGAACAAAGGAAAAAAGAAAAAGAAGGCAGGCATTTTGGAAATAGAAGAGACCATATAAGATCCTCTGAACTATCTGAAACATGAAGAAAGTATTACAACACATAGGAAACATCTTACATTTATAGCCTTGTCATTTGCCAGTGTGATGATAATCAGCCTAAGTGGATATTTTATTCTTTTATCATGATTTATTATTACAAATGTGCACCTAGCTTTTTCACCTTTTTCCAATAGATGTACATGAATAACATACATTTAATAGCATTTGGTTTAAGAGGTTCCAAGTGTCTTTTAGTCTTTTTTCCTGTTTTATTGCTTAGATTTTATCATTTTTCATTTTAAATACCTGTATAATCCAAACATTAGGCTTATAATTGCTGGATTAAAAACAAAATAAATAAACAAAAGAATAAATGAATATTATGCCAACTAAAAAAAATACAGCTAATAAACCAAGGTATTGCTTTTCATTCTGTAAACCAGGAAAGTTGCCTAGTAGATTAACCAGAAATCAAACCTGTAAACTTGTAGTTTTCTTGAACTGACAGATAATGTGATGGTAGATGTTTTGAAATTTAAAAGAAATTGGGTTGCTTGAACTGGAGTTCAATGTGCATCATAGGAAAAAGATGAATTTTTTCACTCTCCAATAATTTCCTCATCAGTCTCAGTCTCTCCGTCCCTCCCTCCCTCCTTTCAGGCATCTTGAAATTCCCCTATGGCCTATAAGATCTATATGGGATAACACAACTGTTTTTCTAGAGGGAAAGAGATGCCAACAGCTGTGTAATTTATTACTTTAAACAAATGGTGGGGTTATTAAATTTGGAAACTTAAGTTTAAATCTGAATTTAATGTGGCTGAGAGTTCTTGTCTGATGCTTTGCTCTCCCCTCGGCCATGTTGGATAGTTCAGCAAATACAAAAAAGTTCCATTATCTGAAAGTGCCTGTGATTCGGGAGACATAGAAATCATAGAACATGTTCTTCTTCATTGCTCCTTTTACAGAGACACATTCATTCTCTCTCTGATTAGCAGGTATCCTGGTCACCCAGATTCAACCTATGCCCAGATCCTGCTCAAAGATAATATGCCTCTTGTTTATAGCACATATAACTAGATTTTGAGCATCAGCACAGAAAATGCATTGATGGCCAATATCTCACAATGCATTTTTTGTAAATATTCTTCATTTAAAATTTAGATATTGTTGCTTTGTTGATATTAATTGCTTTAGATACTTTACTTTGCTATAATTTTAGACAGACTTAATATAAGTCTACATGATAATATAGGCTGTATCCTGGATCTCGTTTGGAGATGTTAGTTAGGTTGTTTTATAATGGTACTTTAATTCTGTGTTAAATTTCATTTTCTTATCGGTACTGGTGTTTGGTCACAATAAATGGAAATTGAATTGATTTGAATTGGCATAGCTGAAAGAACAATCAAGCGAAAATCAAAAGAATTAAAAAAACCAAGTCAACAAGAAGACGCTGCTATAATCTGATGTGATAAATTGTCCTGAGTACATGGGAATCCACAGGACATCCTAAATACCCTTCTCCCTCTCACCCCCAAGGCATTGCAGTAATACAGCTATATATAGCATGTGCCAGCCACAACTGCCCTCATACGCAGGTAGCACTTGTTTAATAATGAATAAAAGCTAATTTGAAATGCTAATAGGCAATTTTAGACTTTTTAATTTCTAGATCATCGTTTTGCATAAGTCCTTAGTGATAATTCTTTTTCAGTTTGTTGCATTGTTAGAAAGTAATTTATACATTAAGATGCATTCCCTATTGCCAAGATATAAATGATTCAATACCAATTGTTACACTAAGTGAGATACAACATTTGGCTTCAGAAATGACTGTACTCCAAGCTGAAATGCAAATTATTAATTGCTTTCAGTTTCAGGTAGAAGACCAGCTAAAGCATTCAGCTTAGATAAAATAGGTAGTCCTCGACTTATGACCACAATTGAGCCCAACATTTCTAAGGGAGACATTTGTTAAGTGAATTTTGCCGTATTTTACGACTTTTCTTGCCACGGTTCTTACGTGAATCATGCAATCATTAAATGAATCTGGTTTCCCCACTGATTTTGCTTGTCAGAAGGTCGCAAAAGGTGATCCTGGGACACAGCAACGGTCATAAATACGAACCAGTTGCCTAGCATCTGAATTTTGATCACATGATCAAGGGGATGCTGCAAAGGTTGTAACTATGAAAAATGGCCTTAAGTCACTTTTTTCAGTTCTGTTGTAACTTTGAACCATCACTAAATGAACCATTCTAAGTTGAGGATGACCTGTAAATAAATGTCGCATTTTTATCTCATAAGCTCCAGAAAGCCTCATGAAGACTGAGTTAAGAACTACTTCAAAGTAGCTTTTTCTGCACTGAAGATTATCTGTTTTTTTTTCTTGACAACTGTTGTGGAATTATAATGAATCAGTTAGTATATAAGAATTTGATGGGTTCATACCACCATTTTAAAGTGTTTCCTTTTTTTTGAACATGCTATATTTTTCCCTGAAGGTGTATGATTTTAGTTTGGATTTTATTATTGTTCTTTTGACCCTTGTAGAATGGATTAGAGTAGCTGTAATAATGCTTAATATTCAGAAGTTCACTGATTCCCTTTTCACAAATATTTATTTTGAAATATAAACTTATTTATTAATGAAAAACCTATTGGACATATTATATGAATCACTGAATGCCACTTTGCACAGTCAGCTGCATCTCCAGGGTGCAGGCGCGTGGCTTGCGTATGCTGTTCATGATTTACATGATTACATATACATGTATGTATGTATGTAATGTGCATGTATGTAATATGCATGTATGTATGTTTCATACACACACATACATCACATTGTTACATCATAGCCATCCGCTCAGGATATCACATCACGGAACTCAGGAGGTTACACCACAAAACCTCAGGATGTTACAACACAGCCAATGACCCAGGAGATTACAGCACAAGACCCAGGATGTCACAACAATAGAATTCAGAAGGTCATCACACAGCCCATTACCCAGGTTGGTACAACACAAAAGGCTGATAGACACACAGCCAGTACCTCAGCCACACAGGGCCTTACGAAAAAGCCAACCAATCTGCAAACATCAACTCCATCAACCAATCAAGAAGTAACAACACAGTCAACCAACCCGCTTACAACAGAGCCAGCACACCACACCTCCCCACCAGTATTTATAGAGAGACGGCAGCTCCAATCACATTTTGCTCGCACAAGCACGAAGCCGAAAACAGCAGCCTGAAGATGGCAAGTGGGACCTCGTCGAAACATCGCCAAGATATTCTTAATCTTACACGCCAAGACCTGCATACCTGTACCCGTGAAAATCTACAAAAACATGTGTGTGTGTGTGTGTGTGTGTGTTAAACCCATGTCTTCAGAAGTTGCGGGTGCTTCATTACAGGAGGTTAAGAAGAGACTGGACAACCACTTGTCTGAAATGGTATAGGGTCTTCCACTTGAGCAGGGGGTTGGACTAGAAGATCTCCAAGGTCCCTTCCAGCTCTATTCTGACTACGTATTATTTTGGATATGTGGAATTCACTTACAGTAGAAATCAGAGGGCAGTATAAACAGGCTTATATTGGTGTTTGTGAAATATATACTCCCCCAGTCTTCTCAAACCCAGATTCCCTCCATGTGATGACCCGGAGTGTGGCACAAAGGCAACAGTGTCAGATAATCAGTAGGAGTTCCTTTATTAGCTCCAACTTTGCCCCCAATGTCCTGGTTACCTTCTGGCTGGAGAAAAACTCTCCCAGGAACAGCCTTTGGCTGCAGAGAATCAAGTCAAAAATGTTGTCAACAAAAACTGTAATTATAAGTCCAATCAAGGCAAAATGAGGTAATTAGTTCGGCAGGGTAGGAACAAGAATTCCAGACGGCACGGCAATAACTCAACACAGTTGGGAAGACGCCAGGAACACAGATAACTAAAGTCAACACAAGATAAACTCATGTTTGCTCCCAGCCACTTCCATTTCTTTTAAATTCTCTTTTAAATTCTGCATTTCTTTTAAATTCTTTTCCAGCTGTGGCTAATGAAGGGAATCAGGGCCCTTTCCTCCCCCATAAGCCACGCAACCCACATTGCTCTCTGTTTGTCTTCCTCCTCGGATTCAGATTCCGACAGGGGCATGACACTCCAGATATTTGTATCTCAAAGAATGTTCCCCAATCAGTACAATGATACTAAGAATATTGGGAGAACAAGAATGTAGATGTTGTCCTAAATGGAAAGGATTTTACTACCTAATGCTACAAAGCAATGTAAAAAAAATGCTTGGGTAGAAGACTACATAGGAGGCACATTTGATTTGTTCAAATGTACCTTGATAGACCAAAACCCTATATCACAAATCTAATTAAAATAACATAAATGAGTGAATAAAAATATTTTTGCACTAAACTCATATGGTATGCTGATGTAGATCAGTACTTATCATTCTCACTATTATCACAATGATATATAATTTTAAGACTTAAGTGAATATTAATATAACAGTGAATTCAATTTTCTAAACACCACACTTACATAGTCCAAATAGCACCAACCACTTAAAGGAACCATTAAGTAAGATAAGATTTAATTAAGAATAAGAATTGTATAACTTCTGAACTTGGAATTTGTAACTTGCAATTTAATAGGTTTGACTTAAAGACTTCAAGAAAATGCTGGGCTGCAAAACAGGAGAAAATATTTCTGTCTTTCAAACTATCGTTTCTCATGTATGCACATCTTATATCAAATGGATATTGACATCTTTCGTTCTCCAGCGAGCTGCTCCGAGCATCCAGACAGTGGGAGGTGCTTAGTTTCTCCGTTCTTGATAGGCTGGGCTTTACTGAAGGACATTGTTACTCCACCTCCTCTCCTCCCTTACGTCCCCCAGTTTAGCTCAGCCTTCGGTTCGGTTAGGCAGCCTTTGTATGGTCAGAGCAGGAACAATCTTGAGGTATTCTCTATTCTCAATTGGCTTCTTCTCAAATTCCATCTCTATTCAAATTCGGTATCTAAATTGTTTTCTGTTGCCTCCAGCAGCTGACTGCAGAGTAATCTCAGCAGCGGCCGCATTTCCAGCCACTTTTTTCAGGGAGGCTTTAGTTTCGCTTTTCTCTCTTCCCCCAGCCTTGGTTTCTCGCTCTCCCCACTTGCCGTTCCTTTAACAATTCAGTTGGGGCTGCAAATTAGCCCCTGTTTCCTTGGGGGTTAACCCTTAGATTCCCTGAATCCTCCCCACTGAGAACGCTGGGGTAGGGGCGCAGAAGTCCCGATTCCCCCATTTCTGCCACTCTGCTCTCAAATGCCATTGCTCATGCGGGGGCGGCAAGCTGTGCTGGTGCTGAGCAATTCGCGCCATTTCTTCTGGTGGGAAGTTGAGGCTTGCAAGTGCACACTTCCTCTTTTTGTAGGGCGTTCCCACGAGGCTTCGTGAGGCCCCTGGCTGGATTATTCCAGTCCCCTGTGCGAGGATAGTTTTGCTTTTACACTTATTTCCTCCCCAGACGCCCTCTGTGAAAGGGTCCAGGGCTCATTCTAGTCCTCTGCAGACTTTGTATTTCTGTCTGGGTGGACTTAGATCTTGTTGGCACTCTCACAGGTGCTATTTCTTCCTCAGCACAGCAATCACTATTATCAACTAATTCCCAGGACTGGGCCTGTGGAAACTGTTGATAAGGGCCTATTTGTCTGCCCTATAATTAAGTTCTCAATTGGCATCCATTGACTCTTTCTGAGGCTTCCTTTTGTCTGTTCTTTGTGAGTATCTCACAATATTGGGTAATAACAATAATTGTAATACATATTGCTCACAGGAGCCTCTATTCAATTCAAAAAGGGAGTGTCTTTTTCTTGGGGTGCCTTGCCCAGGTGCTGGAGCGGGACTCCCGGACGTGCCAACTGTCCAGGCAGCCACCAATTCTTATTCCATAATTATATCCATCATTCTTACACAGTTTGTGTTTTTTTCTGAGATACTCTTACCAAAAAAATGGCAAGGAGGGGTGGTGATAAGTCACATGGCCTAAACAAATCTGATAGGCCTAAAGGCCCTTCTAAGGCTGCGCAAAAGGCATCCAGGCCAGAAGGCACTGGAGAAACAAATCCAGAAGAATACCAAGGTTTCTGTTGGGACAGCTCAGCTCCCGGACCCCACCCCGCCCCAACCCCTTCCATCCCCTAGGCCTTTAGACCCCTCCACGTCTCCCAGACCTAGCCCCTCACTCATATCAGCGCCAAGTCATTCAAGGAGTGCACGAAGCAACCTTCACCCCTCGGCAGCTGGATTGCCAGGAGGAATTTCTCCCAGAGGTGGTCCCTGAGACCATGAAGGAGTGGATGGAAATGGCGATTTCTAGGGGAATGCGGCAGGGGTCCAACAGTCTCTTGCAGCCAGACATGCCCTCAGATCAGAAGGTGATTCGCGTTCCGTGAGGTCCTCAGTCAGACCAGATTCCGTTGTTTCCCAGGTATCTCAATTTAGGGGATTTCATCCTCATCTCAATCGAATCAGGAGGAGGGGAAGAGGACCCCTCACACAGATTGACTCAGTCTCTGTTCAGGAAAGCGAGGAACCCCTTGGGCTCCCGCCCACAGATAGAGGAATGTCCGATGACGAGGACGTAAAACTGGACCAACCAACTTTCACAGGCCTCTTCCAACCACAGTTGTTCAAGTCCCTTCTTTCCAAGGCAAAACCACAGCCCGCATTCCAAGGTCCCCTCAGTCCCACATCCTGCAGATTCTGGGTTGAGGAGGATATGGTCTTCTCGGCATTCTCTCCAGGTTGGCATCATCATGCCTGAGGACATACCATCCTCCATCCAACATTACTGGGCAGGTGGCGTAGCAAAATAAAATAGCTACTGAATTCTCGACACCTGATGCCGTTAAGTTTTCAGCCAGGGCCATAGCCTCATAGGTCACTGCCATAGCTACTGTGGCTGAAGCATTGGCAGGCCGACAGTAAGAACAAATGGAAACTAGTTTCCTCCCCTGTGTCAGCCACTAAATTGTTTGGGCCTGCCCTAGATCCTTTATTAATAGAGACCAGGAACAAACGTAAATCCTCCCTCCCTCCTTCGTCGTTCTGACAACAGGTTCCCTCAGCCCTTTCACAGGGGCCCCTCCTGTCCCTACTTCCGGACCTCTTTTTCATCCAGGAGTCTCAGGGGATTGGGGTACAGGGGCAACCAACAGTCAGACAGGTCGGATTTCTCAGACAGAAGTGGAAGGGGGGTCAGGGCAAGAGAGTGTTCAGGGGACCATCGAGTTGAGGATCTCGCAGATCCCGTTGATCAAAGAGATCTAGCCCCTATAGGTGGAGGTCTTCGCTTCTTTGCTGACCACTGGGAATTGTCCACTTCTGATGCCTGGATGCGTGACTCCATTCGTTATGGCCTAGTGTTAGAATTCCTTTCTGCCCCCAAGTTTCTTTATGCCATGCCCGATCTCTAGAGTCCCCGCTAAGAGGGACCTGATGGAGTCCGCAATTAACCATCTGCTACACATCAGGGCCATTCAACCAGTTCCCAGGGACCAGCAGGGACAGGGTTTCTATTCTTTGCTCTTTATTGTACCAAAGGCATCAGGAAGCTGGAGAGCGATATTGGACCTCAAACAGCATACCCGCTCTTTGGTCTATCGTAAATTTAAGATGAGCACCCTCCAGTCTATCCTCCTTAGCGTCAGACGAGGGGATTACTTGACTTCCATTGATTTGACAGAGGCATATCTGCACATACCAATTCGGCCTGCCCACTCGAAATTTCTTAGATTTTGTTATAATAATCACCATTATGAGTAGTTTTTCTGGTTGTGGTTACATTGGCATGGCGCATCTCTGAGGTGGCCGCCTTGTCGTGTCATAGTGATCTCTGCGTTTTCCGCTGACAGGGTGGTGTTGTGTCCTGATCCGACTTTCATGCCGAAGGTGAATTCGGCCTTCCACAGGGCGCAAGAGCTGATTCTCCCGGACTTCTGTCTGCGTCCTTCTCGGCCTGGAACACCAGTGGCATCGGCTGGATGTCCGCAGGGCCTTGCGTGTCTACCTTAAGTGAACAGCCCCGTTTCGGAAGTCTGAGGCTCTCTTTGTTTCATTCAGTTCGACCTCCCAAGGGCGGAAAGTGTCTTCCTCTACCATTGGCCGCTGGTTGCGGTCCACCATTGCTCAGGCCTATCTGTCACAGTCCCTGCCAGTTCCTTCTGGTATCACCACCCACTCTACTTGGAGTGCAGCTACGTCCGCTGCCTGGGCCACACAGGCTCCTATCTTCAAGATCTGCAAGGCAGCTACCTGGGCCTCGCCATCGCCTTTTGTTAGGCATTACAAGGTTGACGTCTTTGCTTCTGCTGACACTTCCTTTGGCAGGCGAGTGTTGCAAAAGGTCTACTCGGCTCAGGGTGTGTCTTCGGCCCAGACGGAGTCCCTCCTGTAGGACAGGCCCAGCTTTGGTATGTCCCACTGTCTGGATGCTCGGGGCAGCTCGCTGGAGAATGGGCATTGGTACTTACCTGATACGCCCTTTCTCGGTGAGCTGTGAAGAGCATCCAGCCTCCTCTTTTCCATCTGGGGTGGGTTCTTCCTGTTCCGACCTCTTGTCCACCGGTTCCCCTTGAGCTAGCTTGGGGTCTTCCTGTCGGCGCCTTTGGCCGGCTCTTCGTCTTCGCTAAACTGGGGGACGTAAGGGAGGAGAGGAGGTGGAGTAACAACGTCCTTCAGTAAAGCCCAGCCTATCAAGAACGGAGAGACTAAGCACCTCCCACTGTCTGGATGCTCTTCACAGCTCACCGAGAAAGGGCGTATCAGGTAAGTACCAACGCCCATTCTAGTTTGCTCATTAGTCAAGAGCACAGGATGAATTTTCACTTAACAGATGTGTGTTACAGATATGTATAGTGCTGCTAAATCTTTATCTCAGTTAGATTTTGAAAAGAGGCTTTCTGTTAGGTTTTTTTTTTTCCAAATTCATAACTTTTTATAAATTGGCCTTCAAATGCTGTGAAAATTTAAATATTTGGAATCCCCTTGTGTTTAGTGGAGAACTATTTGGATTTATGGATTGTTATACAAGATTGATTACTCTGGGTACACAAAATTTTAAAGCTGAAGAATGAGGGTGCTCAATACAGAAAATTAGTTTATTGTTCATATGAATTGATTTTTCTCTCATCCATCCTTTACATTTTATCTCAACTGAAAACCTAGAAAGTTTAACTTCCATTTTCTTCCAAAAGTTAGCAGCAGCAAGGAAGCTAAAGGCCATAGGCAAAATTTTAGTGTGTTATTAGTATCTAGGATATAGGATAATCCATTGGTCTAAAAACTCAAGGATCATTTCCTTTCCTTTTAAATAATCTTTCTTTACCTTATATGGAAAAATCTTAAGATTAAATTGTCACATTTTCTTCATACGTTTTTTTTACCTGATTCTGGGTCACCTGCTTGTTGAAGAAATGGCAGCCAAATTTCCCTGTGCCTTTTGTTTTATGGGAATAAGAATACAGGAAATTTGCTTACTTACAGATATGCCAGAATTACTTCCTGCATGAAGTAACACAACTAATCATCACCCATGTCAATCAAAGCCCAGGGGGCAGAAGCAATTCTACATTCCTTATTGGATACTGTTGTTTTAATTGAATCTCCCACAATAATATGCTGTGAACACTTTAAAATTTGAAGCAAGATATCACAGAACAATCCAATAATTTATCTTTAAATCATACACTTTTCCTAAACGAAAGAGCTTATATTAGACTGATAACTTGTATGTGTATTATTACTCAGTAAGAAAAGTTTCAAATATAATTCTGATAGAATCACTATGAGAGAACCAATAAGCTATCAGGTCCAGGCTCTGATCCAGGCAGAAATCCAAACTAAAACAGTCCAGTGTCATAGCTCTCCAACTTTTACTTCAACAAATTCAATCAAGGGAGTCCCACTACCTGGGTAGCTAATTCACTGCATTCCTCCATTTTTAAACACTGTTAGGGCACTTATTCTTCATCCAAATTATTGTTTGGATGGCTATTATTCCATGTCAGGGAACAAAACAGAGGCAACAACAGGATTGTGACCATAAGTCACTGCCCTTTTGTCAACTCCTTGACTCAAATACATGTTTTTATGAGCCTATGGGGCTACCATATAAGGTCAGGAAAAGATGTGGCTCTTTAAAGAGCTACTGACAGATACTGTACATAGTAAATGCCCATCTTGGATCTAAAGCAAGGCTGTCAAACTCCCGACCCACAGGCCAGATGTGTCATGCTCAGTTTAGCAAAGCGGAAAAAAGCCCCGATACGACATGTGATGCCGCCATGACATGAGTTTGACATCCATGATCTAAAGCATTGTTATCTGCTTTGATTCCAAATAATGTATACTTTCATTCAGACTTACTCTTCAGCTCTGATTATCCTTGCTATTCTTTTCACACTTGATCCAATTGGTCTGAATTTTTCTTAAACTGCATCCCCTAGAAGTGAACAGAGTACTTGAGAAAGAGGTGGAACCAATATTGACTATAGTGGAACTATTATTTCCATTTATTTGGAAACTATGTACGGTATTTTGATGAAGCCTAAAGTGCACTAGACACTTAGGAACCAGACCACAATACTGATTCATATTCAACATGTAATTAAACACATTTGCAAGGACCTTTTCATAACTATTATTGCTAAGCCAAGCATCTCCTACTTATACCATATATATTTTATTAGTTTTCTTAAATAATTTTCCATGTTTGTCTATTAAAACTCATTGTTTTTAATTTTGCTGCTGCCTTTGGTTTTGTGTTATCTATAAATAATATATGAATTCGTTTCATCTAAGTCAATAATGAAAATGTTAAACTGAACTTTTATGGGCCCCCATTTGGTATTTAAATACATTTCGATATAAAGACCACAACAAAGTCTTTGTTAATCTGAATTTGAATCATCACTGCTATGTTTTTAAAAGATTGTATATGCTTTATTTCTTGTGTGTTTGCTGCCATATTTAGGAGAGTTAACCTATTCCAACAGTTAAATCAACTTCCATTCATCATTATTCATTACCTTTTTTTTGATAGATGCCCATTCCTAACCACAATGACACCCAAGTTGTGATAAATATGTTGTAATCTCTACCCTTTCACACTCATATTACAATGTCACATGTCACATGTAGGTACTTAAGGGGAGGAGTTTGGATTGTGACATTTTGTCACCTCTCACAGACATGAATGTTTATCATCTCCTCTTTTGGCCTCAAATCTGGTGCTTTTACTTGAAGCAATAAGCCACTCTGACTGGTCTTTTAATGATTGATGCTAGCAGTTCACACCTCCATTTTATGAAATGACAACTGCAATCACTCTAAGTTATCTTCCTTTACTCGGCATTTCTGAAAGATATTAGGAGAAAGAATGCTGTGTTTTCACATTTTCAAAACACACTTCAGGAGCAGCAAGAACTCATTTGTTTCTTGGCACACAAAATTCATATGAGAACCACAGGCCCATTTATCTACATATATATCTCATATTCACTATAAAGCCAGAAAAAGATATACACAGACAAATGATTTCTACTCAAGCTATGCTAAAATTAATTTCTGGGGAGGTCTGGCAAACTGAAGACAACTTTGCAAAGGTGGAACGGATGACTGCAGCAAATAGCAAGGAACCAGCAAATAGCCCTGGTTTTTTTTGGAACCTCTACAGATAAAAGGAGGACAGGAGACTGCCCACGTATGCCCCAGTCGGCTATTCTAGTCAGCTGTTTGTTTCCATTATTGCAGGGCAGCAATTTTACATGAGTTTGAGTACTGGAAAATGTCGGGGTCATCCATGTTGCTCACAACTGCAGCAGAGCCTTTTAAAGCATACTATATTTTTCTAATCACTTTCAGAAATTGCCTATTAATCATTTTAAAATTATTTGAGACTTTCAAAATGACAACTTTGGAAAGTATAACTGGCCAAGTATATATTCAACTCTGAACAAATAATAATAATAATAATGATGATGATGATGATGATGATGATTGTACAGGACTTGTACAATGTGTAATATTTGTTTTGAGTTCATAATAAAATAAATGCTTCATTTTATCCAGATTCCTGGTTCATACAGATAGTCCTGGATTTATGATCATTCATTTAGCAACTATTCAAAATTACAACAGTGCTGAGAAAAGTCCAGTCCTTCCCCTTATGACTGGCTCTAGCATGATCACTAAACCACCCCCATGGTCATGTGACTTCAATTCAGGCATCTGGCAATCATCTTACATTTATGACTGGTTGCAGAGTTCTTGCAGACACATGATTGCAATTTGCAACATTTTTGTCAGTTTCTGGCAAAAAAAACCCGCCACCCATTTGAAAGAACAAGTTTGCACTTATGACTGTGGCATTAAATTAAAGACCATGGATTTTGCTTAATGACTGTCATAAAATGGTTATAAAAATGGGTTCAACTTGACTTATGATTGCAATGATTTACAACAGAAATTCTGGCCCCAGCTGTGGTCCTAAGCCAAGGACTACCTGTAGCTAAAAGATGGGGAGGGAAGGAGTAGGATGAGCAGGAGGGTGCGTGAGTCTTTGTACAGTATTAATCCATCAACCACCTCCAACATGGAGCCCCTCCTTTGGAGCTCCAAGTCAGCTGGGACAGCCAGGATTTTATGTCCTTATGAAAGGTCAGGAGGGTTGGAACTGACCTTACTCCGGGGGGACAAGATGTTCCAAAGGCACAATAGAAAAGAAGGCCCTTCTCCTGGACCCTGCCAGCCAGAACACCCTGGCTGATGGGGCTTGCAGCATGCCCCCATAGGCCAATCCTAGTGGGATGAGACAGTCCCTTAAATAAGTTGGACCCATGCCAAGAAGACTTTAAAGGTGACTACCAACACCTTGAATTGCACCTGGAAGCAAACTGGCAGCCAGTGCAGCTTGCAGAGCGATGGTATTACATATGGGCCACCCTTGTGGCCCCTTAGCCATCTAACATTCACAAAGGTGTGTTTGTCTATGCTGCCTGCTTTGAAAAAACCAGGTCTTCAAAGCTTACTTCAATGTGTACTTTGGAGAACACAATGCAATATTCTAAATGTGAAATGATTAAGGTGTGTGTGATTGAGAGCACGGAGTCGAGGCAAGAGAGCAATTCACACATTAGATGGATCTAGGTAAAGGCTGTGGCCTATTCTTTGAGATAAGTCCCAAAACTGCATGCCAGTTCTGTCTGAGGAAGTGTTATCTCATCCAGAACAAAAAATGGCAAATTCCTGATACTGGAAGAACTGAGAACTCAATGTCAATGAACAGCCACGCATAGATGCAATATGGACATTTCACCACTCATATTTCTACTGTATAGTATTATCTCTGGTGTGGTCTTATAGACACGCTTGGTTGGATTCGCTCTTTTTCTTCCAAGATATTTTCTGAAGTGTTTTTTTCTTTTCTGTTGCTTCAGAAGGCAGAATGTTCAGAGCTGCACACGCTGTGCTCCTTTAACACAATTTTTGTCAGTTAGAGTTACTTACTGACCTTGCCATTTTTACAGTGTTTGACAACAACAGTTAACAAAATTCGTAGGAAATGAAAATATAGTGTTTTCTTTCAGTTTCAGCAAATGTTCCCCATTATTATGCATATACAGTCATTTATTTACACAATTTTTGTCAGTTAGAGTTACTTAGTGACCTTGCCGTTTTTACAGTGTTTGACAACAACAGTTAACAAAATTCGTAGGAAATGAAAAAGAGTGTTGGTACTTACCTGATACGCCCATTCTCTGTGAGCTGTGAACAGCATCCAGTGATGGGAGGTGCTTCAGACTCTTCTAGGAAGGCTGGGCTTAAACTCGAGGATGCTCCTCCTCCTCCACGAGACTCCTCCTTAGCGTCCCCAGTTTTGCGAAGCCGAGGTACTGATACCCTATATGCTTAAGCCTATGTAATAACCCTGGCCTGAACAGACCCCTACCAGACAGAATAAAATGGTGGGGCTGGATGCTCTTCACAGCTCACAGAGAACGGGCGTATCAGGTAAGTACCAACGCCCTTTCTCCCATGAGCTGTTCAGAGCATCCAGTGATGGGACATACCAAAGCTTGGCACTGTCCTAAGGGAGGGACTCCGTCTGGGTTGCAGACCTAACTGTTTCTGAAATAACTTGCTGCAGAACTCACCTACCAAATGAAGCCTCAGCAGAAGCAAATACATCAATTTTATAATTTCTAATAAATGGAGATGGAGAAGCCCAGGTTGTAGCTTGACAAATCTCCTCTATTGTAGCTTGGGTCGCCCATGCTGCTGTGGTGGCTGCACTCCTGGTGGGGTGAGCGGTAATGCCTTGGGGCACTGTTATTGAGTGAGAGTCATACGACTTAGCAATGGTGGCCCTTAGCCATCTACCTATGGTAGAGGAGGAGACCTTACGCCCCAGGGTGTTAGGCTGAAAGGACACGAAGAGGGTTTCTGTCTTTCTGGAGGGTGTCGTGCGATCTATGTAGATGCGTAAGGCCCTTCTTACATGCCATTGGTGTTTGAGCCTGTGTGATGGACGTGAACAAAAATTTGGGAGCACCAGCTCTTGAGCTCTATGGAATGCTGAATTTACTTTTGGAATGAAAGAGGGATCTGGTCTGAGAACCACTCTATCTGAATGGAAAATGCAGAAGTCTTTGCGCACCGATAATGCAACTAGTTCGAGATTCCTCAGGCAGATGTAATTGCTATCAGGAAAACTACTTTGTAAGTTAGAAATCGACGCGTTGTGGTCCTTAATGGTTCGAAGAGACCTGTAGTAAGGGCCAATAGTACTTTATTTAAGTCCCAAGTTGGATATCGGTGCACTACGGGGGGCCTCAAGTTCTTGGCACCACACAGAAAACTGTGAATGCGAGGGTGATGAGAGATGGAGGTAAGATCATCCCAAGATATAACCAAAGCCAGGGCCGCCACCTGTCTCCACAGAGTATTGGGTGATAACCCTTTGTTTAGGCCCTCCTGTAAAAATTCTAATAACTGCGCTACTGATGGGGACGTGGGATCGATCTGAACCCTCTGACACCAACGGCAGAAGCTAGACCAGGTGCCCTCATAGATTCGGTTCATCGAAGGACTTCTAGCCGACTGAATAGTGTGAATAACTTGAGTAGAACAGTGTTCATCTCTCAGACGTCACCGCTCATTGGGGGTCCAGGTGTAGCACTGGGCCTTGAGACAGCGATATGACCGATGATGGGATCCTCCATGGTGGTACCGTCGAGAGGTCATTCAGGTCCGCGAACCATGCTCGCCTTGGCCAATAAGGAGCCATTAATAGTACATCCACTTTTTCTTCCAGCAACTTCTGAATCAATTTGGGGAGGAAAGGCATATAGCAGTCCAGTGGGCCAGTGACATCTGAGGGCGTTCATGTCCTCTGCTCCCTGCGATGGGTAACAATAAATGAATCGAGGTAGCTGTGCATTGAGTGGGGAGGCAAACAGATTGACAACCGGTTGGCCCAACCTCCGAGTAGCCTCCAGAAAGATCTTGGGGTCCAGACACCACTCTGATTGGTCTAATGTGGCTCTGCTGAGCCAATCCACTTGTACATTCGCTATTCCAGATATGTGCTCCACTTTTAGAGAGAGAAGATGGTTTTCGGCCCACAGGAATAGTCTTTCTGCTTCCCTCATTAGTAGATTGGAATGAATGCCCCCTTGTTTGTTGATATGGGCCTTTGTAGTTATGTTGTCTGTTAAGACGATCACGTGTTTGCAATGGAGATGCAGGAGGAATTGTCGGAATGCCAAGTACATCACTCTCAGTTCCAGCCAGTTGATATTGTGTGCCTTCTCTGAATCCATCCAAAAGCCTTCCACTGTATGTGATTGGAAGTGGGCCCCCCATCCCACTAGACTGGTGTCTGTTGTAACAACTGACCTGTGTGGATCCTTGAAAGGGCAGCCCTTGTTGATTTCAGGTTGTGTCCACCATCACAGAGATCTGAGGACAGCTGATGGAACTATTACGCGAATCTTGGTGTCGTCTCTCCCGGCGCGTTGGTATGGCAACAGGAACCACTGCAGGGTTCTTCCAAGGGATAATAGAAATACAAGAAATCATTTTTTCGAGCAATTTAGAAGGGAGAATAGTTGTACTTTCCTAAGAGTTCTGATCTGTTGAGCCAAATCTCTAATGCTTTCTTGTCTGTCAGGGGAGAGGAAAACTTTGCCTTCCAGGGTGTCAATGATGGCACCAAGGTGAATGAGTCTAGTAGAGGGTGTTAAATGACTTTTTGACCAATTGATTGAGAACCCATGTTGTTGTAGGGTTACAAGTGTAGTGTGAGTGTCCGAATTTGCTTGATTGATGGAAGATGCCAGAAGAAGAATGTCATCCAAGTAGCATTGAAGTCAGATGGACCTATCTCTGAGTGATGCTGCCAAGGCAGCCAAGACCTTTGTAAAAGTTCTGGGATCTGAAGCTAGGCCAAATGGGATAGCAATATACTCGTAATGGATGTTGTTGTAACAGAAACAAAGGAATTTGAAATGTGAGGGACTAATTGGTATATGTAAGTAAGCTTCCGTGAGGTCTATGGAGGTAAGGACATTGTTTTTTCTGATGCTGAGTAAGATGGATTGGAGAATGGTCATTTTAAATTTTTGGTAAACTAAAAATTGGTTTAGACGTTTTAAGTCCAGGATTGCCCTCCATCCTCCTGAACTTTTAGGGACCATGAAGAGGTGCAAATAAAAACCAAGACCTTTTTGATTAGAAGGGACTGGCTGTATGGCCTGGATCTCTAGTAGATATGCTATGGATGTTTCCATGAGAAACCTTTTTTCTGCATCCCTCGAAATTGGGGACTTCATAAAAAAATCTGGGGGTGGTCGTGGAGCTGAACTCCACTGCCAGACCAAATCGTACTGTGTTCCTGACCCATGCATCAGTGGTAGAGGAATCCCATTGGTCGGCAAACATTTTTAGGCGACCGCCAATGGGAGTCTCCTTGTGGTTGTTACTTGGACCTGAGGAAGGTCCTAGATTCTGTTCCTCGAAATTGTCTCCTAGGATGGAGTCCCCTTCTATATCTGTCCCCAGGTTCAATTCTATCTGTCTGTTGTCTGAATCCAGGCTGTCTTTGAAATCTTGGATAGTAGGGTTGGTAGAAGGGGAAAAAGGAACCCCTACGAAAGGGCTGTGGTGATCTGGACTCTGATCGATGAAAAAGAGAGGGAAGAATTTTCTTTTTGGTTCTGGTTTCAATTAGGAGGGGTTCAAGCGCACTGCCAAATAGTTTGTTCTCCGAGATGGGAGCTGAGGCAAGCCGCCACTTGTGCTTGATGTCTGCCTGCCAATGCCTGAGCCAAAGTAACCTTCTAGCCACAATTTGGGAAGCAATGGCCCTAGAGGAAAATTTAACTACATTGAAGGTGTCTGCTGAAAACTCTGCAGCCGCGATTAATTTAGCCACATCTTGATGTGCCCTAATGTTTGAGGCTGGAATGGTATCCCTCAGGTGGTGGAGCCATCTGAGAGATGATCTGGTGAAAAATGATATGGCTGTGGCCATTCTGCTGCCCCATGCATCCGAGACGTGTGCCCTCCACACTCTTTTCCTCAGGCTTGAGAGCCTCTTCAGCTTCACTTGGGATGGCTGAGGAAGATGCAAGCGCAATGATAGGCTCATCCACTTCTGGAGTGTTTAGAAATTTAGAAAACTCAGGTGCCAAATTATAGTATTTCTTATCATGTCCTGTGGGAGCGGGATATGAGGCTGCTGCAGCCCATTGTTTTTGCACTAAGTTGGAAAACATGTGTGGCACAGGAATAAACTCTGCCTCAGTGACTGGTTGAGAGAATATGAGATCCTCTGCTTCCCCTGGAGTATTTGGTGGAGGAGGGGTACCCGTATTATCCAGCCATGCGGTGTTCTTGGCCTTAAACAGCAGGGATTTAAATAATTGTAGGGGGAATAATCCTGTAAATACAGGGAGGTCAGGTGAGAGGCTTTCATCGTCAGACATCCCCCTTTCTAGTGGATCCACCTCTGACAATACCTGGTCAAGGTGTGTACCGACCCCTTCTCCATTTGATCCATTGGATCCCCTTGATCTCCCATATCCTGTGTGTACTGAGGGTCTCTGACAGTGGGCAACATGGTTCTACGGGGGGGGGTACCTGATGAAGATGTGAATCCGTGATGCCCAGAGATCGTTCAGAAAGAGATCCACAAACCGAAGCTGAGGGTGTTCATTTTGCCTGAATAGCCTGTTGGACGCCTGCTGATATGCCCTTCTGGATAGCTAGCTCCATCCACGCCCTCATGTTGGCAGGGATTTCCTCCAGAAGTTCCTCCTCTTGTCTGAGGCCAGCTGCAGTTGGCGTGAATGTTGCCTCTGGGGCCCTCCTTGGGGAGAGAATGTTAGAAATAGCCTCCTGGGGAGGTTGCTCCTTCTGAATAAATCCAGAGGGGACGCTAAGGAGGAGTCTCGTGGAGGAGGAGGGTTCTGGGCCTGTGAGGTAGAGGTTATGATTAGTGGTGAAGAGGTGTGTTGTACAGCTGCTCGTGTACGTTTTTTCACCTGCCTTTCTAATGCCTGATGGCGTCTGCCTGCATCTTTCTCTGCTGCCTTAGAGGGCTTTTTGGGCTCCGTGGACTTAGTTGCTGGCCATGGTAATGCCTTTGATAGATTAACAATGTAAATTAGGTGGCTGGAACACCTAGGGACCTGCTCCCTTAAGGGGCAGGGGATTCTGGAATAAATAGTTCCCCGATGCCTTTAGCAAATATTGTCTCCTTGTTCTGTTCTGCTTTGTTATTTATTTATTTATATATATTTTAACGAATTAAATATTTGTAGAATTTAAGTCTCTTTGTAATTGAAACTTGGAAGTTGTCAATCAAGTCAATTTTTGAATAAAGTACTTGTAATATCAAATATGGAGACCAGAACATCACCCCCAGACCAGGCACCTATATGAGGGCACAGAGGTCTGTAACTGATAATTAGATCAGTTTAGCTGCACTTATTGCCTGTGGAATCCAGCAGTTCAAGTCCTCTATCATCCAGTGGACTGGTGGTAGGGACCCCCTTCCCAGGTCCCCAAGAAGGGAAACCTTGTTGGGTAACTTGCCTCATAGACAGTAACAATTACTCAGCAAATTTAACCATGTGGCCATTTAAAATGGCGGCCACCTTGTGGCAGAATGAAAATGAAAGCAGCTATTACCGCCAGACCTGCTGAAACCAAAACTGCTCAGCAGGAAGGCGCAGGGGCTAATTCCCTGCCCTGAGGTGTTCTGCGGGGAAAGCCTTGTAATAAAAGGGGAAAAAAAGGCTGCACTGTTTAAATTGAGGCTTTGAGCCTCAAGGAGACAGAGCGTTTACTCAGCCGGCTGGGAGATCGGAGAGATAAGCCTCCTTGTTGAGGAGGTTAAGGCTGCGGCTCTGAAACTAGAGGCTTTTAGCCTCAGGGCAGATCGGAAAGATAAGCTGCATTTATGAGGCTTTAGCCTCGGGAGGCTGGAATGCTCATAAAAAATGAGTGAAATGACTTTTGGAGGTTCCCAGGGGTGGTGGGGGTAGTTGTTGACAGAAACTATGGTACCTGACCTGAGAAATAAATCAGCTAAATCAGCTAAATAACGTATTTTTAACTATTTTATTGATTGGGCTTGTCAAATTTAATTGTTTTTTATATATTTATTGTCATGGTGTTTTTATTGTGAGCTGCCCGAGTCCTCGTGGAGAGGGGGCGGCATACAAGTCCAATAAAATAAAATAAATAAATAAATCACCAGTGTTCTGTTCTGACCAGGAAAGCAATAACACAACCTGTCTGAAGAAAGGCTGAGCTAAAACTGGGGGTGCTAAGGAGGAGTCTTGTGGAGGAGGAGGAGTGGCCTTGAGTTTAAGCCCAGCCTTCCTAGAAGAGACTGAAGCATCTCCCATCACTGGATGCTCTGAGCAGCTCATGGGAGAAGATAGTGTTTTCTTTCAGTTTCAGCAAATGTTCCCCATTATTATGCATATACATAGTCATTTATTTTTAATGCTATATTTATAACCCATCTTTTTCTGATAGGAGGTCACTAAGTATATGCCTTTTATATATTCATAAAAGTATGAGTTGTTTTCAATGTAAAGATAGCAATTTCTCAATAAACGTATTTGAAGAAGATTTTAGTCTTATTCCAAATCCTACCCGCATGCAAAAAGCACAAATGTTCTCTGAATTGCTGCAGTCTGGCAATTTCAATGCAGTGCAGCAAATCTTGGAAGATCCTATGACTGGCTTTGCAATGGGGATGCACTTCTTCTCCCCCAAATAATTGCAAAGCCTGCTCATCCAATCAGCACCAAAGAAATATTCTTTAAGGGAGTAAACATGAAAACGCATCCCTTATTTTCGTGCGTCCTAGCTTCTTTAAAATATGCAGGATCCATCTGTAGCACCTCTAATCTATAGTTCTAGCAAGAAGAGAAGGCAGGTAGCTAAACAAATACATTTTAAATATATTATAACAGACATAAGCATTATTAATGTTTTTTTAAAGAAATACACTATATATCCTGCTGTCTAGAACATACATTGCGTGTATACGCAGTATGTAACAATATCTAAACTTAATACAGAGCTTAGAGTTTTAATTGGTTTTTAAATGCTTTAGAGCAGGAGCCTTGGCCCTTTTATGACTTGTAGACTTCAACTCCCAGAATTCCTGAGCCAGCCACGGGTTGAAGTTCACAAGTCATCAAAGGGCCAAGGATCGCCACCCCTGGTTTAGAAAAGTGTTTTATTTCACTACCTAGTTTGGGTGCTTTGCTATTTGCCAGTTCTATAAAAACCATTACTGCAAGTCCGTATATTTCTTTCCCCATCAAAAAAATGTCAGTTTGCAAAAACAAGGAAGTGATAGCTGGAATTTTTTTTAAATCATTTTTTCCTTCTTTTGGAGAAAGTCTTCAGTCATTTTTGTCTTATCATAATCTGGGATAATATAGTTTATACTTGCCAGTAATGTTTAAAACACCAGAGTGGAATGGGATGTAGTGGGAAGACAGATTGCTATAGTGGATCCAAGAGAAGATAGTAGTTAAGGTGCTGGCCTAAAAACCAGGAGACTCTGAGTTGTAGTCCCATCACAGCATGGTGACTTTGAACATACCTAATACTCCTTCCTCTTCCTATTTTTCCCATAATAATCCTGTGAGGTGGGTTGGGGTTGAGAGACTCAGCTCACAAACTTGTTGTTTTGGGGAAAACAGGAGGAAGAAGGAATATGATGTATGTTTGCCGTCTTGAATTATTTATAAAAATAATAAAGACAGGATAAAAAAAATCTTTTAAAAAGATATTTCAGAAACAGTTTATCCTTATTTCAGCACACCTTTTTTTGTGTCAATCCATATCTAATTCTGCCATCTCCTAAAACTGTAATCTACAAAGCTAAATGTTTCTGTCCATATTTTATAATGAGAGGCAATACACATCAGATTATTCTATCAGTTACTGGTGGATCATTTTGATTTAATTATATCTGGGAGAATTGGCATCGCAGATTTTTGAGATAGAAGACTATTGATGACCCCTAATCTCAACACTCTTTAGAAACTGAAGATAATAGGTCTCTTTGCAGACTCTTCGGTTAGTCATTTTAGGAATCAGATATATCTGCAGCCTAGCAGATTCATGCATGACTGAGCTAAGCAAAAAATAAAATAAATTCCAGTTTTTCAACAGAATATATTTCTTAAAGAAATAATCTCAGATTTATGGATAAGGAACAGGTTATTGGAAGAAGAACTACTTGTTTGTAGCTTTACAGGCAGTGAAGATTTGGTAAGTCTGTTTATAATTGTTGATGAAGATTGGAAGTCATTTCTTTATACGTTTTTTCTTTATCTTACTTGGTAGAGCATGAAGTTTCTTTTGCCTTCCTATCATAATGAGATTTTTTTTTCCAAATTGCTGTTCACTAGAACTGGCACATTATCTTAGTATTAATTCCAAATAGCTTTCTAATTTTCTTAAAGCTGAATACATGTAGAAGAGAGAAATTGTACCTTTTAAAAAAGTATGAAAGCTTATAGGTTTTCTTTGCAATAATGCATAGCTGGTTGCTATTGTCTCATTCTAAGTTTTTTCCCTTCCAAGTCTAGTCTTTAACCCTGGAATTTCTTGGGGATCTCCCATCCAAGTAGTTTCCCATCCAGATCTAGTTTCATTACTTTCAGATCAACTCTTTGGGATCAACCATGATCTGCTAAATGCTTCTTTCTCTTCTTTAATTTTTTTTACCACTTTGAGTGTTGAGGAAAATATAGAGTTCTGGTTCTTACACTTCTGGTGGCCTCAATCACTGTTATTTGATGCTGCTGTAGCGTATTTTTTATTTGTCTCCATCTTCTTCTGGATCTGCCTTGTATTCTTTGGCCTTCTCCTCTTTTTGTATATGCCTTGTATGATATAGAATCCCAAGACAGTAGCTAAATGCTATCACTGATATTTATATGCAGTTAAATGGCCATGATGTAGAAGAAGAAATCAATATATTTAATATGGAGTTTAGAATTGTTGGGGATTATATAATTATGCCAATTCAAGCTGTGCTTCAATTGGAATAATTATATAATAATTATATATTGTGAATTCTAGTCCAACCTTAAGTATGAAAGGAACCAGTCACTCTCTCCCTCTCAACCCACCCCATGTCATGGGGAAAACAGGAGACATAAGGAACATTAAATATGTTTGCTACCTTGAGTTGACCAAATAAATATATGTGAAGGAGTGATAAAAAGATAATAACAATCCAATTTAATCCAATAAAAAACTGGAATGGAGAAGTAATATTTCAAGAAGACCTCTATATAAGCTTTCGTGATTTTTTAAAAAGTTGTCATTTCTGTCTCCTACATGCATTCAGCTTTAAGAAAGTTATAAAGTTATTTGGAATTAATACTAAGATAATGTGCTAGCTCTAGTGAATAGCAATTTGAAAAAAAATTCTCATGATAAGAAGGCAAAAGAAACACCATGCTCTAAGTTCACATATCAACTATTACAATTAAAGACTTGTATCTGAAGTTGATTTGTATAACTGCTAATTTATTTATCCAGTTTATAGGGTTATCCAATCGACAGTGAATCAAGGCAGATTACAAGTGTGTTAAAATGAATTGACAAGGCAATAACATTTACAACAGCAGATATAAAACATTAAACATAAACATTCCAAAGTTTTGGCCCAGCGCCTGTCAGAATAGCTTAGTTTTAAGACCTTTCTAAAGGATGGCAAGATCAAAGCCATAAGGAACCTGAGATGAATGGCTATTCTATACAGCACACACAGATGATGCAATGGGCAGAACAGGGATCCCCAACTCCCAGGCTGAGTACCAGGCTGCAGGTCATTCTGAACCAGGCTGCCCAAGTGGCGGGTAAGCAGGCGAGTGCACACTGCTCCACTTGCATGTGTGGTAGGTGCATGGGTTAGCATGCGCAGTTCTGCTTGCCATGGAATGGCACGCTTTTGCCTGCTCACCCACTGCGTGCGTGAAACCATCTTTTCTGCTCCCACTGCTGCTGCTGGTCCACAAAGTTGGAAAGGTTGGGGACCATTGATGAAGAACACTCATTTTGGAGGGCTCTATGAATAGCATAAAATAAATCCCGACCCTAATATAAGGATAGGTAGATAAATTTGGGTGGTCTTTTTCATGAAACACAAGCAGAATTTTTGAATCTTTCAAAATAAGACAACCCTTGATTACTTGCATTAATTTTCGGTTCTACAGCTCATTAAATAATAGTCCAAACAAAACAAAATCACACTCTTAAAATATCCAAGATTCCATTTTGTGAAGCTTTGAATAGAACTGAACAAAACATTCTACTGAGCAGTTCTGTTACCTAGTAACAGACCTTGTAAAAGACCATCTACTGCATCCAGGGGATAAAGGATTTTAAGGTATGAAATTATCAAAAGAACTGTCATTTATTATCTATGCAACTGAATTATATTTAAGTTTCAGGAAAACAATTCAGACACCAGCCATCCAAAATGTTAATCCCTTGCCCTTTCAAGACCCGATAACTGGGTAATTGACAGGAATACAGGAGTACAGACTTAGAACACATGCTGATTTTAACATTCAAGAGAAGAAAGTTGACAATCCACAAAATCTTCCCAAAGGTACATACAAATGCTTATCTTTAGAAATATTTCATATTTCGCAGCTGTTTAAATAGGTAAGAGAGGACAGGACATCTCTCAATAGGTCAATTCTTCTACTCTTGTGCTAAAGACAGGAGGGGGAAAATAACTACTCTGTCTTTGACTAAATTGTCCTAGCTGAACTCAGGTGAAAATTTTTCACACACATTTGTCACTTTAAGAAATAATTCCAGGGCGGAACAAATATACAGGCATAATCCCACTCCGTGTAGGCAAAGGAATTGTGTTGGTGTCGCAGTAACTTTTTAAAATGGAACACAAAATCCATCACCGAGACTAAGGGACACCAAGCCACTGCCGGGTAAATGAGTTTGGATACAGAAAGCAAAGAGTTGCCATTTCTGAATTCTCTTTTTCCCCTTTCAGAATAATCACTTTTAAAAGTGTAGACAACTGAAGTCTTCCCTAACATGGATACCTACAATGGGCCAATTTTGTGATTATATTCCCATTAATCTTGAGGACATTAAATGAAAAAAGTTAGTTATAGTGCCAAAGAAGAATGGGGAAATTGGAGTTCAAAATCTCATGCATGAAAATAACAAGGAAGAACAATGACAGATGGGAGAACTGTGGGTCCTCTATCATAAACTTTTTTGGAATAAAGAACACAGATAAAAATAATTAAAGAAATCATTGATTTGGGGCTGAAGGAGTTTAAGCTTACAGAAAAGAATTAAATGCTTATTTGCCATTCTACCCCTAAGTATCATTTAGCCCATTTCACTTTACCCACATTGATTTAAGATGACTATAAGATAGTAGATGGATGCAGAATTGGAGCTTATTCCAAACCAAATCTTCCTCACATTGAATTCATCAGAACAGACATAACATTTAAATGAATAATACCAGAATTTCCAATGGAAGGAAATTAAGGATTTTGCCTTCATAATTGTGGCTGAAAACTACTGGATGTCTACAAGAAGATTAACAAGCAACAAAGTCTATCTAGTTTGCAATATGAGGTTAATTTGCATACCAGCTATGATTCCAGATAGATAGATGGATGGATGGATGAATAGTGTAGACTATATAGATAGATTTAGACCATATATATGTCCTCTAAGTGTTTGCTTTTTAATATTTTAAAAATTTATACAAATGAAAGAGCCAGTTTGTTGTTATGGTTAAGACAAGAAATTGGGAGTGAATTCTAGTTCTAGTTCCACCTTAGGCACGAAGCCAGCTGAGTGACCTTGGACCAATTACACTTTTTCAGCTCTAGGAAGGAGGCAATGTCAAACCACTACTGAAAAACTTTGCCAAGAAAACTGCAGGTATTTGTCTAGACAGTCTCCAAATATCAGGAATGATTGAACAGAAAGAAAGAAAAATGAAACGAAATGATTATCAGAACAGAATCAGAAGTGTCCAAGAATAACACAATACCTTTCCTTCTGTCTTCATCATGTTTATGTCTAAATCTTTTCCTTGTGTTATTCAAATGCTTTTTGTTATTGTTTTTGTTGCTGTTAGTAATCTACCCTGTATTTTTTAAAAGTAAAAATTCTGCAACTTGGGAGATCTCTGTTTTACAAAAGAGAGGAAACTATTATACTTCCAACCTTACTCTTTTGTCAGATTCTAAAAGCTTTAAGCATTAGACTGATGTAAAAAAAAGATTCTTTTCTTGAGACTACACTGAAACCCTACTTTAGCAGAATCTTTGAAAACCAAATTCAGGGAACCATTTTTGAAAATGAATGCAAAACTTCAAATAATGTTTGAGAAAAGTAGGAATATTACTTAGGAATGCTCCAAAGTTGTTTTGTTTTAAGGTACTTGAAATAATTTAATACCTCCTACATTTTGACTACTGAATCACAAAGATTCACTTTAACCTAAATTCTTTGACATATGACTCAAAGTTAACTTATTAAGATTTTAACATCAACTAACAACAGAATTCAGTTGACCTGACATCTTCTACTCAAAGATGATTTTATCCTGAAGGCAAATCTGGCCTAATAGGGATGTACAAAGCCTATTATTGGAGGGGAGATATTTAGAATTCAGAGAGAAAATGAGGGCATGGTGCTCTTGCTTCAGGCATTACTGACTCTCTATTAGGGTCAGACAGAAAAAGACACTCCTTCTCCTAGAATGCTGCATGGTCCTTTCCATTCCACACCAATTATCCTAATGCTAATATGTGAAGAATGGTATTGAGAAAAGGGCTGTGTCCTTTTCCTCCCTCAAATTCAACATGTAATGATTTCAGTAGGGTTACGTACATAGTTGAACATTGCTATTTTGAATTCTTGCCCCATGCCTAATTAAAATGGATCTCTCAGGAATGATATGGGAGATTCAGACATACCCATCTGATTGTAAAACCAAAATGTCTGTGGGTTTTTTTCTAGTTAGGCATGGTCTATACTGGCCTTCCCTGTATGACTAGCACTTTTTGATTAACCTAATATATTCTGAATTACTTAATGAGTATTGAATTTCTTTAGATCAGCCTTGTAAGTTCTGCGCAGTAGCTGCTTCAATCCTTTCTTTATTTCGATATGCAAAATCAATACATTTTACATCTTGAAGATCTCTATAGTACTTGATATTTATTACCTAAAACTCAACCAAGGAATTTAGCATATCCACTTTGTGTCTGTAATACTCTGCTGCTTATGCAGGTTGAAATACAATGAAAAATCTGACAATCTTATTTTCAGTTCCCCATTCTTCTTAGCATGTTCTGTTATATTTAATCCAAATATGTATTACATTTCTGTGCAAAACAATTTTTTCAACCAGAAGAATTTCTGATTGCAAAATACTCTTTCAGATCCCACTATACTTCAAACAGAACATTATGTCCAGATAAAGACATACTTGAAACCAGCAATCAGACTGTCAAAAGGGAGAAATTAGAAGTTAAAAATAAAATGCATTGAAAAACAACACTTTAATTCTAACGCAAAAGAACCCATAAAAACCAAAAGAATTTTTCCCCCTTTTAGAATAAATAAAGACTTGGTATTCCCATTTCTTTTACTATCCATTCTATTGTATCAACTTAAATAATATTTTGATGATATTCAGCTCAATAGATGCACCAACACTTTTTAAAGAGTCATGCTGGACAGAGCCAAGAATATTGTAAGAAAGTCTTTTTTTTAGGGCTTTATATTTAAACTATGGAAAGACCATCTTATTCATTGTCTGGTTTTTATTCCCATTCATTCTTAGCATATCTTCACATGCCCATGTTTTCTTTATTACATTTTATGGAGGGCCAAAGTGGGACAGAGATTCATATCAACGGCTATTCATGCTTTTCCATAAATGAAAAGGACAGACCTAGCCCCCACAAAGAATATAATATAAATATGTGTATTGGAAAACTTCTCACTTTTTCCCTTTTATGTAACTTTTAATTCATCTGATAACTATTGTTGTTGGGAGCTACTTTTTCTTAAAATATATTTTTATTTTTTAAAAACAAAAATACAAATCTCCATTCACATTTATTTATTTATTTATTTTATTAGACTTGTATGCCGCCCTCTCTCCCGAAGGACTCAGGGCGGCTCACAATATAAAATCACAATACAATAAATTAATTAAAAATAATTAAATCATAAGCCTAATAAACCTAAAACCCATAAAATTTTAATTAAAATTCCCTTTAAAAAACCCACCCCACCTCATTTCAGTCCAGGCTGGCCTGCTGAAACAGCCAAGTCTTCAGGTCACGGCAGAAGGAGCAGAGGTCTGGGGCCAAACAGAGCTCCAAGGGGAGCTGATTCCACAGGGTGGGTGCTCCCACAGAGAAGACCCTACCCCTGGGAGCCGCCAGCCGACATTGTCTGGCTGATGGCACCCCAAGGAGGCCCTGCCTGTGGGAGCGCACAGGGCGATCGGAATGCGATGCTGGCAGGAGACGCTCCCGCAAGTACCCCGGACCCAAGCCATGGAGGACTTTGTATGTTAACATCAACACCTTGAATCTCACCCAGAGGGCAACCGGCAACCAATGCAGCTCACGCAGGAGGGGTGTAATATGGGAGTATCGGGTTACTCCCATCACAACTCACGCGGCCGCATTCTGCACCAGCTGTAACCTCCGAGTGGTCCGCAAGGGCAGTCCCATGTAGAGACCGTTGCAGTAGTCGATTCAGGAAGTGACAAGTGCATGAGTGACCATCTGTAGAGCATCTCAGTCCAGATAAGGGTGCAACTGCCACACCAGGTGAGCCTGGGCGAATGCCCCCCTGGTCACAGCTCCTACCTGCTCCTCCAAACTGAGCTGTGTATCCAGGAGGACACCCAAGTTGCGAGCCCTATCCACAGAGGGCAACACCTCTCCCCCTATGACCAAAGAACATTAACAGTGTTTGTGTTGTTATTAATACATACCTCTCCTTTTATACATAAACATCAGCTCTTATTTCTATCCTCCACCAATTTGTACCACCTATCCCAAGCCGCATAATAGTTCGAATCATCTTTGCCTCTTAATTCCATTGTGAGTTTATCCAGTTCCACACAATCCATTATTTTTTGTGTCAAGTCTTCTTCAGATGGTATCTTTTCCTTCTTCCATCCCTGTGTGAAGGCTATTCTTGCTGCAGTTATGATATGTATAATGACGTATTGGATGACCTTGCTCAATTTTCCCTTAATTATTCCTAATAAGAATATTTCTGGTTCAAGTTCTAATTTGTGCTCTGTAATTTCTAATAACGATCTTTGTACCCTCATCCAATATTTTTTAACCTCTGGACACTGCCACCACATATGGAAGAATGTTCCTTCTTTGTGTTTACACTTTCAACATTCTGCTTTTGTGTTTGGATACATTTTGGCCAATCTTGCTGGGGCTAGGTACCACCTACAAAACATTTTATATTGATTTTCTTTAAATGCTGTTGACAATGTCAATTTACTGTTGTCAATCCACACTTTTTCCCAATCCTCTAAATTTATATTATGCCCTACATTTTTTTGCCCAGGCAATCATTGATCCCTTTACTATTTCCTCTTCTAATTCTACTTCCAACAAATAGTTATAAATTCTTGTTATAAATTATATCTCCTTGCCTATCAAAATTTGGTCCAGTTGTTGTAAGTCCTTTTCTATCCCTTGTTCTTCTAAGTCCTTCTGAAATTTTGTCTGAATTTGTATATATGACCACCAATCTATAATTATGTCTTGTTCTTTTAATTTATCAATCGTTTTTAACTTCCCCTGATTATCTAATAGTTCTTCATATCTGACCATTTTCCTTGTATCTCTCATATTTGGATGTAATATTGCTTCCATTGGTGACACCCATTTTGGTATCTTTGTATAATGTTTTCTTTTAACCTTTTCCCAAGTTTGCAGTAGTGATTCTCTTATCAAATGTCTATGGAAGTATGAATGTGTCTTGTTTTTTTTTGTCCCATAAGAAGGCATTCCACCCTGCTTGAAGGTCGTGGCCCTCAATTGCCAAAATTCTTTTGTTTTTCAAATTTATCCATTCCTTCACCCATAATAGTACTGCTGCTTGGTAATACAGTTCCCATTTTGGGAATCCAAGTCCGCCTCTACTTCTACTATCTTGTAGCGTACTCGTGCTTTTTTACCCAGCCATATGAATTTCATAACTATCTTGTTTAGCTCCTGAAAAAATCTTCTATCTAATTTTATAGGAATTGTCTGAAAATAGTATAGTAATTTCGGTAAAATATTCATTTTTATCGCTGCTATCCACCCTAATAAAGACAGTTGTAATTTCCCCAGTTTGTCAGGTCCTTCTTTATCTGTTGAAGCAATTTCTTATAATTGTCCTCCTTTATAGAGGAACATCTCCCTGATAGCCAAATTCCCAAATATTTAGGTTTTTTTACCATCTGCAATCATTTTTCTTCTTTTTTTTTTTCTGTCTTTCTACCAAATTTTATTTAATATTTTTTTTTATTATTTATTTTTCTTTCAATATACTGTCCCCAAAGCACTTCCAGAGTCAAAATAAATAAATTGGACATCCCTGCTGTAACTTGCCTTTAAAATTTTAAAACTCCCTAGTTATAAATCACCTTGGCTTTTTGTTTTGAGTATATAGTGCTGATCATTTTCTATTTAAACCATTTCATTCATTCGATTTATGCAAAGATCGGGGCCAACTGGACTCAGCAAAGATAGAATTAAAGAATATTAAAGTGAATTGCCAAATTAAAATTTAAAACCCCTAGTTAATAACACCAACCGAGAGAATCAGCACAGCCCGATTGTAAAAAAAGAGCCAGGTCTTCAAGTCATGGCGAAGGTAAAGATCGGGGCCAACTGGAGCTCCAGCAGAAGAAGATTCCAGAGAGTGGGAGCCGCCACAGAGTAGGCCCTCCCCTGGTCACCGCCGCCATGACATTGTGTCGCAGACGGCACCCCGAGGAGACCTCGCCTGTGCGCCTGCACAGGGCGGTTAGTATTTAATGTTGGGAGGAGCCGCTCTCATAAATAACCTGGACCCATGCCATGCTGGACTCTGAATGTTACACAGAACCTTGAATCTCACCCGAGGGCAACTGAAGCCAATGCAGGCCGCGAGGAGGGGTGTAATATGGGAGATCGGGAAGCTCCCATCACTACCTGCCATGGCCAGATTCTGCACCAGTTGAAGCCTCCTGAGTGGTATGCAAGGGCAGTCCTAAGTAGGGAGCGTTACAGTAGTCGGCGGGAAATACCGAGGCCTGGTGAGGATCTGTGCGAGGGCATCTTGGTCCAGGAATGGGCGAACTGGCGCAACCAGCCGATCTGGGCAAAGGCCCCCTGGCCACGGCCCCCACTTGCTCCTCCAATTTGAGCCATGAGTCCAGGAGGACCCCCAGATTCTGTGCCCTGTCCACAGGGCAACACCTCCCCCCCATGACCAAAGATGGAACATCCAAACTGGACTGAGATGTCGGTATGCACAGCCACTCTGTCTTGGCTGGACTGAGGGCATGTTCCTGTCCATCCAGATCCATCGCTCCAGACAACGGACATCACAGAGAGCATCACTGATGTGGTCTGGGGTGGAGATGTATAGCTGAGTATCATCAGCATACTGATGATAACTCACCCAAAGCCACGGATGATCTCACCCAGCGGCTTCATATAAATGTTGAACAGGAGGGGCGAGAGGACCGAGCCCTGGGGCACCCCACAAGTGAGATACCTTGGAGTCGACCTCTGCCCCCCCACTGCATGAACGCCCGAGAGTAGGAGGAGAACCACTGTAAAACAGTGCCTCCCACTCCCAACCCCCGAGACGTCGCAATAGGATATTCTCTACCTGTTGAATTAGGAACTGCCAATTGAGATTGTCGAATGCTTTCTGAGCATCCAAGAAAATCAATGCTGCCTGCTTTTCCGGATGGGCCTCATAGTATTCTAATACATTAAGCACTATTCTCGTGATATTTCTTATCTGTCTGGAAGGTAGAAAGCTGTTCTGGTCTGAATGTATAAGATCATTTAGTACTACTTTCAACCTTTCAGATATTATTGTTGCTTGAGATATCTATATCTACATTCAATGAGATTGGCCTATAGTTTTAATTGGTTGTGGTCAGTGTCTTCTTTGGGGATTAACGAAATATATGCTTCTGTCCATGATTCGTAGACATCATCATATACAGATCCAACATCACTGGTGCAAAATGTTCATACAAACATTTATAAATTTCTGCAGGAAGACCATCTGGCCCTGGAGTCTTATTATTTTTCTGTTTTTTAACCGCCATATCTAATTCTATGGGTGTTATTTCTCTATTTAATATGTCTCTCTGTTCTTCACTTACTTTTGGTAGACCTTTCTCTTTCAAATATTGTTCTATATTATCTTTGTTCATCTTATCTTCCTTGTATAATTGTTCAAAATATTTTTGCACTATTTCTTTCTTCTCTGCCATTTGGTATTGTAGTTTTCCGTTTTCATCTCCCAACTCCTGAATCAGCCTTTTTCCTCTTTCTATTTTTAACCTGTAGGCTAACCACCTCCCAGGCTTATTAGCATGCTCAAAAAAATTCTGTTTTGCTCTTTCGACCTCCTTTACTCTCTCTTCCTGGTTCATAATATTGAATTTATGCTTAACTAGAATCATCTCCCTTCTCATTTTATCATCTTGTGGTGTTTTTTGTAATCTGCTTTCTAACTCTTTAATCTCCTCCTGTAGCCTATTTTGTTTTCCCACCTTTATTTCTTTTAGCCATGCAGGCTATTGTTATTCCCTTCAAATACACTTTTGCTGTGTCCCCTAATACTTTATTGAGGTTTGTTGGACAGTATTCTCCTTAAAAACATAACTCCATTTCTGATTTAATTTTTGACACAAATTTTTTCTCTTTTATGATCTGGGGGTTTAATGTCCATCTTCTCCTCAATTTTTTCCTTCCCTTCCAAATTATTTTTAATGGATTGTGGTCTGCCCATACATTTGTCATGATCTCTACTGATTCTAATTCATTTCCTAGTTCTACATTTATCCACGCCATATCTAATCGCGACCACGACTTATGTGGATTAGAGTAGAAGGTATATTCTTTTTTTTCCAAATTTAATCTCCTCCATTGGTCTACCAGATTCAATTCCTGTGTCATCTCAAAGAAGGATGTTAGGCAGGCTTTTCCTTTTCTTTTTATTTTTTATACCACTAATATAATCCTTTCTTATATCTGTCACTGCATTAAAATCCCCACACATATATTTCCTTGTCCATTTCTAAAATTTTATCATGTAAATTACTATAGAATTGACTTTGATTTTCATATGGGGCGTAAATTACAACTAATAACATTGGTTTCTGACATATTTCTAATTCGAGTATCAGTACTCTTCCGTTGGGTCTACATATTTTTCTACTGCCTTTATTCCTTCTTTGATGTATACAGCTATCCCTCTCTGTTTCTGATCTGCCAGAGCTGTAAATAACCTTCCTGAGTTTGGGGCATTTCCGAAATTGTTCTTTAACATGCACTTCTTGCAGGCATATTATTTCTGCTTTTTGTTTAGCCAATCTCGTTAGGATTTGTTTTCTTTTAATAGGTGAGTTCAGTCCATTGATGTTTAGTGATATTAGCCTGGTTTCATCTTCCATCCTCCTACCTCTGGTTAGTATCTGCTTCTTTAATTCTAGTATCTCTTTGTGGGCGTGATCTTAGTTTCATTCCTTCCTTCTCTCCTTGTTCAATTTCTTCTTTACTTCTTCCTTCTTGTTCCATTTCTCCTAGTTCCTGACATTGGTCTTCTTGGCTCCCTGTCTCCAGCTCATCCCTGCTACTGCTTTCTCTCTGTTCTAACGGTCCTGTGCTTTATCCAAATTGTCTATTTTCAGCCTCTTCTCCCTGTTATCTGTTTCCGGGATAAGCCATCGAAATGTTTCATTTCTTTTAATTAGTTGTGTTGCCAGAATATACTCACATACTTTCTTCAGGATCTGTTTTAAAGTTTGTATCTCTTTATCTTTATATATTAATGGTTCATCCCTCGTTATTTTATATATTATGTCCCGTACCTTCTTCCTAGCAAACCTAACATGGACTTCTTGTGGTAGTCTATTATGTCTCGCATAGCTGGTTTGAATTCTATAGGCTTCGTCAATTTCTAGCAGGATCTCTCGACTTTCTCTCTGTAAAACTGGTGCAATTAGATCTGCCATGATAGTGCTCAAATCTTCCTCTCTGTTCTCCATGATGTTCTGGAACCTCAAGTAGAAAGCAGTGCGCGGTCCATTTCAAGATGTATAATTTGTTCCTCTAATTTCTTATTCGTTGTCGTCATCTTTCTATCTACTAACTCCAGTTTCTTCTCATTTTGCTCTGATCTCATTTCCACTACTTGTAATTTTTGTTCATTTTTCTCAATAGTTTGTTGTATTGTGTCTACTTTGTCTTCTAACTTGTTGATGTTCCCCTTCATTTCCACATAGTTCCTTGATATGTTGTTCTCCTGCATCTTCATCTGGCGCTCCTGCAACTTCACCATGGTCTCTTGGATTGCCAGCAATGAAGTTTGTATTGTTTGCATGTTGGACATTGCACTTTGCTTTTCGGCCCCCAACATTCCCTCAATCATCTTCCAACCAGCAGGAGATGAGACTGTCGATACTGGGCTGGGTGTTGTCTTCTTTGTCCTTCTCAAGGTTGATGTTATGGCACTTGTCATGTTTTGAAACTTCTATTTGCTTCTGCCCACACTAGCATCCACTTTGTGTTCTTTTTCAAAGATTTACTTTGGTTGATCTTTTTTTTTCTTTTCCTTTCCTACTTGTTTCTACTTGTTTTTACTTTAAAACCTACCTCAGTTTATTGAGTTTTCCTTATCTTAAATATCTAAACTTTCCCAGTTTACTGTATCCCTACCAATCACAAAACATACCTATCTACCTCTCAGCCAAGCTCTTTCTCACTATTCCTATCCTATTTATCCTGTTTATATACTATATTATGATAATTCCTTTTAATCCATATACTAAATGTTCTTAATCAGTTCTATTAAGTACTAAGTATCTTAGATTTAACGTATGTAACAATTCATCAATGTTCCAATAAATAAAATAATAATAGCACTCTTATCAATATAACAAACTAATTAATCGATATTTCTCTTACAGAAGGAAAGAAAAAGAAAATATGGTTATTGGTTATAAGTTAGAACTTAATTATGCATAGGTATAGAAGTAGTATAAATATTTCAGTACAGATATATCAATGTAGTTTATAATAAATTATAGTAGAGCACAGGATATAAATAGTGTATAACTATAAATATATAAGTCTTATCTTACAGGCATAATTAATCAAACAATATCTATAAATCCAGATTTTTTTCCAAAGCTCCTTAGGTTTCTTAATTTAGATTTAACCACCAATCCAAAGTTTTAAACTTAATCACTCACTGTCAGTACCGTCAGAAACTATCTTTCAGTCCAATTCTATTCTGTTGTCTCTAGCGTTCCTTTCTCCTCCTTCCTCACGTCTCAGCTCTACTTTCTCTTTCCTTCTGCTACTTTCCATTTCTCTTCTCTGTCTTACACTTCACACTTTCTCTTTCTCTTTTCAATCTCCTTCAGTTCAGTGTCTTGTCGATCTCCTCTCCACACCTCACGGGTCTCACCGTCTCCTTCAATCAAATGTCTGTCCAGACCTTCCACTCTCTCCAACTTGCTCTTCTTGCCGCTTCCTTCCTTCTCGTTTCACTGCCTCCACTTTCCCAGTTTCTTCTTTAAATCTTTCAAATCCTCTTTCTTCTTTCCGTATCCTCCTCTGTATATCAGGACTCACTTTCTTTTGGCAAATCACCACTGTTGTGTCTCTGGAATTTTCTGATCAGCTTTAACGACACAATCTGTTAGAAATCTCTTCACTTCCTTCTCATCTGTAGCTTAGTCACAGCCTCGGGTCTGCCATACTAGTATGACAGGCACTTTCACTCGGGTTTCAGGAGTTTTCTTTCATGGCAGCGGGTGATCACCTTTCACCTCGCCATCAACCAGGCTTACCCTCTATTCTGCTCGACTCTCCAGGCTCTTCGCACCCTCGAAGGGTCCCCAAAGCAAAAGAACGGGTTCCAGGAACGGAGGAGACCGTTCTCCTTCCCCCCTTTCACCATGACTTCACCACCGGAAGCCTGTTGGGAGCTACTTAAGGGATCAGTGTTTCTCAACCTTTCTTGTATATGAGCTTTGCCTCTTATATTTCTCTGCAATGGCCAGGATTGCTGAATAATTCTAAATGGTCAAACCATTCCAATTGCTAAGGTTGAAAAATAATGCTTTATACTAGGAAACAGAAAGGAAAATCCATTATCATACAAACTATAGAGTCCATTACAAAACTACCACCTTTGAAAAAAATAGAGCGAAGAAGGAAGGAACCCAATAGCAATGAATTAAAAATAGTGGCATGGGGTGGGTATTCAATTAGCACATTTTTTTCCATAGTTCCTAACATTACCATCTCATATGATACTTCCAAAATAGCCTTTTCCAACTTTGGTATTCATAAAATATGGGATCAACCTTTTCAAGAAAGTTCTAGCATCTGGAGAATGTTGCAAAAGAGGAACCTTACATGAAAACTGTCATAGTCACCAACACCCTGGGAGAGCCAGATGGGTCTCAGCCTGAAGAACTGTGCACTCAATCACTTGAAGTTGATCCACCCAGTAATCAGCAATCAACAACTCTTTCCACTTTCAGAAGGTGAGGAACTGGAAAGAGCACTGCACCGCAGTGCTCCATGTGCAAGGGAGAGCAGAGCAATAGCACTCAGCTCATTGTATGTCAGGGTCATTCCCAGCCTTGACTGGCTTCATCCAGAATTATGTTTGCCTTTTGAGGGCAACAGTCAAAACATGAAGTGCAAACCATGAACTTTAATACTAAATTAATACTTTATTGTAAGTTTATAATAACAGACTCTTGAAAGTATGAAAACATATCATTCCTCTTTCACTTTTTCTTTCCAGAAAACTAGGGAGGGTTCATTCTGAGATGCATCCCATGCCCCTTTTCTGTTAGTGGGCTGAGATATCTTTTGCACGACAGTAGTCTGGGTTCTGACTTTTATTTCTGTGGCTCAATGTCATTCCCACATTCCATTAAATTTAGGAGCAACTGCTCTTCTACTCCCTTCATTGGGAACAAGTGTGTTGCTACTAAAACTGCACTCTGAACTCTTGCCCATCAAACTATTCTTTTGTACCCAGATCAGCTGATGACTTACCAGTTGTATTATGACTCCTGACAATGCTTCTGGCCTACTGCTTGGACTTTGCTTATTGAGAACCTGCCTTAAGTTTCTAAGGGATTCAGGACTGCTTAAGCATTTGCGTACATGCCCTGCTTACTTCCTTTGTAACCGCTAAACCAAAGCAAAACTTCTAGCTATTTTCTTTTGTGTCAGTGCATATGTATCAGGCCTGGGACAGGAGATAAAGGGATGACTGATTGATTGATTGATTGATTGATGAGTGAAAATCAACAAGCTTTCCCTCAGTGAATACCAGTCATTTATGTAATATTCCACTTTAACACAATATAAAAACATTAATATTTTGAGGTTCCATATCACAAAAAAAATTCCCAAAGTTTAATATGAATGAAAACTTCAATATTGCTATTTGTAAATTAAATTTAGCTGCTCCTGAAACAGTGCTTCTGAGACTTATAATTCCATGTTTATATAATAGAAAAATTGGGAGTATTGTTGAAGCTAAACATTCAGACTGTTTGAACTATATTCCATTCTTTCTTAATATAACACTATTTTACAAACTTCAATTTAATAGTATATTCTTTATTAATATTGCAAAAATTATGTACTGTGGAAATGAAACAAATTATGAAACAATGCAATGTTTCAAATGTCATACATTTGATGTATTTCCAATTCAATCTGCAAGCCGGTCAAGTTGCCATATTTGTATTTATTTTAGTTCCATGGCATTTAAGGAACCTAAAATGGTATTAAACTAAGAGTAGGGATACTTGGATAGGCACTGACCTGTACTATAATTTGCTATCAAAATTACTTGCCAAGTACTTTTTTTTTAACTGTTTGCTTTATTCAAACTGTGGTGGTGCTTATTGCCAAGGCTTCCAGCATAGTCTGCCAATCATTTTGTGCTGGCTATAATTTTGTTCTGAAAACAGAGAAAACAGAGAGTGCAGATTCTATTTTTAAATGGTTCATTTGTCCCTCTTCATTCTCTTACACAGGAACTGGCCTGTTTGATGATGGACAGAGTTATAACAATTCCATGTCCCTTCATTTCTGAAAATGCCTCTTTGTATATTTTGCAGAGGGAAATTTCATGTGACAGACACTAATCTGAGCAGAATCTCCACTCATTCAAATTAATGCATGCTTCTTCTCAGCTGCAACCTACACTCATAATATTATCTACTGTAGCATTCCTCTAACTCAGGGATGTCAAACTCGATTTCATTGAGGGATGCATCAGGGTTCTATTTTACCTTGAGGGGCTGAGGTGGGTGTGGCCAGGGTGGGCATGGCCAGCATGACATCACTCATGTCAGGGGGCGCCTGTGGTGGCGCAAGCACTCTGCCAGCAAAAATGGGCTCCCAAACTCAGTTTTTGGCTGGGACGGCCTCCTGCAACTCTCTGCCAGCGAAAACGAAGCTCAGGAGGGCTGCACACATTTTGCTGGCAGAGGCTGGTCCTTCACTATTTCCAGGGCAGCCCTCGCGGGCCAGATCTAAGCATCCTGCGGGTCTGATTTGGCCCCCGGGCCTTGAGTTTGATACCCCTGCTCTTACTAATATTTAATATTAGATAATAATACATGTGGGACTCTAAAACAAGATGATTTTTAGATATCATTTAGATGAGTTCCTGTAGTTTTGCATGTTGCTGTAGTAAGAAAACAATGGATTCTTAACACTTGTTAGGCAACATTAAAATAAGCTGCATTTTAAAGATAGACTTGAACCTTACAGAATTGCACTGCTAGTTGCTCTGCAATTTTGTCCTTTGAGTTTGCTTTTACTGTGAAGTTTTATTATTTTGGGTTATTTATGTTTTTTTGTATACTATCCAAGTAGCTTCTCCACTCCTGAAGTCAGGCCTGAGGAGAGGGGGGTTGTAGCTGGTACATTGTTCCAAGGCCTGTGGAGCTCAAGGGGGGCATGAAGGGGAAGGTTTTTTAAAATTTTTTTACAAAACCAATTTTTTAAAAAGAAAAACAGTGGGATGATGTATCAACCTGGACGTGCCCAGGCAGGGGTGGGGGTGGGGGACGATGGGGGTGGCTCACTGCAGAACACTCCAAAGCTGGATCAAATCAACTCATCAGAGGGCAAACGGCAAGGAAAAAAGGTGTGTCCTACCCGCACAGCAGCGGCAGCAATGATTGCCGCTCCACCTCCTTCTCTTTCTCTTTCTCCCCTTCTCCCCAGTTCTTGAAGAATGAAGTTCTACTTCTCACCCTGTCAAAATCCTTCACGCCAAAAGGAAGGAGTTGCCACTGTTAGCTTAGTTGGAGGATCTGTGTGCACCAGCCATGCCAAAGGGTAACTGGCAAGAGGTAGCTTTAAAATGCAGGATGATAAACCGGAGAAGAGGGTGGGAGGGTGAGGGAAGCGTCACTTTTCTTTCATTTGTATAGACTAGAGTAAATCATTCTCCCAGTCGGAAAAAAATCTACTTGTGGGCTGCGTGGACATCAACACTGCTTCTCTGTACTTTGTCCTCACCCACCCTCCTGATCTGCTTCACTGCCCTGGCAGCCCCCCCCCTTTTTTTTTTTTTAAATGAGCCTCTCAGTTGGTTAGGAGTTACGTCGGTGCAGGGAGTAATGTGAAATCCACAGGGTGGTGGGGAGGGGACATGTTTTACGAGGGTTGTGTTAACTTAATGTTTTGGTGAGGGGCCCATATTAGCCTTGTTCCAGCACTTAATAATCCTCTCAGCAGCCCTGCCTGAAGTGCTGATACAACAGGGAAAAACATTTGGATAGAAAATATAAAATTATTAAGGATATAGTTCTGGGTGATGGATCCCTCAGGTCAGATGGTACTTAACATGCCACTGAGGAAAAGCTAAGGATCTTTCCAGACTGCTAATGATGTTTGTGATGTGGCTAGATTAAAGCCTTTGGGAGTCCAGTTGCTGATGTTGCCATACAGGAAGAGAAAATCTGAAGCTGCAAAGACAATTACTGTAGAAACATGGAATGTAAGAAGCATGAACATGGGGAAAGCTCAAAGGTGAAATGAACTGACTCTAAATTGGCATCTTAGGCACCAGGGAATTGAAATAGACTGGGATTGGGCACTTCAGTCAGAAGTTCACACTGTTTATTAGTCAGGACTTGAAAAACAAAGAAAGACTGGCATTGCTTTTATAGTTAGGAAGGGTTTACCAAGAACTGTACATAGCTACAATGCAGTCCTTTACTTAACAATATTTATTAGGCTTTTAGTATGATGACCATTCAGGTTTATGCTGTAACTACTGATGCAGAAGAGGAAGCTAATGAGTTTTATTATTATCAAGTCAATTTGAAAACAACAGGACATGCAAGCAAAATGCGCTTCTTGTGATTGGAGACTGGAAACATGAAAGAAAAATATATAGTTGGATTGTATGGTTTAAGAAACCAAAATGAAGCAGGAAAACCACCTAAAAATTCTGTCACTCCAGTGACTTCTTCATAGTTAACACTGCTTCAAATAACCAAAATGATGGCTCTTTACATGGATATCACCAGATGGGAATATATACAAATGTTATTGACTATTATTGCTAAAAGGAGATGGAAGAGCTCAATTACAGCATCAAAGACATGGCCAAATGTTAAGTGTCAAATAGATTATAAATAGCTCATGCTAGTTCAAGAAGGAGGAGGAGAGGAGGAGGGGGAAGGAGGAAGGAAGGAAGGAAGGAAGGAAGGAAGGAAGGAAGGAAGGAAAGAAGTCTCCATTTCTACAATATGATCTTGAACATATACACCCATTGTCAAGGACATCAGAAATCACTTTGAAGTCCTGAATGTGGTTAATACAGAAACGGAGGAATTCTGGAATGAACTTAAAAAGTAATTAAGAATGAAGTGAAAAGAGATCACCAAAAATGGGAGGGGGGGGGAGAAGAAAACTGGAAACTAATTGATTCAAAGAAGATCAAAGAAAGATAGAAGGAATATACTGAAATGTTGTATAGTAGAAATTTTAAAATCCAAGATAACTTAAAAGATATCCCTTATTTACAAGAACTCTAATATTAGAAGATGAAGTTAGATTCTGGTCATTACCAAGTTAGACACCTTATAGGGACTGATGGAATATTCAGTGAAATATGGCAAGCAACAGAATAAGAATCAGAAAAGGCTCTAACCAAGCTGTACTAAGCAATCTAGAGAATGACACAGTGGCCCACATACCAAAAAAGGTCAATTACAATGCCAAAAAAGGACACTTTACTGAAGATGCAAACTGTAATACAACATCCTTAATTTCAAATGCTAGTAAAATAAATGCTTAGTATCATCTAATGCAGTGGTTCTTAACCTTTTTGAAAGAATTGCCCCCTTGAGCCATTGAGGAAGTTGTCATCGCCCTCCTCCCCCAACATAACCGCCCCCCTGCCACCTCTTAGCGTCCCCAAGGGGGCCAGCAGAGGGGCGGGCGCTAAGAGGCGGCAGGGGGGCGGCATGTCGAACGCGGTCACGGCAGCACGTAACATGCCATTGCTTCCGCATTGGAGGCGCCGGTTCCAGAGCAGTGCTAGTCAATGGGTGAACCTGCAGGGCCGGCCGGCACCTCGAACGCCCCCCTGTCACCTCTTAGTGCCCCTCTGCTGGCCCCCTTGGGGGCACTAAGAGGCGGCAGGGGGGCATTCGAGGCGCCGGCCCTGCAGGCTCACCCCATTGACTGTTGTACCGCACCTGAATCGGCGCCTGTCCATCCATCCATCCAAAAGGTCTGTTTGCCTGCCTGCCTTCCTGCCTATCTACCTACCTGTCTGTCTTTTTGTCTACCTACCTACCTATCTACCAATATAGATCTCTCTCTCTCTCTCTCTCTCCCAATATATCTCGCTCCATCACCCCCATATTGCCCCCCTTCCATTCCTTCACTCCCACGTCGCCCCTTTTTGTTCCATTGCCCCCCTGAAAAACAAAATCGCCCCTTGAGGGGTAATATCACCCAGGTTAAGAACCAATGATCTAATGTATATCAGAACCCTACATGGAAAAAAAAGGATGACAGGCATTCAAGCTGGCTTTATAAAGCCAGGAACACTATTGCTGATGCATGCTGAATAATGGAGAAAGCCAAAGATGATCAAAACGAAGCCAGTATGAGCGTCATTGATTATAAAAAGTCTTTTGATTATCTGATCATATCAAGGTGTGTAAGTTGCTTTAAAAATGGGAATTCCAGAACATTTCATTGTCCTTCTAACAGCCAAGGAAGCAAATCAATAGATCATCAAAAAGTTAATCCAAGGTTCTCATTTGAGGCACAAATAATAAGACTCAAATTATTCTACTTCAGACATACTGTAGTAGGCAAAAGATCTAGCTCTCTGGGAAAGTCTCTAATGCTGGGGGGGGAGGAAGGGAAGAGAAGAGAAGAGATTAGCACTAAGGTAAATGGATTCAGTGACAGTGGTAATGAGTGCATTGTCGGAAAACCAAGTTAGAGACAGATCATCATGGAGAAAATCTACGTGGTCAGTAGGAGTTGACAATAATTTAATGCCACATAATCCATTTATTTTATTACAAAACTATTTAAACATGAACTATATTCATTAGAAATTAAGACAAAGACCAGTTAGCTTCTATTATCACAGCTCATATCATCCTTCTCACAAATTTCCATACCTATCCACCTGTCAAACTCTGGATATTTCCCAAGACGGTTTTTCTGGTTTTTCTTTGATGACGTTTCACTTCTCATCCAAGAAGCTTCTTCAACTCTGAAGAATGAGCTGAATAAGAAGCGAAACGTCTTCAAAGAAAAACCAGAAAGTCTAGTTGCCTGTTGAAAAAGCACCTTTGGGACAACCATGACCTGAATGACAGAGAATCTCCATTGATATTGATCTATCTTGTTCTCTGGCTGCTTTTGGGGAGTTCCCATAGTTTGACCAGTAGTTCTTTGGAGTCTGGAATGGAAAAATGATTCAGATTTATTCCTCAGCATTCATTGTTAGATATGTGGGAAAGATTGTTTTTCCAGTGTTCAAAGAATTCACTCCGTCTTTATTTTTTGCAATTGTTTAAAACTATGCTGTTGGATATGGCTTGCTAAAAATAACTTACTGCTTTGGATATCTTTATTTATGGTATTATGTAGATTGAGTTTTTGATATCTTGAAGCCCTATTAAAATGGAGCAGAAATATGGAGTATTAATATTTAATGAACAGTGAATCTAAAATCTTCTTGGCAGCAATTCTTAAAAACTATCAAATCTGATAAAGACTGTTCCTTAAATTGCCTCAAGAATAAGGATCCAAAAGAAAGGCGTATTTTAAGATTATTATCAATCTTATTAAAATACATTAAAAATCAAACTGAAATGCTTTCAAGCACATTAAGCAGATGTCAATAGCTTTCATATTTGAAGAATGAAAGAAGTTAGTCTTGCTATCCTTACTGATTTTTAATCAATAAAAACAGAACAAGAATGTTAGTAATACTTTTCTTGCTTAATTTGAACGAAAAAGGGACAAAATGAAATATCTGTAAAAAAGTAAGAAACCTCAAGTTGAGCTTTAATCCTGATCTTTATATGGGCTCACTAATGCATTTTTTGAAGATCACGTTGATGAAGATGATGATGTTGTTATTCATCAAAAAATAACACAATTCAAACAAGGAATTGTGTGTGTGTGTGTGTGTGTGTGTGTGTAAATCTGGGAGGCAAGTAAAGCTTATATATGAGAAATTCTGATATGGCTTGCAACACATCAGAAAAAAAAATATAGCAGCAGATAGAAGTTACAATTTGAAGAAAAAAATAAAAGAATTAGAAGAAATCTATTAAACTAATCCAAAATATTAAGAAAATTAAAGAAACTTAAACAACAATTAGATTTAATTATAACTGGAAGAACTCCAGAAGAAGAGAAAATACATCAGGTTTTAGATAAATACTTGGATCCTCCTATTTTCTGTACCTCTGTTTTTTGTTTTATTTCCTTCCTGTTCTACTGGAAGGATGTTATTTCCTTCTAAACCAGGGGTGTCAAACACAAGGCCCTTGGGCTGGATCTGGCCCATGGGATGCTTAAATCCGACCCACAGGGCTGGCCTGGAAATATTAAATGACCAGCCCGCAGTGCCTCTCACGTCTAAAATGGGCTGTGGGCATCCCGCGCCTCATTTTCACCCTCCATAGCATCCTGCAACACTCTGCCAGCTGAAAATGAACTGAAAACTGGCCCAAAAACAGCCTGAAAAATGGCCTGAAAAGGGCCCAAAACACACCAAAAAATGGGCCAAAAACTAGCCAAAAATGGGCCAGAAACAGATAAAAAACAACTGGCAGAGTTCTGTAGGCCATGGAGGGTGAAAATGAAGTGCAGGGGGGGCACACGCAGACCTCTCGCACCCTGTTTCAGCTGGCAGGGTGCTGCAGGAAGCATCAATTTCGCCCGCCTCTCCCCCCCAGCCAGCCCACGGAGAACTACAATGCTGATCCAGTCCGCGAAGAAATCCAGTTTGACACCCCTGTTCTAAACAGTTTTGGATATTGTCTGCTATTACGACTCTAAGTAATTTAAACATTCTGGGCAAGCATGTTATCAGCCTTTAGTGTTCTGGTATTTTCCTTCTCACTGGGTCGTGTTGAATCAGATAAGTTTTGCTAGTTATTAACCAGTCCCTAATGTCTCCTTAATGCACTATTTCATTAAGTATTTTAGTTATAATTGGATGGTAACCTCCTAGTTGACCCTGTCATCAAGTAATAAGGGTTGTTTTAATTAATCTTTAAAAAATCCCTGGTTTAAATTATAAACTTCGAATAAATATCTCCTTTTGATTTTGAACAGAAGACAGCTCTTTGAAAAACGATTCCTGCATGCACTCCTCAAACTCTATCTACAGCTAAAGGTATACTAGTCAATTATTATTTTCAAAGTTAATTGTGATTTTTGTTAGTAATGTATGCAAAATTATAATGGCTGAAGATAGAAAAAAATATATGGCATTATCTATGCGGTTGATAAATCTATCAAGCCACACATCAAAGTAACTGTACTATTTTTGAAGCAAAGTGTGAAAGTACTGGGGCTTAGCAACAAAATGAAACCAAACTAAGAAAATGAAGAATTCCAGGCTTCTGGAAGTTTACTAACTAATTTTTAAAAATATTTTTAAACACTTCAATCAGAAAGTGTGATAAATAAAATTAAAAAAACAAAACAAAATCGATAACAAAAGAAAACATAGGTTTACATTTCCATGGAGACCCCTGTCTCTTTCCTGATTAGAATCCATGACTATACTACAACATGTAGTAATAAAGTTTCTAGAGTGTATGTATTTAATCGGTTTCTGAATCAACAAAACAATTTAGTCTTGCTGAAAAAAGCTGCAAGTGTTACCCCACCACATTCAGGAGATGAAAAGGACCGGAACTTGGAGATACTGCTTTTCAGTAGCGTTGCCAGCCTTTCTGGAAGCAGCTGAAAATAGAAACCTTCCAGAGGTTATGTGGGACATGATGCTACAGTGTCGAATGTTGCTGGATTGACCTCACACACATGTATCAAAAGGACAGCACTTGCGGTGTTTCTATCCACTTGACAAAAGCTTGCAATGCTGCGGGCTCCCCAGCTAGGGATGATTTAATTTTATATTTGATTTCTCCAACTTTCCCTATAATGGCTATAAATTCAGCAAGAGTGAAATCACCAAAATTCCAGCCATCATTTTGTAGCAGGAGTCATTTGCTATCCTGATTTATTCAACAAAAAGACACAAGACTGTCATGAGCTATATTTTATTTAACAACAGTACACTAAACATACCAGTAGTCCTCACTTAGCAACTGTTCAAAGTTATGATGGCTATCCCCAGAGCCACTTATGATCAATTTTGAAGTTTTGATAGTCGTACACGTCCCCATGATCACATTTTGGGTGTTTGGCAACTGGCTTGTAGTGACCCATGACCATGATTTCTGGCATTTACTTCTGGTTTGCAGCAAAAAAAACCACTCACTGGTTAAAATGGGTTCATTTAATGACTTAATGACTTCTGCAACAACACCTAAAATTGGCTGTGGTTCCATGGTGATTCCCTTAAGGACTGACATGAGTTAAGACTTTAATTCTATGCTCAATTACCATCGTAGGTTGAGGACTACCTGTATTCACATAAAAGAAAGGGCTTCTAAAATGTCCTTTTTACATTTATATAAAATTTCAAGAAACGGTAGAAATTTCAAGAAACAGTAGTATAAAATTACTAACTAGATAAATGTTGCTGTTTTAAATATAGCTTTAAGTGTTGCCCAGTTTCATATATAGCCATATATTTCCTTCAAGAATGACCCACTCTGAAATATAATTCCCCAAGAACTGAATGCATATCAGTGATCATTTTATTCCATTATCCAAGTGCTATTTATTATTCTCTTGACTGTTCTCATGTTCTCAAGTTCACCACCAAATGAAACATTTTGTCTCAATTAGAAAACATTCTTATTTTGAATGTAGCCTTAAATTCAGAGAGTTTGTCAAACCAATTATTTGATGTTGTATTCAGCCATTTTTCTTGGAAGGTGATAAAATTGTTTATGAGCACAGGGCTCATATCAATAACCATGATCTTATTAAGTTCCACATCAATGCTTTTGTTTTATGTGGACAGAGAACAAATGTAATTCTTAAAGCAATAAATCCCAACTCACCGAGCACACTTTTCATAATTGCAGTGGAAAGCTATTTTTAAGCAATTCACAAAGTGAGGAAAGGTTATGTAATCATTCAATAGATTTATGAAGCATTCAGTTACCATATATATAAAGGTAAAAGAAATTTAACTTGAAGCTGCTATAAAGAATTCTAGAAGAACCTAATAAATTAGTAGCAATCTATGCAATTGTGCATGAAATAAACCAATTCTTTGGTTCCCATTTTATTTGAGCAAAGAAGTAAATTATTTCCTGAAATAATAAGGAAGTATCTATGATTTAGACAGCCTTTAGTAAAACCACTTACAGCCCAAGAATATATATATCCAGAAAATCTATTCCATTACATCTGATATGCATCATTCCTTTGCCTCTCACTTCAAGCCCCTGAATCTAGTATCTGTCAGGTAAGATGTTCCTTGGAGATGCACTTCTTTAATTCATAGATTAGATTACTGATGATCCGTTTAATATTTCAGATTGTTTCTTTATGATTCTAGAGCTTTATCCATAAATAAGCTTCCTTGATACTGATTCTGGTAACCTAATGGCAACAGCTAATTCCTTTTTTTTTCATCCAGTAAATTCAGTTGCTAAATTTTTCAAATATTGAACTAATGACAGCACTCCAAAATGTGACTTTATTTTAACAGTAGTTGTATGTATGGCATATGATGAAAAAGCTAAACAAGCAAGAGGCTCTCGTGTGAGTGTTTTTTAAGCAATAAAAAATAATTTTTTAACAGACCTGCTTTTACTTTCATTTCACTGAGAGTATTATCAAGTGTTATAAAAACTGTCCCCCAACACATATGATTGTAATACAATTCTACTAGAGCTGTGAAATACTTCAGAAATAATTTTTGCAACAGGTATTTCAGTGCATGCAGGAGTGCAACTATATCATCCAAGTGCAACTCTTTAAATCAGTTGCATTTTTATCCAGGATTAAACATCTGTTCTCTGCTGCAGTCGTGTGATCCTGGAAAAAGACATGGCTGCTTTCAAGAGTTACGGATGGTTGCTACATTCACAACTGCATGTAGGGAGCCAAAACTTTGGGTGAGACTGCATAATTGAAGCCCCTCCTTTTTATACATTAATCAACAGTGCATTAATGTACACAGAAGTGGTGGCTTCAACTATGAGGGCCATATGAACCAGCTTAGCTTTTTGTCCTATCTCACAAATGCTCTAAACTTGATGCTCTGTAGGTCTTTACTGAAACTGAATCTAAAGCATTGCACAGTCGTATCAGCTCACTCTTTAATACTTTTTCTTTGGGCAAAAGAATTCATCAGGTCAAATTCAGTAACCTTTGTGTTGGAGAACACTCCTAAGAATGCTGAGGATTGTCAATAGCACTTTAGAACTTTCAAGAGCACTTAAGACTTATATACCACTTCACAGTGCTTTTACAGTCCTCTCTAAGCAGATTACAGAGTCAGTCTATTGCCCCCAACAACCTGGGTCCTCATTTTACCAGCCTTGGAAGGATGGAAGGCTGAGTCAACCAGGAGCTGGTGAGACTTGAACTGCTGGCAGCTGCCAGTCAGCAGAAGTAGCCTGCAGTACTGCATTCTAACCACTGTGCCACCACAGCTCAAAAAAAGCCAAACCAATGGAACACTGCACAAATCAATCCAGAGTTCTCACTTGTGGTACAAATGTCCAGGTTGAAATTATCCTACTTCGAACACATTATGCCCACATCCAGCTTTCTGGAAAAAGCTGGACTCAGTTACAGTGGCAATGACTGCATCTTTGGACACTCAAAAGAACATGTCACATGGAGGAAAATCTTTCTATGTAGACGGTAGGTGTTGTAAACAGTTTGATGGCACGTAATCAGTCAAATAAAATCCAACTGTTTTTAACTTCTCAAGTTATAGTGCAATGCGGAACACTTTAGTCAGCTTTTGTCAGAAACCAATGAACTTCACTCACAGCTGCATGCTTATGTAAGTGCTATGTCAAAAAACATACACTGTAAACAAAATCCTTTTCTTGAAGCAGTCACATTTGGCATTTTGATAGCATATTATGGGCACATCAACAAAACAGCTGCCATGGTCATCCCTGGAAAGTAAATTGGTAAGATGGTTTCTAACCCTCATGATGCTGCTTACAATTTGTCTACTTTTAACTTTTTCTTTCCTAGAAAGGTGGCTCTGTTTACTAACAAAGCATTGGAACACACCATCCATCTGTCTGTCCGCCCATCCATCCATCCATCCATCCATCCATCCATCCATCCAATCATCCATCCATCTACATGACCCATGGGTATTAATTGAAACAAAGCAAGAGACTAGCATTTAAAATATATCCCTGCCTAAAGGGTTTCGTTGACCACAAACCCAAACCAACTAAGCTTTAAAAATGCAATTGAATTCAATTTCCTTGATGATTTAGATCTTTAGATTTAGAGCCATCATAGTGATTGCAATCTGGGTACTTAGCAACCCATTCACACTTGAAATCAGTTGCCAAGCAATCATGTGGTCGCCCATTGCAATATTTCCTGCTAGCTTTCCCAGAAAGCTAGTGCTTTCCACTTGTATTTCAGAAGGGAAGATTTTCAGCCTCTGACTCCTCCATTCTCTCAAGGCCTGCATCCCTGGGAGGCAACTGACTTTGATCAACAACTGACATTCCAGTTCCAATTGTCATTATAAGTGAAAGACTACATGTACTATCAGGAAGAGGAACATTTCAATCAAAGCTTCGAAACTTTTAAATGTCTATGGAGATTCTCAGTCATCCAGGTCATGGTTGTCCCAAAGGTGCTTTTTCAAGGGGCAACTGGACTTTCTGGTTTTTCTTTGAAGACATTTCGCTTCTCATCCAGAGCTGAAGAAGCTTCTTGGATAAGAAGTGAAACATCTTCAAAGAAAAACCAGAAAGTCCAGTTGCCTCTTGAAAAAGCACCTTTGGGACTACAAAACTGTTATATAAACCTTAACAAACTGCAAAATGAAACAGTGAAGAGAGTGTTCATTGCTGTGATGTTCAACTGGCCTTAGTAATAGATGGGTAATTGTTATGTTCATTTTAAAATAGTCCTGAGTTAATAATTGCTTCTTTATATCACACTGATGTCTCTATAAAGAAGACAACAGCGTATCTGGTTAAGAAAATTGGTATTTAGGGTTGGGAAGAAAATAAACAAGGGAACAAATCTCCATTACTTTACAAATGGATGAAAAGTAACATAATGGCCTTGATAGCTTTGCTAAAGAATGACAAAATTCCTGTAAGTAGTAGACCGGGGAAGAATGTAAGCATTAGCAGCACCACAGACCCTCTTGCCTCTCTCTGTTGCACATCATTAGAGGGTTAAAAGCACTTAAAAGCTTTAAGAAAGCATTAGAGAAACATAAATGCAAAGTTGTATCTAAGAATACCTAGCATTTGCATGAAATATGTGTTTTATTTTGATCTTAAAATAAATAATTTGTGACCCGAATGTTAAACCAAACTATTCCAGATGGAAATACAGGTGAAACTCAAAACATTAGAATATCGTGCAAAAGTTCATTTATTTCCGTAATGCAACTTAAAAGGTGAAACTAATATATGAGATAGACTTATTACATGCAAAGCAAGATAGTTCAAGCCGTGATTTGTCATAATTGTGATGATTATGGCTTACAGCTCATGAAAACCCCAAATCCACACTCTCAGAAAATTAGAATATTACATGCAATCAATAAAACAAGGATTGTACATAGAACAATATCGGACCTCTGAAAAGTAGAAGCATGCATATGTACTCAGTACTTGGTTTGGACCCCTTTTGCAGCAATTACTGCCTCAGTGTGGCGTGGCATGGAAGCTATGAGCCTGTGGCACTGCTGAGGTGTTATGGAAGACCAGGATGCTTCAATAGCGGCCTTCAGCTCTTCTGCATTGTTCGGTCTCATGTCTCTCATCTTTCTCTTGGCAATGCCCCATAGATTCTCTATGAGATTCACGTCAGGAAAGTTTGCTGGCCAATCAAGCACAGTAATCCCACGGTCATTGAACCAGGTTTTGATGCTTTTGGCAGTGTGGGCAAGTGCCAAGTCCTGCTGGAAAATGAAGTCAGCATCCCCATAAAACTCATCTGTGGAAGGAAGCATGAAGTGCTCCAAAATCTCCTGGTAGATGGCTGCGTTGACCCTGGACTTAATGAAGCACAGTGGACCAACACCAGCAGATGACATGGCTCCTCAAATCAACACAGACTATGGAAACTTCACACTGGACTTCAAGCATCTTGCAGTCTGTGCCTCTCCATTCTTCCTCCAGACTCTGGGTCCTTGGTTTCCAAATGAGGTGCAAAAGTTGCTCTCATCAGAAAAGAGGACTTTGGACCACTGAGCAACAGACCAGGTCTGTTTTTCTTTGGCCCAGGTAAGATGCTTCTGACAACATTTGAAGCCCATGTCCAGGATCCGTCTGTGTGTGGTAGCTCTTGATGCACTGACTCCAGCCTCAGTCCACTCCCTGTGAAAGTCCCCAACACTTTTGAATGGCCTTTTCCTGACAATCCTCTCCAGGATGCGGTCATCCCTGCTGCTTGTGCACCTTTTTCTTCCACACTTTTCCCTTGCACATAACTTTCTATTAATGTGCTTTGATACAGCACTTTGGGAACATCCAACTTCTTTTGCAATTTCCTTTTGAGGCTTTCCCTCCTTATGGAGGGTGTCAATGATGGTTTTCTGCACAACTGTCAGGTCTGCAGTCTTTCCCATGTTTGTGATTCCTACTGAACCAGACTGAGAGACCATTTAAAGGCTCAGGAACCCTTTGCAGGTGTTATGGCTTAATTAGCTGATTAGAGTGGGACACCTTGAGCCTAGAATATTGCACCTTTTCACAATATTCTAATTTTCTGAGATTGTGGATTTGGGGTTTTCATGAGCTGTAAGCCATAATCATCACAATTATGACAAATCATGGCTTGATCTATCTTGTTTTGCATGTAATGAGTCTATCTCATATATTAGTTTCACCTTTTAAGTTGCATTACGGAAATAAATGAACTTTTGCACGATATTCTAATTTTTTGAGTTTCACCTGTAGATTGATAATAACAAAATCAGCAAAATTTTAGTTGTTCTGTAATTTAGCTGGATCAAAATCCAGAGAGACCCAGAGTGACAGAGTACAAGGCTGGTGCATGACTCCCCTTGTATGCATGGATTGTGCACCAAAACTGCCATTTCCCAAGGGCCTGCCCTACCTGCTTTGCTACTGTTGATGTACTGGATATGTATTGGATATGTATTGGATACATATCAGCAGTAGAATAGAATAGAATAGAATAGAATAGAATAGAATAGAATTCTTTATTGGCCAAGTCTTCAGTGCATAAGCTCAGTGTACATAAAAGATAAATCATAACCATAGTTGTCATAAATACATTCATCATGAATTATAAGATACAACACATAATGAATTATAAGATACAACACTTAGTGATAATCATAGGATACTAAATAAGCAATCAAAATCATACTAGGAAACTAAAACAATATAAATCATAAAGGTACAAGCAACAAGGTTATAGTCATAAGTAGAAAGGAGATAGGAAATAGAAAGGATGAGAAGAATAGTAGTAATACAATCTTAGTAAATAGATGGACAATGTTGTGGGAATTAGTTGTGTAACAGAATGATGGCATGCAGGAAACAAATGTCCTTGTGTCTAGTTGTTCTGGTGTGCAATGCTCTATAACGTCATTTTGAGGATAGAAGTTGAAACAATTTATGTCCAGCATATGAGAGGTCTGTAGATATTTTCACAGCCTTCTTTTTGACTCCTACAGTAAGAAGCAAGCTCATAGTGTGGATATTTCACTGGCCCATTCTCCTTCCGTTCCTCACTGCTGCCAGTGCTCTAGTGGGGAACATCTCACTGGGACCTCCACCACCAATCTTCCTCTTCCCTTCCATTGTTGCTGACTTCCTTGAATGGTTCTCATTCTTGCATCCTCCAGCATTACAACAGAACCAATGCTTTGTTCCATTTCCACACCTCAACCATGCATAATTTTGCTTCTCTTCCAAACTACCAGGATTTACCCTTTCCATGTATAGAACTACTTACTCATAAATTATTTTACACATCCCTCTGCAGCATATGGTTTTAGTGGCTTGGTTTAGCTGATGTTGTGCAGGAGTAAGGCAGCAAACGGAGAGAGAAAAGGGGAGAAGAAGCAGGTCACTTTTGGCCTTGAAGGACAACTGTGCTGTCATAAGGCCTAATAAGGCCTTTTGTGGGGAGATACAGACAGCAGTACCATTGACCCAGCCTGGTATATCCATGTTAGTGACTGGAGCAGGTGTGCCCAACCCCCAGTCTGTGGACCGGTCCCAGTCCACAGCATGCCAGCAACCAGTCCGCGCACACAAGCGAAGCCCCATCTGCGGGATGCAGGCAGCATGCAAAACCACACCCCCTCTGGTCCATGGAAAAATCTGTCTCCATGGAACCAGTCCCTGGTGCCCAAAAGGTTGGGGGGGCCAGTGGGCTAGAGCAGGGGTCACCAACCTTTTCGACCTCGGGGACCACCAAACTCATAATTTTAAATCCCGAGGACCACTAATATGAATTTTTTTAAAAAGACAATATATTTAATATTATATATTATTTATATATATATATATATATATATATATATATATATATACATACACACACACACACATATAAATGCTTATTTAATTATAACAAAATTGTAAATGCTTAATCATAACTGTGGGACAGAGTGAGGGGAAAGGAGGAGCCTCTCTCATCCTTTGGGGAGAAAGAGGGAGGATTTAAGAAGCCACATGGTGCCTGGAGGCTGGGAAGATCCAGACGGGGAGGAACCGGCTCCCCCTCAAATGGAAGAAAAGCAGAGCCATCTCATATCTCCCCCAAGTCAGAGGAAACCTCTCCCTCCTTTGCCAGGTGTGGCTGCCTGGAGTTAGTTGGAGGAGGGAAGGAGGGCTGGGCTGGAATTGCCGACAGGCTCCTAATAACCAGGCAACCCCCCCCCTTCAGCCTCCACATAAGCTCCAGGTTTCTCCTCTCACTTCCAAGCAGAGAAGGATCCCTCCCTGTGTGGAGGCTGAAGGGGGTGTTAAGGCCAGAAAAGCTGGAGCTCTCGCCTGTACAAACAGGCTGGTTATTAGGAGCTCGTCTTCCTCAGAACTCTTTTTGTCTGGGCATTTGGTCTCCCCCCCCAGCCCATGTCAAAGGAAAGCCAGCCGGGCTTCTCCTTCCCTCCTACCCTTCCCCCTCAATCTTACTTTGGGACAGAGGAGAGAACGCTGGAAATATGTGTTGGCTTTTCCAACACACCTTTCTCCGGCGCTCGCTCGCAATTCTTCACGTTCTACCAGGCCTGGGATGCTGAGGGGGAAGAGCAGCCCTGACATCTCTGCTGCCCCCCCAGGAAAAGAAAGCAAGCAGAAACAGCTCTCACTGGGGTGAAAGAGCAGAGATCGGAAGGCACAGGCAACAGAAAGTGGCGCTTTTCAAAGGCAGCAGTTTCCGTCTTCTCTTGCCCGTGCCTTCCTCAATCTCAGCTCTTTTGTCCCAGCAAGAGCTATGTTTCTGCTCGCTTTTACTGTGCTTTCCTGGGGCAGCGATGGCTTGGGCCATGGGGGAGGGGGGGCAGCAGAGCAGAGCACCAAGAGGGACGAGAAAACTGATGCCAACGCCCCATTCTGGATCTGTGAACTGGATGATGAGCACAGACTTGCCCACTCTGCCCCCTCCCACCACCAGCAGCTAGTACTTTTCTTGCCCTGGGCCATCCCTACAGCCCATGGCCATCGAGGAAGACCCCAGGCCAGGAGAGGCAAACTGGAAGGTGCGGGAGTGCTGCGCAAATGCAAGTAGCGCGGTGTTCCTGCACCTTCCGGCCATCTCCATTGCCGCTTCAGCCCGCCTGTGCCGCCAGCCCTCTCTTGCTGCCATAGCACCATTACCTCATCCTGCCTGGCGAAGCTGTGCTGCTTTTTGCAGGTTACACTCAGCCGAAGGATGGGAGCCAACGAGTGGGCAGGCTTTGTGGGGGGTGCTTTGGGGGGACATTTCTCATGGCCCATCAGTGGGCCACAGCCCACTGGTTGGCGACCACTGGGCTAGAGTGCTGGGGGATACTTACCTGTTTGTTTTTCTTTTTTCATGTTTCTTTTTATTTTTCTTATATGTATCCATTTCATGTATTCATAACTATGTTTATACTTATGCCTGTTATCTTATAATCGCTTGAAAAATAAAATAAAATAAATAAATAAATAAAAACCCAAAATGGAAAGGAGGAAATTTGCTGTGGTTGACAAAGCCCTGAGCAGAACCCCCCCAAGGGAGTAAAAGGTGATCTGGCTGAGTGGATCCAGCAGGAGTCAAGCCATGCTGAGCACATAGGCAATAAATCTGGCACATTCCTTTCTTTTCACTCTCTCTGATAACGGGAGGAAGACAGGATGAAGGAGGAAGCAGTGAAACAGCAAGAAAGAGGGGAATAACTTCTGAGAAGGAGACTTAAGCAAAAGCCGGGATTGTGGTGTACTTGTTCTATTTATAAAAAAAATCATAAAAATATTTTTTATAAATAGCTTCATTGTATATAGTACAAAAGCATGAAAGCCTTCACTGCCTTTGTCTGTGTGTCAACTGCTCTTCTTGCAGATAACACCTCCAGTTCTAAATTAACTCTGTTGCATTGTGATACCCTCCCAAATACCTATCCTTGTGCAGAAATGTAAAATAAGCTGGGCCAACCACCTAGTTTAATATTCTACTTCCACACAGTAACATACCAAAGAGTATCTAGAACTGGATGACCTGGCCCTTTCTCTTCTTGTCTCCTCCCAACTTGAAGTGCTTGCACCTCTTAATGGCCAGCATCCTCTTCGATCTACTGTTCGGCTCCACGCACTCCAGTCTCAGCAAAATCTTCTTTGCGGTCTTTGCCTTCTTGCAAAAGATGGGTTTTGTCTGACCTCCATAGCCACTGCGCTTACGGTCGTATCTCCGCTTTCCTTGAGCATACAAAGACTCTTTGCCCTTCTTGTATTGGGTGACTTTGTGGGGCTGATGCCTGCCACATTTCTTGCAGTAAGTCCTGCGGGTTTTCGGGACATTCACCTTCTTGCCGACATTAGCAAGCCACATATTGATATTTCTAGCAAATGGAAAATGTGTATTATAAAGACTCTTGGACTTTTCTGTCAGTATTACTATACAGACTGTTGCTTAACTATATATTTGTTGTACCTCATTTGGGATGCCTATTTGCATCACAACTCCCTTCTCTTTTGATTTGCAGGAGTCTACCAGCAAAATAATGATACACACTAGAATCCAGGCCCATAGAGTTTACATGTGGTGACAAACCTTAAACAATATATATATACAAAAAAAGAACCTGCTTTGATATAATGATATATTTGATATAAAAAAAGAACCTGCATTTGATACGACAGAGCCCCTTCACACAGCAGTAAATAAAAAAAGGACAATACAAATGTTAAAGAGAAGGATGTTATCACATTGCCAAAAGAAGTACATATGCCCTCCAGACATTCCATTTTACCAATAAAGAATGACTAGATTGCTGCAGTGGTTTTGATCTGTCAAATTTAGGTGTGCAATGTTATTCACAGGAGACAAAGGAGCTTGTAGATGCCTCTCCTGCTGTGATAGAAAATATGAGACAATGTTATGTCTGGCTATTTTCAGCAGGTATCCCTTCTTTCTCTTGAGAGATAAGTTGGTAAAAAAAATAATAACTTGATACTACCCCTATCAGTACATTTTTACACATTGCTTTATGTGTCAATGTGCAGCTTATTTAAGGGAAATATAAAAGAACTGCATAAACTGGCTAACATAAAGATATTTGTAGGAAATTGTTTTTTCTGAAAGTAAATTAGTACTATGTTCAGTATAGGTTTACAACCACAATGGAGCCCAAAATTTCTGTTGCTAATTGTTAAGTGAGTTTTTCCCTTTTTATGACCTTTCTTGCCACAGTTATTAAGACAACCACTGCAAATGTTAAGTTGGTAGCACGGTTGTTAGGTGAATCTGACTTCCCCACTGACTTTGCTTGTCAGATCACAAAAGTGATCACTGCAATGATCATATATATAAGTCAATTGCCAAACATCCAAATTTTGATCGTGGGGATGCTGCAACTGTCGTAAGTGTGGGAAATGGTCAAAAGTCACTTTTTTCAATGCCATTAAATGGTCACTAAACACATGGTTGTAAGTTAAGGACTATGGTACCTGTACATTGTGATTCTACAGTATAATTATTAATCTGTTTCCCAAATAAAACAGAACTTACCAAGTGACACATCTAATCAATAAAACACTAACAAAATAAATAATGAAAAAATTATAGAAATATCTTTTTGGCTGGAAGCAGTACTGAATTTTTCATAGCTGTACTGTAAATTGGCATAGTGAAGAAACTGCCCCAAATAAAACACTAGCAGCATAACCCACTCTGACAACTTCAATGATACAGCCCCCTTAAACCTGTGCAGAATTTAGACATTTAACAGTCTTCCAAACAGTAAATAATTAGCATGCATTGGCAATTGCAATTGGCATGCATGGTTGCAGCATCCTGGGGTCATGTGATCACCATTTGTGACCTTCCCAGGGGGATTCCAACAAACAAGGTCAATGGGGGAAGCCTCTTGAGGGATTCTTCCCTCAATTCCCTTAACAACTGTGTGGTTTGGTTAACAACAGCAGTGATTCATTAATGACTGTGGCAAAATAAGTTGTAAAATCAGGCACAACTCACTTAATGATTGTGTTGCTAGTGACAAAAGTTCCTATCCCTATTGTGGTGGTACCTGTATCCTTCCCTAAAGAGGAAAGACTGGAGGCAGTGCAAAAGTTGTCAAAAATCAGTGGGATCCAGTGATTGTTTCTTGGAAAGGGGAAAGATCACCATCTACATAAGCATTGATGGATCAGTCTTTTGCAAGTATCTTAACATTTTGTTTCTTTATTTGTTTTTTGTTTTTAAACTTTGTTTTATATTTTCTGAGTTGTCTAAAGTCACCCTAGTGGCATGCCAGTTGATAAATAAATAAAAATCAGTGTCCGGTTATTATGTCATCATTTTAACACAGATTTTGCATAACATTAATACATTTTACTGCTGGAGCTGCCCATTCTTCAGTTTTACTTGTTCTTTGTAAAAAACCATTTTTTTCCTTTAATTTCCTGTGGTTACAAGGTGTATATCAACATTTCAAGCAAGTGCGTAACATTTCAAGCAAGTGCGTAACAGCTTAATGCAACAATGTTTTAGTGGCTAATTACAGAAATACAGCTGAGAGGACCAATCATAATCATGTTAAAAATTCAATTAAAGTTTGGGAAAATGGTTCCATGCTGAGAGCACAGTTAATCTTATATTAAAATAATGCATACATATCTGTGGTGTTGCTAGGTTACAAACTGTTGCTGCACCACACACAAAGCATAAACATTTTGTGTTTTTTTAAATCAAATCCACATAAAAACAAACACAGCACATCACCATCCATAAGAGTGAGTGAAGGAACATGAAAGAGAGAAAGAGAGAAAGAGAGGGAGGGACCTGAGAAAAGGAAAACATAATATGCCAGCCTACTCATCGCCAGAGTTACGGGCCCTCCAGACTGTTCCCCTGTCTTTGGAGTGGCCCTTTGGGTTATCGAGAGCCTACCTCAATGATGGATCTTGGGAGCCTGAGAGGTGGCATGGCGCGACCAAGGGGCCAAATTTTAAATCTGGGATAAAGGGGAAGCTTTTAAATTTTTTAATTCGTTGTTTTAAGGGGTTAGGGCAGGGGTGGGGATCAAATTATGGTCTATACTGTCCTTCCAGGCCGGCTCCTGGTCTCGGTGTGGAGGGGTTGGGTGGGGGGCCCCAGGGTCTGGCGGGGAGAGGGCAGGGTTGACCATCTCCAGGGTGATCGGTTATGGCAGGGGGGGATGGGACAGGGGCCAAATTTTGTTACGGGAGCGCGCCCACGGTGTTTACGAGCGGTGGCATGCTCCGACCCCCAGGTCGCTTCCCGCTCCCCTGGGGTCTTGGGAGACGTGGTCTCTGGGCTCAGGCTGGTGAATGTGAATGCCAGGTCTGTAGCCAATAAGTCATCCCTCCTCTGCGAGCTCACGGAGGAGGAGGCTTTAGACCTGACATGCATTACGGAGACCTGGTTGGGCCCGGAGGAGGGTGTCCCTCTGTGTGATTTGTGCCCTCCAGGTTTCCGTGTGCTGTTCCGGTCTCGGGCCCAGGGAAGGGGCGGAGGGGTAGCCATAGTTGTTAGAGAGACCTTATTTCCAAGGGAGGTCACTGTCCCGCAGATAGGTGGGTGTGAGGTCCTCCTCGTGAGATTGGGCCCTGGTGGTGGTTGGGTTTGCTGCTAACGCACCTGTCCCCAGCTGCGTGCGCCCCTGCCTGAGCTTCTCGACATCCTCTCGGAGGTGGCGGTGGAGTTCCCCAGGCTTATAGTTCTAGGGGACTTTAACTTGCCATCTCTGGGGGGGGCGTCGGGTTTGGCTCAGGAGTTCATGGCATCCATGAACCTGACCCAGGTGATTCACGGGCCCACTCACGAGGGGGGGAACACGCTTGACGGGGCAGTGGTGTAGTGTTCTGGGGGAGGGTTCTCCAATTGCCCTCCCTTTATCGTGGACGGATCACTATCTCCTGCGGCTGGTCTTTCAATTGGCTGTCCCTTGCTGCTGGGATGAGGAACCAACACGATGGTTCCGCCCCAGGCACCTGATGGACCCGGAGAGGTTTCAGACGGCGCTGGGGTTCTTGCCCACCTCCCTCGACCACAGCTCGGCTGAGACGCTGATGGCTGTCTGGCAAGAGGCGGCTTTGGGGGCACTCGACCGGGTTGTCCCTTGCGGCCTCTTCCCCACCGTAGACCCCGATGGGCTCCCTGGTTTTCCGAGGAGCTCCGGGGGATGAAACGGCGGAGAAGACGCCTGGAGAGCAGGTGGAGGACTAGCCGCTCTGAATCTGACCGTGTCCAGTTGCGAGCCTATATTAGGACCTATCTGGAAGTGATCAGGGCGGCGAGGCGTGCTTACTTCTCCGCTCTGATTGCGTCTGCCAATGATCGCTCTGCGGCCCTGTTTCAGGTGACCCGCTCCCTCCTCCAATTGAGGGAGGGGGATGACCCTTTGCAGGGCAGAGCAGAGGAATTTAGTTTACATCTGGCGGATAAGGTTGCTCACTTCGTGCGGCTTGGACTCTGATTGGCAGTGGTCTGATGATGGGGTGGTGACGGGTCTGGTGGATTCTATCTGGGTTGAGTTTGACCTGGTCTCCCTTGATGAGGTGGACAGGATCATGCGGAGGCTGTCTTCCACCACGTGTTTATTGGACCCATGTCCTTCCTGGTTGGTGTATGCTTCCAGGGAGGTTACACGCGGCTGGCTCCAGGCAATTGTCAACGCCTCCTTGAGTGAGGGTGTCTTTCCTGCCGCCTTGAAAGAGGCGGTGGTGAGGCCCCTCCTCAAGAAGCCTACCTTGGACCCGGCCGTTTTGAACAACTATTGTCCAGTCTCCAACCTTCGCTTTTTAGCGAAGGTTGTTGAGAGCGTGGTGGTTCAGCAGCTTCCCTTGTTCCTGGAGGAAGCTGATTATTTAGACCCATATCAATCGGGCTTCAGGGCCGGACACAGCACGGAGACAGCATTGGTCGCACTGATGGATGATCTCTGGAGGGCGCGGGACAGGGGTTGTTCCTCTGTCCTTGTCCTGTTAGATCTCTCAGCGGCTTTCGATACCATCGACCATGGTGTCCTTCTGCAGCTGCTCAGATTGGGGGTGGGGGGCACCATTTTGCGGTGGTTCTCCTCCTTCCTCTCGGGCCGTTCGCAGTCGGTGTTGGCAGGGGGCAGAGGTCGGCCCCGAGGCCCCTCACTTGTGGGGTGCCCCAGGGGTCCGTTCTCTCGCCTCTCCTGTTTAATATCTACATGAAACCGCTGGGCGAGATCATCCGAGGTTTTGGGGTGAGGTATCATCAGTATGCTGATGATACCCAGCTTTATATCTCCACCCCAGACCAGATCAGTGATGCTCTCTCCGTGATGTCCCGGTGCCTGGAGGTGGAACGCATCTGGATGGGGAGTAATAGGCTTCAGCTCAACCCCACCAAGACTGAGTGGCTGTTCTTAAAGGCATCTTGGTCTTTATTGGATGTATCATCTTTGGTCATGGGGGGAGAGGTGTTGCCCCCGTGGATAGGGCGAGGAACCTGGGTGTCCTCCTGGATTCACAGCTTGGTTTGGAGGAGCATGTGGGAGCTGTGGCCAGGGGGGCTTTTGCCCAGGTTCGGCTGGTTTGCCAGCTCCGCCCTTATTTGGACCGAGATGCCCTTCGAACGGTCACTCATGCGCTCGTCACCTCTAGAATCGACTACTGCAATGCTCTTTACATGGGGCTCCCCTTGCGGATGACCCAGAGGTTCCAGATGGTGCAGAATGCAGCCGCGCGGGCTGTGATGGGGGTATCCCGATACTCCCATGTTACACCCCTCCTGCGTGGCTTGCATTGGTTGCTGGTTGCCTCTCAGGTCGCCTTCAAGGTGTTAGTAACAACTTATAAAGCCCTAAATGGCTTGGGTCCAGGGTACTTGCGGGAACGCCTCCTGCCAGCATCACTTTCCGATCGCCCTGTTCACTCTCATAGGAGAGGCCTCCTTGGGATACCGTCGGTCAGGCATTGTCGGCTAGGGCCTTCTCTGTGGGAGCACGTGACCTCTGGAATCAGCTCCCCGTGGATCTCTTGTTTGGCCCCTGACCTCCGCTCCTTCTGCTGAGACCTGAAGACTTGGTTGTTTCAACAGGCCGGCCTGGAATGACCCAGGGGGGGGGTGTCTGAAGTTAACCTTCTTAACTTTTTAATTGTATTTGGCTTGCTTACTTGTCTTTTTATTGTAAATTTGTCCTGTTTTAATGTTCGCCGCCCTGAGTCCTTAGGGAGTAGGGCAGCATACAAGTCAAATAAATAAATAAACAAACAAACAAACAAACAAACATTCCAAGTTAAAACCCCAATCCCCTGTCAGTCCAGGCTGGATTGTGAAAATAACCATGTTTTAAGGTCACGGCAGAAGGAGCGGAGATCAGGGGCTAGGCGCAATTCCAGGGGTAACTGGTTCCAGAGGGTGGGCGCTCCCACAGAGAAGGCCCTCCTCCTAGGGGTCGCCAGCCTACAATGTTTAGCTGACAGTACCCCCAGGAGGCCCCGTCTGTGGCAGCGCACTGGGCGATTGGTATTCATCGACGGCAGGAGACGTTCCTGCAGGTACCCCGGACCAAAGCCATATAGGGCTTTATAGGTTGTTACCAGCACCCTGAATCTCACATGGAGAGCAACCGGTAGCCAATGCAGGCCATGCAGGAGGGCCTGCATTCCAATTTCAAAGGAAAATAAAAGTTGCCAAATAAAACCCTTTTGAGAACACTAACAAACCAGGGAAATCTTTGTTGTACCAGATTAGAAAAGAAAAGGAACACAATATTGACATTAAACATAAGACATAAATCTCTATTCACAGGACTGGAAATTATAGAAGAACTGTATAATTTTTTCAGGGAATTATGTGCCAAGGCTCATATTGATAAAGCAAGTTTGAATAAATATATCAAGGACTCTACACTGAAATAATGAAATGAACAGCATACAGAAATACTAAGTAAACCTATAACTATTCAAGAAACTAGAGAAACAATAAAACAAATTAAGCTTGGGGAGCTGTCAGGCCCAAATGTGCTTAATACTTTTAAAGAAATGGAGGATGAACAACAAGAAATACTGACAAAAACTATGAATGAATCCACAGAGACAAAGAAATACTGCAAACTAGGGAAGAAGCATATATATGACTCATAAAAAAGGGAATGATCTAACGAAACCACAGTTATATATAGACCAATTTCCCTACTGAATGTTGATTACAAAACTTTTACTACAATACTAGATGAATGCTGAAGGAAGCGTTTTCTGGAAAAATTACAGAGATCAAACAGTTTCTACTCCCAAGAAGAACATCAAGCATAACAGTAGGTTTATAATAAACATAACAGAATGTATCAATAAAAGAGGGAGCAACAATTTTGAAGGATACAGAAAAATTGATAATTTGGAATTGCCATTTCTACTTGTGGTTATTGAATAAAATAAATCTTAGATTAAAAGCATATATCAGTGGCAAACAGCAAAGATCATAACTAATGGAATACTTTCTATAAATTTTTCAACTAGTAAAAGGTATTAGACAAAGATGTCCATTTCATCTTTATTATTTCTTTTAGAGGTATTAACAAAGGAAGTTTGAAAAGATGAATAAATTATCAATCATGGCAGAGGAATACAAGTTAAAATGCTATGTGGATAAAATGTAGTAGCAATCATTTTATGAGTTCAAAATGCAATAAAATAGATGATAAAACTATTAAAGATTTTGGTGAATTGTCTAGATATAAAATTAACATAAAAAACAAAAAATAATATTGAGAACTTAATCCCATGACAGAAAAATTTGTGTGCAGAAAGAGTTAACTTGTGAGTTAATGTAAGGAACATTTTATGATATGCAGCAAGGTAAACTAATTCCAAAGAACTGGAAAGAATAACACAGCATTTTTCAAAAAAAAAAAACCCTAATTCTGTTAAGATACATGTTACCAGCCATGAGGACAAATTTGGCTCAACACTGGAAAAGAGATACTTTGCTGACAATATCGGATTGGGAAACCAAACTTGAGGAATAGGCTGTAATAACAAAATTAATGATATAAACACAGAATTGTAATTTGAATTTAAGCAAGAATGGTTTTCCTATATATTATACGTCACACAAGGCAAATTTAAGATACTTAAGAATATGGCTTTCATGGAATAAATATTTGACATAAAGAAGAAGAAATTTTAGAAGAAATTTTAATGTTTATAAATAATTTGATTTAATCATCAATTAGATACAAGGGAAAGAAATCTAAAATTAAATATTTTGTTATTTTTAATTTTTTAAATTATTCCTTCCTTCCTTTTCTGTAAGATCATGTGCGTTTATTTTAGATAATGACAAACTTGTAATATTAATAGTAATAGTTTTATATTAATTAATCAATGAAATAAATAATGCATTTAAATTTTTTAAAGAAAATTGTAATGTTTTTTATTTATTGATATTTTATTTCCCATCTACTCTGTATTTTATCATTTTAAGTCTAAAAATAATATTTCAGATAGTTGTGAAATTCTGTGATACAGATTCTCAATTTTTTTTGCAGAGTTATATGAGATAAAATTTGTGTTTGAATCAAATGGAGCTTCAAGACCTGACACAAATAGTCTCTTAACACTGGTCTAAACTGGTATATTAACAGAAAGACAATGTCTATTATCAACAAATCTCAGGAGAGTTTATATCACAATACTAGTTTATGTTGTTAAAAAAAAGCACAAAGTTTAGTTCAAGTAACAATGTTAGATCAAAATAATTCCCAACTTGTGAGCCTAGTGTTTTAGATGGAGTGTGACCCAGTATTAAGTAGACTTTTAGTCCAAGGAATTAAATTTTGAGAAAAATAGTTACAGAGGGCCATCACCTCCAGTCATTTCTGAAGCTCACAAAAATACTGACAATATGCCATGCTAAGTAGAAATTCTTTGAATGCTTCAGAGAATCTGTCAGATTTTACTTGACCTCCATCTCAAAGAAAAGAATGCACATCAAAACTAATTTGCATTTGTGTATACAATCTCCATTCAGAGCACAAATCCAAGAAAACAAGCAGGAGTCCTGACAGGAAAAATGTCCCTAGCAGCACTTCAGAGAATCAGTTGCAAAAATGGCTCCAGTACTATGATGTGGTAAGTTCAATTAAATTAGTTGCAACCACATTTAGGTAAATGTACTTAGTGATCAGTGAATATATTTGACAGGACATACTGTTGAGAAAGAAATTGTCACACTAGGCTCAGCAATAAATCCAAAATCTCCAGATACGTGACCCTACAGACTACTCAAGAATTTACTTATGGCAGAAGCAAGAGATGGTGCTGCCAACTAAGTTTCTTTTACTGCAGACAAGATAGAAGTTAAACAGAATGTTAACCTTCTGCAGAACATTTATGTCATGGATACATTGGTATTTCTCTGGTGATTCTAATTATGGTTTTCACTACATTGCAAAAGGTGTGCAACCTCTACTATATCTCACATGGCCATTCAGAGAAACATTTCATAAAACACCTTTCTGAATCTTTTGCTTGGAAGATCACCACAGGGTCCTCTCTTGAAAAATCAGACACACACACACACACACACACACATATATACATATTTGTGTGTGTGTCTGTCTGTCTCTTATTTCTATAGTTGACACAATTGTGATTGGGAGAGAGATAAACATTTGAATGAATTACTTCCTTATTTAGATTATACTTCGAAAAAAGTCTAATTTGGAATAATCAGCACTTAAAATATGAATTTGGATTCCACCAGAGGTCTTCTTGTTAAATGAACGTTAAGCTGCTTTTAACAGTGCTGCTTCCCTAAATCAGATTTTTCTCTGTAATTAAGAATATATTTGCAAAGCATTTATATTAATACAAGTCAAGAGAAAAAAAATACTCCCATAATATTGCTCTCTTCAAATCATTCCCTGCTAATATAGCTATATATACTAAGCAGCTGTACATCTAAATATAATAATATGGTAAAAATAGAGGCATAATAAAGATATTAATATGATGCAAGCAGCCCTTATATTATTTTAAAGTAATTCAGAATACTTTAATAGTTATGGAACTAATGATCAGTCCATGATCTCAACTGATTGTTAGTTATCTCAACCAGAGCCAAGGACTAGCTCATGGTACTTTTTAGGTGGTAAACATCAGTGTAACTTGTCAGTTTTACTTGGTGAATAATGCTTGTGCACATGGCGACACATTATGACAGCTGGTATTTACTGTGGAATGTGGAACTCAATTAATAACAACTTGCAAAATTCATACTTGATGTGATATGCCTCAGTTCCATGCTGAGATGAGTAACATGTGTCTGACCAAAATGCTAGAAATATCTGGGTCTGATGTAAAAAAAATCTGATTGATTAGAAATGAGTAAATGTGAAGTACAGTCCAATAAATAAAATTATTACTTGCTAGTTTTTTTTGCAAAGTACAGTATTAACAATGATTAAAGGATAGCTTTAGGTTCTGTACTACCCAACTTTTATGAAAAAGGTTAAAAATATTAATTACTAAAATGAGCATTTGAATTGTGTCTCTTGTTTGAATGTTAATTTGAATATAAAGGAAAGCTTTTCTTACAATTATTCAATAAATGATTTTTGAAATAGCAATTGCAGATTTTCCTATGCCAACAAACACACACATTTTAAAAATAATTAACATAACACCCCAGACTGCCAACAAGAAAGACAAAAAAAAGTCCAGATAGTGGACAAGGCAGTACCTGGAAACAGCATAATATAAGAGAAAGAATTGAGGGATGGGGGAATATCACAAAAATACAAAAACCTGCAAACGTAAGTAGAATGTCTGTGGCAAAAGAAAGCAAAGATAGTACCAATAGTAATAGGTGCCTAGGGTGCAATCCCAAATATCTAGATAACCATCTGCAAATCATCAGCATTGAGAACACATTTTGGCTGGCACTTAGAAAATCTACACATTGACAAAATTTCCATATACCAATTACAAAAGACCACACTGCTTAGATCCACGTATGTATCACAGCTATACGTGTATAACATATGGTATCTTAGGTTCTTGGTAAGAATTTGATTTATATAAAATACAACACCAGCTAAAGAACTGGTGAACATAGGTAGTCCTTAACTTACAACAATTCATTTAGTGATGATTAGAAGTTAGAACACTAAAAAAATGACTTAGGACCATTTTTCACATTTCATGACCATAGCAGTATCCTGATGGTCACATGATCAAAATTTAAAAGCTTGGCAACTGACTCATATTTATGATGATTGCAGTGTCCCAGGCTCATGCAATTACCTTTTGTGACCTTCTGATAAGCAAAATCAAAGGGAAAGCCAGATTCATTTAACAACCGTGTTACTAACTTAACAACTGCAGTGACTCACTTAACAAATGTGGTAAGAAAGGTTGTAAATGGAGCAAAACTCACTTAACAGATGTCTCACTTAGCAATGGACATTTTGAGCTCAATTGTGATCGTAAGTTGAAGACTACTTGTAATACCTTATCCAACTTTCAATCTTTGCAGCTTTAACAATAAAGATAGAAAAGAGATACCGTATAGTCTAAGAGTTTCAATTTTCAACATGGATTCTAATTAACATGAACTACTGTTCCAAATTCTCCCGCCTTTCAATTCTGTTTGGGGGTGGGACAGAGGAGAGAAATATGTACGATGAGGTAACCAACAATGCAACAGACATTTTCATTTGGACATTCACCCAGGATATATATCCACTGTATGGGCATTTCAGAATCAATAATATCTGACTGAAGACAAGGGATATTCAAGATACAACAGAGGAGAAATTCCCAGCAAGCCCCCTCTCCCGGCAGGCTTCACACATCTCTAATTAAAAAGAACATATAGAAATTTAGTCTTCAAATATTCTGCTTTTCTTTTAGGCAAAGTATTTCTTTGAATAAAACTATTTCCTCCATTTTCATATTTTTCCTATCAGTCCTATCAGTTGTTGTTGTTCGTAATTATTGAGATCAAATATAGCAAGGAAGATTTATAGAAAAGAGGAGCCAGTTTGTTATTTCCTATACAAAAGAAAACTCCATGGGTATCATGAATACCTGTTGGTCCTACCTGGTGGGAAGCTAACAAAAATGTATCTTGAAAAACAAGCAAAAACAAGCATATTTGACTGGACTCTCAATGACTTATGACTGTATTACTGATTCAGTATGTCTTTCTTCTAAATAAAGTGATATTGGATTGTGCTGTATATGTCATTCTGCAGCCTGTAAGCATTCCACTAAAAATTAAATTAATAAAAACTTTAAAAGACATAAAAACCTATTAATCCAATCATAAAAGGCAAATAAAACCAGCACACAAATAAAGCAGTAAAGCAAATAATCTCATACAAACTAATACATTTTATGACCAAAATGAATAAAACAGATGAGATTAAACATGCAACTTTATCCATATATAAACTGAACCAAGGCAATGGATCATCAGTGCATCTACTGAACCTGGTTCTTAATGTAGATCCTGAGTCATGTTGAACCTTTTGTATTTTAAGTCACTTCATCTTCAAAAGAACCTCAAGCCCACCATGATTGATAGAGATTTTTTAAAAAATAATATTTATATTTTATAACCTTCTTATGATATTCATAACTGACTGTAAATTTTAAAGGCTTGCTTTAGTAGCTTATACTGTGTCTCACATAGATTACTTCTATCTCCTGTGGTAACCTTACCACTAATTGTGAATCACTGCCTTAGATTAACCTCGACATGGCTACATATTTAAAGTTTATATTGGCTTAATTATGAGTCAGTTACTGAAGACAAAACCTATATTTAAAGTGCTTGAGTCAAAATTGTTCATTTATTTATTAAATAAGTTTAAATAGCTGCCCATTGACCCAGGGAACTCTATGTAGTGAAGAGAAATTTTTAAAAAATCATCAGCCAGAAATTAGAAATCTACTAAAAAGAAAATGGGTTGAGATCCTGAAAATGTCAGTATTGCACATCAAATATAGCCACATCTATTTATGAGCTACATTAATATCGTGGCTCTAGCACTGGAAAAAGAGCCAGATCCTCACAGCCTTCCAGAAGGCAACTAACAGGGTCATCCACTAAAACTGGTCCACAAGGATATTATGATCAATAGAAGTCAAGCACAGTTGCTGAATGTTCCAGGCCACAAACAGAAATCATGGCAATCAAAGCCAAGCTTAGTAAAAAGGAAACTGAGAAGCAAAAATGTCTAGTGGACATAGATTCCCAACATCCAGATGCAGTACAAAGTTAGGAAAATCTGAGCAGTCAACCATACTGTTGCTGGGATCAAGTAGCAAGTGGAATGGAGATACATTTCACATCCCCTCCCTCAATGTCAATGGAGATTCTCAGTTATTCAGGTCATGGTTGTCCCCAAAGGTGCTTTTTTCAAGAGGCAACTGGACTTCGAAAAAAGCATCTTTGGGACAGCCCCTCCCTCAGTGTTAGTGTGAAAATCATTCATTGATGAGCAATATTGATAGTTTCTGTTATAGGAGCACTAAGCCAAATAAAACATCTGGTTCTTAACTGTGGAAATCCTTCGAATGGTTAACCAATACACTGACATATTGGAGACACTGTGGAGTAGTTTCCAAAGAAGTGGGACAAACCTGGAGAAAGGTTCAGTTGTTTAAAAAATTGAGAGAAAGATACTCTGTATACATTTCAACATATTCCACTTCTTTCAAAGGATTCCCAGTTCTTCAATAATCAGTTCTGGTATTAGAAGCTTCTGAATGGGAGCTCATAGCAGTATCTGTCAAAAGTAATTGTGCAGATACCATATTTAATTGCTACCTCTTCTACTCGTTGCAGAATATCTTATGTCACCAGACTCAAAATTCTAGACCTAGAAAACCTAGAACTACGCCGTCTTCGGTCCAATCTAAGTATAGTATATAAAATCATACATTGCAATGTCCTACCGGTCAACGAATACTTCAGCTTTAACCATAACAATACAAGAGCAAACAATAGATACAAACTCAAGGTTAACCGCACCAAACTTGATTGCAGGAAATACGACTTCAGCAACAGAGTGGTCAATGTCTGGAATACTCTACCTGATTCTGTGGTTTCTTCCCCAAACCCCAAAAACTTTAACCTTAAACTTTCTACTATTGACCTTACCCCTTTCCTAAGAGGTCTGTAGGGGGTGTGCATAAGCGTACCAATGTGCCTACTGTCCCTGTCCTCTTGTTTCTTTTATTTCTCTTATATGTATTCATTTCTTGTATTCACAACTATGTTTATCCTTATACCTATTATCTTGTAAGCGATTGACAAATCAAACAAACAAACAAATCAATAAATAAAAGAAGGAAAAATTGGAAGCAGAAGCGGAAGATACAGATCCATTTACTGTGTTTGAACTACAAGGGCAGTAGGAAGACAAACAGCCTAGTTTCAGAATAAAAAAGAGACATTGGATTCTAAATTTTTGTCAATTGCCTTCATATGTACTTTTAGAACAGTTATGTCACATGCTATCAAAGCACCCACATTCCTTCAAACTACTGGCTATTAATGAAATATGCAAGGAAATCTATAGCACAACAATTACACACCATATAATATTATGGAAGTCAAGATCTTATCCCAAGAAAACAAGAAATTGATAGCACTATTCAGTAATTTTAACAATTAATGCTTTGATTCCTTCCCGATTTTTTTTAAATGCCTATTACTTTCCTTGCTTCCTATATATTATTGCAATTTATACTCTAGCTTTCTACACACAATGCACTCTAGACAGTTAATTATCTTAAACAATAGTAAAAGCATCTAAAATTACTATTACCAGACAGTATTACTATTACAAGACAAAGTCCTGAGTCCTTTCTGGAAGCAGAGGGTGAGTTAAAATTCAATATCCAGGAAGTAAATACCATGCCAAACAATTACATTACATCTAGTTGAATTCATGTACATTTATGAGACTTTGCAGAATGAGGCTGTCAGCTCTTAGTGCTTTTCCAAAAGAGCAAATCAAGGGTAAATATTTTTAAAAAAACACCCCAACAACAATAATAGGTCAGTTTCATGTAGTGGTTAAGGTACTGGAAACCAGGAGACTGGGAGTTCTAGTTCCACCTTAGGCATGAAAGCAGCTAGATGGCTTTGGGTCAGTCACTCTCTTTCAAAATCAACCCACCTCAAAGGGTTGTTGGGGAAATAGGAGGAGGAAGGAGTGTTGATATGTTTATAATCTTGAGTTGTATATAAAAAAAGGATAAAAATATATAAAAAAACAATAACACTAACAGAATGAACAATACCACTGGATAAAGCAAAAAAGACAAACATATATAAGAATTTAATCATCTGCTGGTTTAAAAAGACTTTTTTGGTACTGTCAGACAAATGCAATAGTTGACTGCATTATTGACTTCAGTGCTTCTAATTTTCTCCCCATCTTGAATAGTGATGATTCTTTTTACTTATTTTTAATTCTTTTCACTTAAAAATGAAAAGTGCTAACTTAATTAACAGTCACAAATAGTGCTAATGTCCAAAGATTTTTTCTAGCGATACATATTTTCAATGTTGTCTATATAATAAATAATAGTGTACAATTTGTTTACATATTTTATTGTCCTTATTATTTGCAGTAACAATATTATGCTTGGTTTCCAAATATATACTATAATTTGCCCAAAATTATAAATATAATGAATAAAAGTATAATTAAATGCTTTATAAATTAATGTAACAATGTTAAAAGTTTCAAATGTCTTTATTTACATAAAGGAGAAAGAATAATAAAGGAAAAAGGAAAAAAGAATGCCTTTGTTTCAGTCAGGATATCTACAGAAATACTCCCTATATTCCAAAACTTTGTCATAAATTGAATAAAATTCCAGAGCAGTTTTGGAGGAATGCTAAGAATAGGAAAGGAGGAAATAAGAAGAAATGTCCTTGTTTTAAGAGCTACTGTGCAGTGAATAGGCTGCCTGATAAGTGATGGATGCTTCATCTTTGAGGGTTTTCAAAAAAAGTTGAACAGCCATTTGTCTGATGTGAGGATTCCTGAACTGAGCAGGGGGTTTGACTAAATGGCCTCTAAGGTTCCTTTCAACTCAATGATTCTATGAATAGAGCAGAAGTCTATTGATTCTACTGCAATAGCAGAAGTCTACTCACACAACACTGGATACTGCCCAATGAAGCTCGAGGACAAACTTCTTTTAAACTTTCACAAAAACAATTGAAAGACAATCACATGACTTACTTATTTCTTTCTACTCCCTGCCAGGAGATCAAGTCCTGATATGGTTTAAATTTGAATCATTCTTAACAACCTCAAGCAAGATCAAGTAAACAATTAAATTAGAGGTTATTTAAATAAATATAATTCTGCAATTGGAAGAGGCCAAAAAAACCTCAAAAATGAAATAATCTTTAAAATAAATCACATAATTTAAAAAATGTTGCATGAAAAAGATCCTAGCTGGATGTTTCACGGTTAAATGAGAAAAAGCTAATCAGATGAAAACATAAGTGAATAATCATCAGAGGAAAAACTAAGTAGTAGCTGTGGGTGTATCAACTCCTACTAATGAAACATGTTCTCATTCCCTTCTTGCTTTCTACTTCCTGCAAACTACTAAATCAATACATACATATTTTTGCATCATTTTATTACAAAATAGGTCTTTTCCTGACACAGAAACATAATGGAACAAGTTAAAAGTCATACTCAGTGCTTTGCCAATTAATAAATCTTGTAACTGCTTTCTTTCCACCTATTAATTTCCAATGCTTAAGGCAAAAACAGAAAAGAATTTTCTCCAAAATAATCTAAAAGAGAAAGGCACTATTTATGTTTTATAATAGCCCAACAAAGTCCATGGAGAGTCAAAGTTGGTCCATGGGATTAAGGAGGGCTGACCCTAGTTAGTACATAAATGGGAGACTAACTGAGAATCTGAGGCTGCAAATTAGGCAGGAAAATCAAGAATAGTGCATCTCAGCATAAAGTACAGCAAACCATAATTTAGTTTAAAAAAAAATAAGCTTATACTTTTATCATCATAATCAAAAAGAGGGATGGACATTCCAACTAATAGAATTTACAGAACTTAGATCCTGATGAAAGTGCACAATCCTTGTAGAAAATAAATATTTCAGTTTAAGTTCTCAATATAAGCAATCTTTATTGATATTTTTAATAAAAACATGAAGGCAGACAACCAGAATTTGAGCTTATGGTCCAATGTCATCAAAGGTATATTCAGACCTAAGAATAAATCATGTTTATTTGAATGAGCCTAGCCTTCTCCTGCTGCAGTTGTGATCCTCTAAATTAGTCACAGCTGCCCAAACCAGTCAATTTAAAACAGTAGAAACAAAAATATGTTTTGTTTCAATAAAACATTGGGAATAATCAAAAGGGCGTTGGTACTTACCTGAGACGCCCGTTCTCTCTGAGCTGTGTAGAGCATCCAGAAGTGGGAGGTGCTCAGTCTCCTCTTGCGTAGGCTGGGCTTAATTGCTAGGATGCGCCTCCTCCTCCTCGATGCTCCTCCTTACGTCCCCAGTTTCCAGCAAAGACGAAGTGCAAATAGACCCCGTCTAACTATATACAACCAAAAACACGTAGCTGGCAGGAACAGTGCCCCACCCTAACAGACGGATACAGGGAGGGGCTGGATGCTCTACACAGCTCAGAGAGAACGGGCATCTCAGGTAAATACCAACGCCCTTTCTCCTATGAGCTGTTCTGAGCATCCAGAAGTAGGACATGCCAAAGCTAGGACAGCCCGTTGGGAGGGAATCCGTCTGACAGACTCTTCACCCAATTCCCATGGACCTGCTGCAACACCCTCCAGCCAAATGAAGCCTCAGAGGAGGCAAAAAAACATCGATCCTATAATTCCTAATAAGGGAGAGGGGGAAGCCCAGGCAGCTGCCCTACAAATATCCTCAATCGAAGCTTGGGCAGCCCATGCTGCCGAAGGCGCCGCACCCCGGGGGGAGCGGGCAGTGATGCCCTGAGGCACCGGACTCGAATGGCGCTCATACGTCCTGGTGATAGGGGCTCACAGCCACCAGCCCACAGAAGAGGAAAAACTTGTGACCCAGGTTATTCGGAAGAAACGAGACGAAACAGAGCTTCTGATTTCCGGAAGGGCACCGTGCACTGTATGGAAACACGTATGGCCCGCCGAACATCGAGGTGGTGCCACTGTCTTCGAGCCGATGAGACGGAGTCACACAAAAATCCGGAAGTATCAACTCCTGAGCCCTGTGAAAGGCTGAATATACTTCAGGCAGGAATGTCAGGTCCAGTTGGAGGACCACCCTGTCCCCATGGAAGACACCGGTGTCCTTTCAAACGGAGAGGCAGCGAGATCAGAATCCATCTAGTCGAGGTGATGTTCACCAGGAAGACCACGTTATACATCAGTGGTTGGGTACTGATAGCCTGCAGGGGCTCATACGGCTCCCTGGTAAGGGCATTTAAGACAGTGATGAGGTCCCAAGTGGGGTACCTGTGGATAGTTGGGGGTCGTAGAGTCATGGCCACTCTAAGGAACTACACACCCATGGATGACTGGATATGGATTTGCAGTTGGCCCAGGAGAGCACAGAAAACAGTGCCGCCACCTGCCTACATAGGGTCTCGCCGCCGGGATGTTGTCAATCAGTTTAGATGACATGTGCTCCTCTCTCAGACGCTGCCGCTCAACCTCCAGACAGTCAGGTTGAGCCATTGGGGCTCTGGGTGATGGAGAAAGGATGACTGTTGATGGGAGAATCCGCCACGGGTCCTCCAGAGACAGCTGCCTCAGGTCCGCGAACCAAGTCCGCCTGGACCAGAACAGGGCCACAACTAGGACCTCTGCTTGCTCCTCCAGTATCTTCTGGATCAGTCTGGGTATAACGGGTAGAGGAGGGAAAGTGTAAAGGAGACCCTGGGGCCAAGGGCAGAGGAGCGCATTGGTATTCTCTGCTCCCTGAGATGGGTATCGGGAGAAGAAACGTGGGAGGTGAGAGTTGAGAGGCATGGCAAATAGGTCGAGGACAGGTAGGCCGAATCTCTGGACAATTTGGTGAAAGAGTGAGGGGTGTAGATGCCACTCCGACGGATCGATCGTGGCCCTGCTGAGCCAGTCCGCCTGTATGTTTGAAGCACCGATATGTGTTCCACCTTGATGGAAAGCAAGTGTGACTCGGCCCAATGGAACAGTCTCTCTGTTTCCCGCATCAGCGATTTGGAATGTGTGCCCCCCTGCTTGTTTATGTAAGCCTTCACCGTGAGAATCAGCACGTGTCATGATGGTAGATTGGGCTGAAAGGTGCGGAGGGCGAGAGAGACCGCTCTCAACTCCAGCCAATTTATATCGTGTGCCCGTTCTAGACTGGACCATCGGCCCTGAGTCGAGTGAGAGAGGAAATGAGCCCCCAGCCGCTCAGGCTGGCGTCTGTCGTGATGGTTTGTCGTTGTGGCTCTCTGAGCAGGCAGCCCTGAAGGAGAGCTGGGGAGGACCACCAACGAAGGGCTCTTAAGACATCGGCCAGCACTAAGACCCGGAGATTGGAACCCTCACGTCCCACCCGTTGAAAGGGCAGGAGAAACCACTGGAGAGGCCTGGTATGGAAACGAGCCCAAGGGACAATAGAAATGCAGGATATCATCTTACCCAATAACTGTGATAATACTGACAATGGAACCTTTCTAAGCGTCCTAACTACCCCAACCAACTTGCTGATACTGTCCCGTCGATCGGGGGAAAGAAAAACCTTCTCTTGAACAGTGTCGATGATCGCACCCAAGTGAATGATTCTAAAGTCAGGGGTCAAATGACTTTTGTCCCAATTTACAGAAAACCCATGCTGTTGGAGGGAATCAATGGTAAACCTTGTGTCAGAGTCTGCCTGACGAACGGAAGATGACAAAATTAGAATGTCATCCAAGTAGCATTGTAACCTGATGGGCTTGGCCCTAAGGGATGCGGCGAGGGCCGCCAATACCTTAGTGAAGGTCCTAGGAGCCAAAGCTAATCCAAAGGGCAGGGCGACATACTCGTAGTGCGCGCCCTCATAACAGAATCGGAGGAATTTGCTATGGGAAGGCCGAATTGGAATATGTAGGTAGGCTTCAGTAAGATCGATGGACGTGAGGACATCTTTCTTCCTGATGCACATGAGAATAGATTGTAGGGAAGTCATTTTGAACTTACGGTAGACCAAAGATCGATTCAGGCGTTTGAGATCCAGGATGGTTCTCCAACAGCTTGAGCTCTTGGGCACCAAGAAGAGGTGGGAGTAAAACCCCCAGCCTCTCTGGTCTGGGGGAACTGGTTGAATGGCATTGATTGCCAGAAGATGAGATATGGCCTCCTGCATGAGAGCTCTCCTCCGAGGATCCCTGGGAGGGGGACTGGACATGAAAAAGTCAGGAGGGGTAGATTGAAATTCCAGAGCCAGCCCAAGTCTGATGGTGTCCCTAACCCAAGCATCTGAGGTTGAGGCGGACCACCTGTCCGCAAATAGTTTCAAACTGCCTCCTATGGGGAGGTTCTCGCCTACCCTATTTGGATCTTTGGAAGGACCTGTTGCCCACCCCCCTGTACTGTCTTCTGGGATGACCACCCCTATGGCCTCTGTGGGAAAATTCTGGCCTATCGTGCTGGTTCCCCTGCCCCTGGGGGGAAAATCTCTGGTATCTTGGGGCAAAAGATCCCTGGAAGGAGGGACGAAAGGAGCTCCTACGAAAGGGCTGGTGGAATTGGGGTTCAGATTTCCGATAGAGGGAAGGAAGAATCTTCTTTTTATTTTTTGTTTCTATTAAGAGGGGCTCTAGGGCTGCCCCGAATAACTTGTCGCTTGAGATGGGTGCAGAGGCAAGCTTCCATTTATGCTTAGAGTCCGCCTGCCAGTGTTGCAGCCAGAGAAGCCTCCTGGCTGAGATCTGAGAGGCAATGGCCCTCAAGGAAAACTTAACCGCATTGTAAGTAGCATCTCTGGAAAACTCTGCGGCTGCGATGATCTTTGCGACATCCTGATGGGCACGAATGTTGGAAGGGGTAGAGTCTCCCTCAGATGACAGAGCCATCTAAGAGAAGAGCGGGTAAAGAAGGAGGCCGCCATAGACGCCCTAATTGCCCACGCGTCTGAGACATGGGCCCGGCGCAGGGCCAGTTCCGCTCTTTTCTCTTCAGGTTTGAGGACCTCCTCCGCCTCCCCAGGGATGGCCGAGGATGAAACTAGGGCCACAACTGGGTCATCTACCTCAGAGGTGTTCAGAGAAGTGGAGAAACCCGGGCCCAGGTTATATAGCCTTTTGTCATATCCAGAGGGGGCAGGGTAGGATGCCGACAGGGCCCATTGCTTATCAACTAGTTCCTCAAATATGTGTGGAACAGGAATCACCTCTGCCTAGGTGGGTGGGTGAGAGAAGAGCAGATCCCCCTGTTTCTTCTGGGACCCAGATGGTTGTGGTGCAGGGAATCATCAAGGCAGGCTGTTTTCTTAGCCTTGAATAGAAGGGATTTGAAGAGCGGGGGATGAAATATGCCTGTAAAAATGGGCTGATCCAGGGAGATGCCCTCATCATCAGACATACCCCTCTCCAAGGGGTCTGCCTCGGAGGGATCCTGAACATAGTGATGCATAGGCTCCCCTCCCTGCTCCGACCATTCGCCCAGGGTTTGACACTCTCCTGGCTCTGGGGGGGTTCTAATACAAGGAGAGGGGGGACCCTCATGTGTGTATGTGGGTTGGTCAATTACACTCACAGATCTTCCTGAAAGAAACGTGCAGTCAGGGACGGACTGATGGCTGTGGTGTCTAGAACGGTGTAGACCTGATGTTATGCCCTTCTCAATGGCCAGCTCCATCCACTTTCTCATCTTGGCTGGGACTTCCACCATCATGTCCTCCTCATCCTCCTCCCAGAGGCCCGCGGCAGTAGGCGTGAAGATAGCTTCTGGAGTCCTGTGGGGAGCTGGGTCAGAAGATGGGAGATACTGTGGAGAAAAACTGGCGGGTCCACACCTGGACCGAGTTGACAGATCTAGGGCTGGTGCTACTGGGCTAGGAGGCCCGGAAGGGCTCACAGACAGATGAGTAACAGGTTGTTCTACTTCCCTGGTTCGTTTACGTATTTGTTTTTCCAGGGCCTGATGTCTTCTAAAGGCATCCTTTTCGGCCGCCTTGGAATGTCTACCGGAGTCAGTAGATTTGTCTCTGGTTCTAGTAGAGGAAGATTGTGAACTGTGACCACTAGCCATGTTGGTTCGATGAGAAGAGATTACACAGGTCAAGAGAGAATTGTTGGAATGTTCTGTGAGCCCCAGGCCACAATTCCACAAACAGAAAACCTTGAGTGAATTTTACCCCGGTCCCCAGTAAGGGAAACCAAGGAGGGAGGGATCCTATTAGTCCCGGCCCACTGTTATTGGTGGTGGAGGGCCGCTGCTGTGGTCCCCAGTCAGGGAAACCTGAGATTAGACCGTATCCCTCTGAATGTAAACCTGGTCCCCAGTAAGGGAAACCAGCAGGGCAATTGTTTCTCCCTTTCTTGTCCTTTTTCTGTATTTTTTTGGTTATTTATTCATTTGTTGTTGTTGTTGTTATTATCATCATCATCATCATCATCATCATCATCATCATCATCAGTCAGGCTGGCCCCAATAAGGGAAACCTAAATCAGCCCAGGTAGCGTGCTATCAGTTCCCAGCAGGCTAACACCACAACAGAAAAAACAAGAACTAGGGGTAACTGTACCCCCACCCCCATGGCCCCCAGTAAGGGAAACTGGCTGGGTAAGTAAGGAGAGGCTCCAATCCTGTAGGAACCGCTGCCATGCGGTTCAAAATGGCGTTGCGACTTCGCGGAAGTGAAACCGAAACCGCGAAGTCAACCTCTCCTCATGGAGAAACAACAAAGAGGGGAACACAATGCCGGCTTTTTTAGGACGAAAAAATAGAAAAAGAAGGCTAAAGGCAGTTCAAAGAAGCTCTGTTGCGGTCCCGGACCTCCCTCTGGAAGCCGTGATCGTCAAAATGCTCCCGATCAGGAGATCAGGAAGATAAGCCCCGAGGCAGCCGCCGCGGAGCCTTGCGAGGCTGACCAAAGCAGGAGAAGTTAAGAAAGGCTAAACCCACCCGATCAAAAGATCGGAAAGATAAGCCCCACGGCAGCTGCTGCGGAGCTTTACGAGGCTAAACTTAGATAAGGCTAAAGAAAACACTGAAATGCCTTCAGACTGCCCTCCTAACATGGGGGGGGGAATCAAACCTCTTTCCTAAAGTCCCTGTTCCGGCCAGCAAAAAGAAACCCAGCTGTCTGCAACCAAGGCTGAGCTGGAACTGGGGACTCAAGGAGCAGCATCGAGGAGGAGGAGGCGCGTCCTAGCAATTAAGCCCAGCCTACACAAGAGGAGACTGAGCACTTCCCACTTCTGGATGCTCGGAACAGCTCATAGGAGAATTCAGGATTTGTATTTCAACATTCTGTTCTATGATTTTGGATTTTAATTTTTTTAATGCTGTAATGTTTTTATGCTTTAAGCCAGGGGTGTCAAACTCAAGGCCTGCGGGCTGTCCTGGTCTACCCAATGCGAAGAGAAAACATGCCAGCAGTTTGGGGAGTGGCATCAAGCTGGCCATACCCACCCAGTCAGCCCAGGTCAACCACAGCTCTGATGCAGCCATCAATGAAATTGAGTTTGACACCCCAGCTTTAAGCCATCCAGAATTGTTGGATACAAGATAAGCAGCAAATAAATTTCATAAGTAAATAAATATTTGAAAAGTTTTTTAAAAATGTCCTCATGGTTTCAGTGAAGAAGAGAAAAGCTGAAGACTGAAGCTTTCTTGGTCTAGTTTGGACTTAATCATTACATTCAGTGAAGCTTCAATGTTTCAAAGTTTCATATAAAACATCCTGATATAAATGCAAGACCAATTAAGAGGTAGTTAAGCTTGGCCATTAACTACACAAAATACCTTTGGTGCAAGCTGACTTTGCAACCTGTTTTTAATAAGAAAAGGATTGTTAGCTAAAACTGATCTGGGAATATGTTAATGTGATTGGAAAAAAGAGACATTACAATAATTAATAGGTAACCAACTATATCAAGAGAGCTACAATATGAGAAGTGGTTCTGAACTTAAATTAGGCTCATACCAGATGTTTTCCATTATCTAAGGCAAAATTCATCACCTATAAATGGAGGCACCCCAGACCTTTTGTTTTTGTTGCCTCATGGACTAAATGATGGAAGGCTAAAACATATTCTGATCTTTCTCCACCAGGCTTGGGCAATTTACCTGGCAGTTGACTAATTTACACTGAGCCATTTTTCCTCTAAAACCTTAAACAAGGAAAACAATATCAAAGCAGTTATAATATTGATATAATAGTTGATAATGTATTTGGGAGGCTTCACGTAGGCTTTGTATAATTGCAGAAGCCTTGTGTTTGATGAAAAGATATATCTGAAAGTTGAAGAGTAGTAAATATAAAAATCTTATCTGCAGAATAATATTGCCATTCCTTATGAACACAACGTTTTCTGGGTTAGAAATAAGGTTTAATAATAGTTGTCTCAAAAGAGAAGAGGTTATTAAAGATCCTGAATTTTCTTCTTCTGCTTCTGATTAAAGCTGGAGTTGGAGAAGACTTCCCCCTTTACAGTTTTTTTGATAGCTCTTCCAAATTGCTAAATTTGGTTTAATCAATAATTAAAACTAAGTAATTAACTAATTAATTAAATCATGTCTCCATAATGTCCATAGTGGAAGGCTACCACCTCATTTTGTGGCCCTTGCTTTCTACAGTAGAATGATTTTCTCCAATCTAATGTTGGCCAGATCCCAAGTCCTAGAATTTCCAATCTGAGAATTCCAGAGGTTCAAGTACAGCATATCTGGAGGCATGGAAGAAGAAAGAGGTGTATTTCGGGCACTGGAGAAGAGTGAAAAATGGTCAGAAATTTCAGAAAACATCTCAGCAACCCTGAAACTATCTTGTGTCTTTTTGCACAAATAAAACATGAATCATTTTGAGCCTCTTGTTTTTAAAGCCCCATGTAGCTGGCAAGATGAGGAAGCAAGAATTACAAAGATGTCAATAAGATATCTTCAATAGTCGTCTAGGGTAATTACAGATCCTATTTATAGTCAATTAACATGGAGTTTATTTGCATACTTTGAAACACTTTTTCACTTTTTCTTCAGCTCTCTCTCTACCCCTACCTTGGTCAAATTCCTTTTTTTGAGATTACAATGTCAATTCACTCATCCATTATTATCTCTCCCTTTCTTTTCCCAACTTCCCCACAATATTACATAGTCTGTGATAAAAGAATATATCATTTGTGTATGTCCAACCATGGTCAGTGGTCTATAAAATATGATAAAATTGCTTGTTTGTAGGTGGAATCATGAATTATTATAGGCATCTGCATATAATGAAACAAGGTAAAGAAATAAGCATATTTTTCATCTGCATTTCTGCAAAAATGTTAGGAGAGGATAGAACTCAGTAACCTAAGGAAATCAACCATTCTTTGCAATAATAAACATAATATAGCTATCTTAATTTGTCAAAAATCTATTGCATTCTAACCACAATAGAAAAGACATTCTACTCTCTCTGAACAAAACAGACTGGGATTCAAAAATCTACAGCAATTATCTTTAGTACCTCAAACTCTTCTTTTAGGATTGGAAAACAGTTTCTTCAAGGATGTCAGTGAGAAAAAAAGACCATTTTCAGCAACAAATATTAACCAAACAAAGTATAGTTCTGTGAAACTACAAGTCAACTACATTCATTCTCCAAATCATAATAGAGGAAAAAAGCATTTCAGCTTGCAGTCCACAATGTCGACATTTCATAATTAAATATGCAAAGAAATGGTAACTTTATGTTTGGTGGCACATAGAAATTATGTCTTTAAGATTCATTGAAGTGATAGCAATAGTTCAAAATTTGGAAGATATAAAGGTAATATGTAGAAAATAAGGAGGAAGATTTACATATTCATTTGAATATTTTTTTAAAGCCACTAACAAAACCAGTTGTAATACTCGCTCCCTATTTTAAAAATGAGAAAACATAGGCTAAGTGCTGAAATGGCCTTTGAGATAAAATAACTCCTCAAAACTGAGAATTTTTTTTGCCAAAAGAAGCCCACACCTTATTTTCATATTGAATTGCATTAATGATCCAATTAAGCAAAACATTTTTGCAGCACCGTGTATGTTATACTGATCTAATCAGAATTTCAGTGGTTCAGCTCTAAAAACCAAATATGGATTTAACCTACTATTGCAAATAATTTGTCAGCAACAGAGACTTAACAAAAATACTAAGTTATATCTCTCCCCTTTTATTAAAGGATTATGAGTATATTTCTGGTGGGAGAACAATTTAGCTGTATTAATGTGTGTCTATAAAGATTTAAATAACTTAATGAATCTTTCCTTTAAAAAAACCCCAAGCATTCCATCTAATCTAATGAAGGGCTCATAGATATAGATAAAACTATCATTTCCCATTCATCTATGTATTGGTTATTAATAGATCAATGTTCAATGCATTTAAAACGGTTTTCAGTTCTTTGGAATGGTATAATTTTTATCATTTCAGGATACACATACAACAGGCAGTGATAATAGACCCACCTGCCTTTCCTAAAACCTTCCAGATGAGTGGCAGTTTAGCACCCATAATTCCCAGTCAGCATAGCTAATTAATGCCATTCAATATTGCTGAAGGGTATCAGGATGGGGGAAGGTGCTATGGAAGTCTATCCTTTCCATACTAGAACATTTTCAAACATTTGTCCATATTCGTGTAGGATTTTTTTAAAATAAAGTCATAATTCACAAAGAACTGCCAGAAGCTAAAGAGCAGGTGGGAGGAGCAGATGAAGATGGGGGTGGGTGAAAGAATAATAATCCATAAATGAGAACAAAACAATACACTTTTGAAAAGTTATATTCTTAGCTAACAAAAATAATGGTTTGCTTAAAAAGGCAGCTCTTTTAGTTAAGTCAAATACTCAAAATATGCTTTTTATTAAAATACCAAACAAACAAACAAACCTCAGAGCTTTATAAACTTTGCTTCCCTTTTCTATACAGATACTCCTTGACTTATGACCACAATTAGAACTGGAATTTCTGCTGCTAACTGATGTGTTTGATGCAGTTTGTGATGCCTGATCACATTGCTTAGCAATGGCAATCATGGCACTCCATGTGGCCATTGTTAGCTGAGAGTTGAAGGTCATTAAGCAAGGATCTGGATCATGGGTAAAGTAAGGCATTGCCTACTCTTCAACTCAAGTCCCAGCTGCTCTAGCACCATGGTGCAAAGCTGCAGCATCCAAGGAAGCCCCAGCAGTATAATGCACAGCTACAGCACAAAGCCACAATGCCCTAGGAAGCCCCAGAGACCCCAGCAGCATGGCATAAAGCAGTAGCCACTGCAGGAAACTTCAGGCCAGTTGTATTTGCAAAATTGTGATTGCTGCAGCACACCATGGCCAGCCACAATGACGTCGTCATGATTTCTGATGTCCTGCCAGCTTCCAACAAGAAGTCAGTGGGGAAGTTGGCAGGGAGTTGGAACTTACTCCTGCTTGCACTGATCTTTTTTTTGCCCACCTGTGGTCATTATGTTTCTTTGTTCAGGTAAGAAATTATTTCTGAAAGGATGATCATGGGTCATCTAGTAATCCATAAAACCAAGATGGGTTAAAATGCTGGAAAAATACCTTTATATAAACATGTTCCAAGCCAAGTGAATATTATATTTAAAAAACCACTACAATTGTCTAAAGCATTGCAACAAAATATTATTAACACAGATTGCTTTGAGAAAAACTCTGACTGGTTTACAGACATTTTCCACTCTTCCAGGTAAAGCAACAAGAGCTCACTAAGACAGAAACTGTCAACGAAAAGTGAAATAGGCTGTCATAAACAGCTTCAGTTGAGTAACTTAAATTTTTAAATGCTACATATTTTTATTAAACTATCTTTCAATAATAATAGTGCATCCTTCAACAACAAGCATGAAGTGATTTGGCAGAAAACTTGAAATCTTTTTAAGAGCCAGTATAATTACCACCAGCAAAAGTCAGAGAGTCCCATCTCCAGTTCTGACTCAGTAAGAACTCTCTTTCTTATTTAAAATGTCTGGAGGAACAAATGTAAACTAACCTGTAAGTATAAATCACAGAAATCAGATATATTTATTCTGCATCATTTAAGTCCTCTTTCAATGACTACTATCATTATGATCAGAGAACAGAGACCATAGTATTTAGGCTATAGATGTCCACCAGGAGTATAAACGGACTTTCCTGGGCCCCAAAGCAAACTTCAGACGGGCCAATGTTGAAAAAAGCTACTGAGTCTTTCCACCCCAGATTATAGCAATTGATGGTGACAGAGGAAAAGATGGTAGTAGCAGTAATGATTTTCCTGTCAATTTTTCCTTCCTTCTGTGCCATATTTAATAAACACAATCAGGTCCCCTATTTGTACTGTCATACCTGAACTGAAAAATCCAGACAACCAGTAGACATGGAATAATTTTTAAAAAAAAAATATCTTCTTCATCTTTTAACTGTCATCTAGTGGTTGTCTAGATCCTTAGCCCAGGTATGGTAGCCCTATCTCATATGATCAGGTCTGCGAAAGGCATGGATGAAGCTGCAGGTAGCAAGTGGCAAGCCAGGGAGACTTCTGTTCTTGCAGGACTCAACACAACCACTTCATCTGCCTTCATTACATTTGCACCACTAGTCCACATCACCTAAATGTTATCTGGAGAAAAACATGTTCTGTAAGATTTTTTTTTGCTAGCCACACAAAAACATTTTAATGCAGCACAATTTAGTAAAAAAGAAAAACCTGAATGCTTTAAAGCCAATAAGCTAAAAATATACATAAGTGAATTTTCAAAGCTGATATGAGTTTTATTTCTGACTTCTTTCCAGTAATGAATCAGAGGTAACTCCTTTGGGATTTGAGAACTGTGTAGCTAATTTTCTTTATCTTACTTTTCATTCTTTCGTGCATACATACACACACAAATTCTCTTTCATTTTGCTTTCCCCTCATTCCCTTGATATGTCTAAATAAATATCCCTAAGGTGGCTTTAAACTATCAGGCTTAGCTTGGCAGGCAAAACTGGAATCTATTAGGCAAGCTCACAAGAGTCCAAGGACTTCTGTTAAGTAACTTTTATTGAATAAGTTAGGAAGCCATAATGAAATCATTCCATTGATTATTTCAGCGCTTTTGCTCTTCTTTCTCTTGCCAGGTGTTATGTTAGGGGCTGTCTGAACTCCTCTTTTGGGTGATAGAGCCAATTTCCATCTGTCCTAAATTTTGGCAATGGTTCAAACTGCTATTGTTTTTTGTTCCCTCAACTGCCTAACAAGAAACCCTCGCACCATAGCCAACTAACATTTTCTCAGGTATGATCTAGTGAAACATTTGCATTTCTTCTATGGACATGCTCTAACATGTATTTATATGATAACTAGGTCATATTTAGACAAATTTATTTATTTAGAAAAGACAAGGTGACAGTTTGTGTTTTCCCCCAAAGAAATATCCATCCAAAGAGATCAATATACAAGACACATATACTCTCATGTTAGACTGAGAGGATGATAACTGATCCAAAGTCATCTAGCAAGCTTTATGGAGAAGTATTTGAACCCATACTTTCTCAATCCTAGCATATCTGACCTTTAGGTGGGAAATTACAGCCCATGTGCAGTATATGGTCCACCCAGAGCAGGGGTGTCAAACTCACGGCCTGAGGGCCAGATGCGTCACATGCTGCCCCCCCCGCCCATTTAGCGAAGGGGAAGTCCCAATACGTCACATGATGCCACCGTGATGACATGAGTTTGACACCCCTGACCCAGAGTATTACCATCATACTAGTGAAAAGCAACAAATGTCTAAATCATGCTTTTTCATTTGTGTTTGTCTATACAAAATGAGAGTATACTTAATCTCCTCATGGCTTAATTTTGCCCTTTAAGTCCCAACGCCCAAGCCCTTAGAAAAATCCATACATCTCAGCCCTGTACCTCCACCTACATCAGGCAATAACAATTAAAATAAAATTGCACCCCATCACAAAAAGATGACCTTCTCTTGCTCTGAACATCCCACCGCATTAGTATCATTTGTCTGAATGTTATGCTGCTTCAATTCAGTCTTCTGGATTGAGAAGAAAGGCTACTGAAACTAGATTTAAGGCTCAAATATTACGTTTTGTGAATGCCTCCTGATTATCGTAAAATTATAGGATCTAGTCTAAATTATTATTTATTTGTTAGACTTCACTTATAATTGACAATCAATTCATCCCCTTTCCTCCAATGGTAAGATTAACCCCAACCTGGAAATCTTTCAAACTGCAATTTTTTCCAACAGTCATTTAATTACAAGATGGATGGCAAATAAATTTAATAAATAGAAACAGAAACAGGGACCTTGTGAATTGGTTGTGTTATGTGTAGGATGTTCTATTTTCCTGCAGTCTTATTCATATTTATGTTGAATTGTTTTAATGGTTATTTTAGACTTTTTAAAAATTGTTTGTTTTATGGTTTACCACCCAGAATTTCATTTGTGAGATGGGTGTCTAAATTTGATAAGTAAATAAATAAAATTCTTACAGTTTACAATATTTAATGAGCTCAGTTATCAATGGATATAAATGGGGACAAAGAGTCAGTAATATTCTCAAGCTGTTGGTTTTTTCTCATCCAGTCGTTTTCCCTCTATTTCTTATTTTTCTTCTATAAATATTATACTTTTGTCTTATGGAAGGATGCTTTTAGAGCAAGCATTCATGAAAGCAGCAACTGCTTTTCTGTTACTGCTGAAGGCTAAACTGAGTGTAGAATAAAAATAAATCTTTTCATTTAAAACTGTGGGGAGCTGCTACTTACACTCCAAGCACTGTTTCACCACTTAGCATCTCTACAGATATAGCCATTGAGTTTGAATTAATGTTTATTGTTGACTCCATATTGTTCTGCAGATAGATAGTATGTTCTACCGAAAGAGTGCCGAAGCAGAGAAAATTCATTTTTATACTATTTGTCCCTGAGACCATGAACTGTTGCCATCTGCAAACCAACACTGATGTTGTTTTTATTTTGTGCAAATTAAAATTAAAATTAAAAGAATTCAGATAACTAGCATGCGTGCGTCAGATCCACATAGGGAAAAAAACTGCTGTGAAAACCATACATAACTAGACTGCAAAAAAGCAAGCCCTCTGTATTAGTATTTATTTTAAAGAGTCTGAAGAACACAGTGTGGCATGCTACAGAGGAATCCCAGCATGATCAATTATCAGGAACCAGAAATAATGGGAACTGAAACCACAGAACACTTGAAGGTTCTCCATCCCCATCTCTTCAGCTAGATTTCTCATCTACTTTGCAATGGCTGATTCTCAGACTGGTAGGGACTTGGGAGATGGATCTGTAATCAGCCAGCTGCAAGCTTCTTGATCATCAGTGATCTACCTCCTTACCAGATCACAGAAATGCTGTTAAGAAAGAAACTAAATAAATTTCTACCCGAATACATTAGGCCACAAATTAGGTTTAAATGGGAAATAGCGGTGTTGTTGAAATTTTTATAACTCCATCTTGTCACCTCATTAAACCTTGATGAAGAAGTGAAAATCATGTTTGGAAATAATTACCTTTGGTTTGAGGCAACTTCCAAAAAGCCTGATAACTAACAGCATTTTATGCAATTTTATGACAGTGCAGTGCCTTATAAATGCTTTATGTCAAGCTTCCTCTATAGCCTCCTTAGCTTTCAAATTAGGATAAAGGGATTAGAATGGCATGAATCACAAAATTCCATTCCAGTACCAATTCAAATAAAATAAAATAAAATTTGAAACTATTAAACAAAAACATGATTCTGGTACTATATGACAGTATCAGAATACAACATATTGTCAGGCATAAAAATACATGTATCATCAACTAATCTCAGAAACTGTCCTACACAAAGTTTAAATAAAAAACAAAAAAGCCTTTTTTCCAGGAACATGAAATTGTCTGGCAATAGTGTGCCTCTTTATGTCAAAAGCAAATTATTTGCTTCAACTCAGAAAAAAAGAGTTCTATCTTAGACAAAGATAAAAGTTACATAGGAAAACTATACAGTAGTCCTTGATTTACAACCACAATTGAGCCCCAAATTTCCACTGCTAAACAAGTTGTTAAGTGAGCTTTGTCCCATTTATGACGTTTCTTGCCACAATTGTAAATGCATCACTGCAGTTGTTAAGTTACTAACAAATTGTTAAGTGAATCTGGCTTCCCCATTGACTTTTTTGTCAGAAGGTCGCAAAAGGTGATCACATGACCTTGGGACATTGCAACCATCATAAATACATGCCAAGTGCCAAGCATCCAAATTTTGATCACGTGACCATGGGGATGTTGCAACAGTTGTAAGAGTGAAAAATAGTCATGTCACTTTTTTCAGTGCTGTTGTAACTTTGAACAGTCACTAAACAAATGGTTGTAAATCAAGGACTACCTGTATATTGTACTGTACAAAAGAATAGCTAGAGCAAGGGTCTTCAAAGTTGGCAAGTTTAAGACTTGTGAACTTCAACTCCCAGAATTCCTGAACTAACATGACTGGAGGAGGAACTCTGGGAGTTGAAGTCTATAAGTCTTAAAGCTGTCAAGTTTGAAGATCCCTGATCTAGAGAAACTGTGAAAGGAAGGTAACCAAAATAACATCTTTAGATTTATTATACTTTCTATGTAACAATAGTACCAACCAAAAAGAGTATACTATATGTAAGCTCAGGGTTGAACTGGGGGTCCTTGATGCTCTCTGAGTTTGGCTGTTTTCTTGCAGAAGTTTCATTACCAAACTAGGTAGCATCACATTATCTAGACTGGTAATGAAACGTCTACAAAAAACCCAACTAATTTTAGAGAGCACTAAGGAGTTCACAATACTCCCAATGTAACAAATAAATTTTTCATCCATATTATCTAGGAAGGATTGTAGTCCCAATATATTTGAAGAGCAATAGATTGAGGATGTTGGTTTATGCTGATTTGCAGCACACACTGAGTTTTTATATGAAAGACAAAGGGAAATAAATTCTACTAATTATCTAATTGTCCTGCTCAATGGAACATCAAATATTTCTTCAAATTTCAGGAGTGTTTTCTCAAAAGATAACAATTATTGCTGTAAAAAAGGAGCTGTTGTAAATTCAAGTCATTTGTATAGAACTACCTTCTGTTTGTAGTTATCTTTGATTTCATGTTTCATCTGCTAAATGGAGTAACTTTAAGACATCCCAAAGTATGTGTAATATGCTCAGGTTATGCTCCTTTGCTAAAATTTTGAAAGTTGCTTCTGTTACCTATCATTTCTCAATATAGTCATCTTCAAATGAATTAAGTTACAATACAAGCATCCCAAGCAAACACAGGAATGACTAAAGAACCATTCTAATCCAATATATATGAAGGCTTCCAATTACAAAATTCTGCACATCAATTTATTTACAATATAATCTTTGTAGATCTTAAAAGTTCACTTGTTAATTCTGTTATATGCATCCTACTATTCCTTTCTATAAAGTAAGAATAGTATTTTAAATTAAAAACTTAAATAGAATATAAGAAAATAAATGTGACTATTAGAGGATTTAATATCTAATGTCTAGAATGCAAAATATGTTGAAAGAAATACAAGAAAATAGGAAAAAATTGGAAAATAGGAAAAGATTAAATTAAATTATTTTTTTGTCCTATCACCACCTGCTTTTTACAATATAGCTCACAGCATGCCAATCAAAGGCCAAATGTGGTCTTTACCCTACCCTACCTCAAACTCTGTGAGTTGTTGAGCTTTGCTTTAATGCACTAGCCAAATCACAACAACCAGCAACAGCTTCTCCTTCATTTCAACACAGGAGGAAAATCTTCACATATAGCCATTGCACTTCAATTGGTTTTTCTTTGGAAAAAAATGTTGCTGCCAAAACCCAGCATGAAAGAAAAATATCAAAGTGAAACACCAAAGTGAATCTTATGTATAATTATAATATGCTAGCTTCCTGTCTTTTCCTTATATCTACTAACCAAGACAGTTACTATCAGTTTTGTAATATTTTTTCTATAAGAGCTATTTATAAAAATAATCCTGAATAACCTTTATGGTCTTCTGCAATATTATGTTAATTCTTTCTATTTTTCTTGGTACGGTTGCATATAAATCAAAATTTTGTGTTTCTGTAATCACAATATAATTCTCCATTCAATTCAAAATTAATTAGCATCACAATACCAGTAATATCCATAAAGATGTCTGGTATAATTCTTAAAACGAAGGATGCAAATTATCAGCACAAATCATCAGAATAGCATATCCAGAATTATAAATTATCCATTATAATTTGTGTCACTTAAGCAACTGGACAATAAAAAAATGAGGTTCATAAAGACATTCACGGTCAGAAACCACGGTAGTCTTCCTCCTCCTCGTCTTCCTCATTATTCAAGTTTCTGGTAATACTTCAAATTCTATTTTTCCACACGTAAGTCTAGAAAAAACAATCCTTTGCATGTTCTATCTATCATATGATCTTCCAAAAGAAATAAAGATTAAGATAACAAATTTTGAAAGAAGGCTTCATTAAATCAATAACTTATTTAGTCAGCAAACCTCACAGTCTCTTTTGCATTAAGCTGACAGAATTTAATTGTTCAAGAGGGTGGAGATCTTATTTTAATATGTACTTTCAAACATGGTTCACTTGAGCTGACCTATAATTAAACAAGTTTTAAACTATACTTGTTTTCGACATATGTAAACCTAATAAAAGATACTATTCCAGTTATATAACATAATACTGATTTGAACTCAGTGGCATGTGATTAAAAATCAAGACAGCATTTGGAGCAGTGCAATTGGAATCTTCCTCTTTTGTATGTGTGTCAACATTACAAACATGTTGAAAGGGGGAGGGGTTTGATTATGCTGCTATAATTGTCATCTGATTTTTCCCCCCAGATCCACTCCATAGGCAGTTCTTGACTGGCAACCACTATTGGGACTGGAATTTCAGTGATAAATCATAACCATCATAAGTCAAGGCACCACATTGCCAAAGCCAATTTTACAACCCGTTTTTATTTTGGTCATTAAATAAATCATACAGTGGTAAGTACAAATCACATGGTTGGTAGGTGAATCATGCAATCAGAAGTCCGACTCCATTCTCCTGAATGCGTGCTTTTTTGTTGGAAATCTTTCCCAAGTGAAACAAGCAAAAAAATGTTAAAAGCTGGCAAAAAACATTGCATCAAATAACCATGGGATACTGCAATTGGTCATATATGTGAGTCTGTTGCCAGGTGTCTCAAATGCCATCATATAGGGAGGAGAGCATGCAACAGTTTAAAACAGCTTGAAATATTTTAGCACCTCTTCCAAGGCTATTTGTAACTGCAAAGAATCATTAAATTACCAGTTGTAAATTGAGAACTACCTGTATTTGAACTATGCATGCATAAGAGATAAGAAAGTCCTTGTACTAATAATCTCAAAGCTAGTTTTCAATTCCAAACGTAATAATTTTAATATTTTCATTAAAGAGGGAAGTTTTAAAATTAATTATCTGCACTAACTAGAAAAATGTTTCTAAGTATGGGTATCATAAATATTGCATAGGAAAGTTAACAATTTTTTCACTAGTACTTAAATCAATTCCAGCCTCTAAAACTAGAAATTCAACATCCTGGAAATTTTTAGTGATATAAATTTTATGAAAGTCCATCCTGATGCAATGATGTGATTCCGGCCTCAATAGAAATTATCAATAGGCAAGTACATGGGACAAAGGACTGCAAATTAGAAAGCAATGAAAAATCATGACAGAAAATATTTAAGAGTTTTACATTTTATTCTGGCATAATGTTTTGTTTTACTATGTAACACCCGGAAAAAAATCCCTTTTAATCTGAAGTAGAATTTGCTTATAATAGATGTGTGAGTAAAGAGACAGTGATAGAGTATAAGAACATTTGAAGTACCTTTCTGCTTGTACATCAGGATACTGACCTACTCAAAACATTTCTAAAATGATTGAATGGCTTGTTTCAAATTAAAAACAGCTGTTTCAAACTTGAAATAATTTCTTCAGTGAAACTTTTCAAATTGAAATATACAGACACCCTTACTTTAATCCACTGCTTTTATTAAACATTTAGCAACAAGTTTTAGTATCCTCAAGTGAGGTAGACCATAAAATATCTAGTCATTTATATCTTAGGTACTAATAAGAATTCCAGTGATACTAATTGGATAAAACAAGGGTCACCAATGCCAGCACTGGTTGCAGGATGTCAGAAACTGGGCCATGCAAACAAGCGAACCCCATCTGCGGGATGCAGGTAGCATGCAAAATCATGCCCCCTCCAATCCGTGGAAAAACCTCTCTCCACAGAATCAGTCTTAATAAGGCTTGACAAAAGGTTGGGGGGAGGACGCTGGGATAAAACAAGGCTTGACATTCTTATGACGTTCAATAGTGATCCAGTGATATTCCTGGAGCCAACATGAACATTTGGGATATCTTTTTGGGTTTTGATTTGCACACTTTTCTCAGGTTTTGAAAAGTTAAAGGTTCAGGATAAATGTTAAACTTCATAATGTCAGACAAGAAGAGTTTAGGACCATGTGCTAAGTTAAGATTTATTGCTCAAGATATATGGAAGAATCTAGTCAACTAATAGCACTAAAATGGCACTAAATAGGGACCAACTGAATTTAAGGGGGCGGGGGCTGGACGTGGATTGCTTGTAGGAATGTAATGATTCCAGAATGATTCCTCTCTTGATTCCACCCCCAGGCTCTGCTTCTTCTGCTGCTATACCTATACATTTAACAATTCCTACTTTGAACTTTTTAAATTTCCCCAATTAGCAACAACAAAAACATAAACAGCCAAAAATCAATACCCACTTTCAGCAGAGTAATTTGACATGCTCTAGGATTTCAAATAAGGGCTGGAGTCTTATTTATAAAACCAGCCCCCTTCCGTTCAAAATCACTGTCTAGCTCATCTACATTATGTGGAATTTAAAATATAATTTATTTAAAAGTAGACTTTCATTTTTATGTTTCATGTGTCTGTAGAAAACAGCATAGAATTAAGACAGTTGTTGGATTCAGGGAGCCCTTTAAATCAGTCTAAAGAGATCCTGAGGAGGAGGGAGGGAGGGAGGAAGGAAGATGCCAAGCAAAGGATAGTATAAAAGGGATGATGGGATGATGACCAGACTATGGAATCAGCATCAAGGTCAGAATTTTGGTGATTACTTTGTTATCAAGGTAAATTTGGGGCATTTCATGTCTATACAAATGTAATTATTTATATCTCTTGATGAATCCTTCTGTCCCCTATATGTAAGTAATTTGCTTAACAACTGCCATGTTTAACAACTGTTTGAAGCTTTGATAATGCAAAAACAAAATAATAATAATAACTGGCCCTTGCATTTATAAGCTCCCCAAACATTTAGGAGCTTTCCAATCAACTTCCGACAAGCAGAGTTAAGAGGAAAGCTAGCAGTAAAAACACAAGTCATGGTCACATGATATTTCACTTAATGATCATGGAGAGTCACTTAATGATGTCATAAGACTGTCACATGTTTTGCTTAGTGACAGCATCTCTTAATAATGGAGCTGCTGATTCCAATTGTGGTTGCTAAGCAAAAAATATCTGTAACCCTTTGTTAATCTAGTCTTTCAGTCAATTTGGCTGCAGGCCCAATGGTGACTATGTAAGGATATTTTAATAAATAAACTTCATTTTGAATCTCCATTACTTTGGTTCATATTATTGTGGATCACCTTTTTTCCATAAAAATTGTAAAATTCTCCTATATTTAACTGTCAACTTTGTACATTTAGATTCTCCTTGCATTATTTCCATTAACCTTTCCTAATCGCAGCATGGCAAGGTATGTCAAGCCCTTTGTAATTCTTAAGCATCTTTTATTAATTAGGTATTAAATTAAAACACTTAAAGCAACTCTAATACCCACTTTAGATATTTGGGAAATCACTGTTTTAGGCTGCACATTTCTTGCTACATTGGGTAGAATGACATTAACACACTCTATAGCACTAACTGTTAATCTAATGCTTTCCGCAACCACATTAAATTTCTTCTTTATTTTGGCAGGTCTAAATAGCAGGTTATATTGTGTGACCTCCTTGTCTTATTTTACAGGATGAGGGTAACGGCCATGGAGTAACTATGAATTGATCTCCCCAGAGATTAAGTATTGTTTATCAATATACTGTTAATTGAGAAATACAACTAGGGGCAGAAATTTAAACCACCATTATATCTAGTTTAGCCTGAAAAGAATATAGTGACTATTTGTTTTTATGATCAGTTTTCAGCTTCATTCCAGTTTTATTCAATGACAAATCCAATCCTGAATATTCTTTATTAACAGAAATATAGTAATTCTTATTTTGAACATGTGAATTTCTGTTCAAACATAAATACATTTTATTCTTTATGCCTCTTGTTTTATTAACACTGTTTAACCATCATACAAATTAATCAGCTAATAAATACTGAATTTGCTGTTAGAATAACTAGGTGAAATCACACACTTATTATAAGCCTTTATTTTAACTCGTTTTCTCTATAAAGAATACTAAAGATATAGCAATCAACCTCAGAATTGACAATGAAGATACTGAAGTGATGGATCTGCCTTTTACGATACATTTATTTAGCCTTTTAGATGCAGCTATCTATAGTAAAGGAAAAAGCAATCAAGAAATAAGCTGTAGACTAGCACTTCACAAGGTATTAATGAAGGGCTTGAAAAATATAAATCAATATCTATAAAGATCTGAATCATGCAGGCAATGATTTTTCCTGTGATATTCTATGGAATCAAAATATGAACTTTGAAGAAACAGGATAGAAAGTGTACATTGTTGGAGAAGTCTCCGAGAACACTATGGACAGCCAAGAAAATAAACAAATGGATCACAGAACAAATCAGAGTTCTCACTCAAAGCAAAAATGAGCTCACTCAATGTATCATATTTGGAAATATTATACAAATTATTGTATCTCTGACTCTTCATTAGAAGTCCATAGTCTCATGCAAGTTGGAAGGAAAGAAGAGAAAAAGATATGCAGCAACAAGGAATATGGACTTAGTTACAATGCTCATAGGAACCACATGAGAAGGGCCAGGTTGGGGACAGGTCATTTTAGAAAAGGTGTACCTATGCGGTTGATAAAACTGAAACTGACTTTATAAATTAATCAATGACCAATCAATAAATAACATACCTACTTTTTGTTTAAAAGGGGAAGGGAAGGGAGGGAGAGTTAGGGTTAAGGTTGAGGCCTTGCCCCTGGAATTGGGACAGGAAGGGGCTCTGGAGGAGATTTCTGGGAAATGCATTCCCCAGCAGGTGGAGTAAAATCAGAGTGTTGGGGAATAGGATGCCAGATTCAAGGTGAAGGAAGAAAGGAGTGAGAGGGAGCAAAAGGAACAACATAGTTTTGAGGAGAAGAGCCTGGATTCCTTCAAATAGAGGGAGAGAGATTGCCACCCCAAGGAAGAGCAACAGCGATATCTCAGCCTAGAGATGTATCCTAGCAGCCACATGAGGTAGACTCCATAGGCCTGTCACTGGGCCTACTGAAGACATGTTTATGAGGCAACAGGATTGGTAAGGGGCCAATGAAAAGGACAGTCTTTGGGGCATTTTTTTTTAGTTTGAGCAACATTACTCAACGTAAGACTTAATGTTTTATGTTATTGTGTTCTTAACTTTGAGACTTAATGTTTTATGTTATTGTGTTCTTAACTTTTATGTTATTGTGTTCTTAACTTTGCCTTGGTGGCTCAGGCTGTTAATTGCCTGCACTTAAGTTCCAGCTGCCTACAACTGCTGTAGGCTCGAATCCCACCAGGCTCAAGGTTGACTCAGCCTTCCATCCTCTCGGGTAGGTAAAGTGAGGACCCAAGATTGTTGGGGGCAATTAGCTGACCTTGTAAAAATGCCGCTTAGTAATAAGCAGGCATATACAATGGAATGAAGGCTATTGCTGAGCACACTGGGTTGCATCCCAAAAATTGTAAGCCGCCCTGAATCTCCGGAGAAGGGCGGCATATAAATGTAATTTTAAAAAAACTTTAATTTTTATCTTAAAGGCCATTATTTTTAATTAAAGTCTATAAATCCCTCTAAGGTGTGTTGGTATGCCTGGGCCAGGTTGAGCTGGTCACTGGAAAGGGATCAAAGGACCTGATTGCCAGCAGCCCTTTCAGGGGAAGTAGGAAGGAAGGAAGGAAGGAAGGAAGGAAGGAAGGAAGGAAGGAGGAGGGAGGGAGGGAGGGAGGGAGGGAGGGAGGGAGGGAGGGAAGGAACTATGCTTGAAAGTGGTATGTATGTATATTTAGTGTATGCGATATCCATCCGTCTGTCTCCTGTCTGAATAAGCATTCCACTTAGAAAGACAACTCATATTTAATCAAAATGATTGTGCATGCTATCTCTAAAAGAGCATATGCCAAATAAATTGTGGCAGCAGAGACCAGTGTGGCATTCCCTATAAGGATAACGTGTGTATTTTCAGTACTTCCAGATGGCCTCTGTTCTGTGGTTGCCCATGAGTAGGCAGAGGAGGCACATTGAATAGAACTGAACACATTTCAAGGCAAGGAATCTAACATTATCTACCAAATACACATCATGTCAGCTTTTGCTTAGTACAGCCAATATCAGCTTTTCAACAATCTGGAGAGCAAGGGAAATATTAAAAACTGCCATTTTATGAGATAAGGGAGGGTTAAGGTATTTGTCTTAAGCTTTTTCTTATTTAGTATGGTGTATAGAAAATACGCCGATTCTGTGTTTGCTCCTTGACATTTCCATATACTGGATATAGACTTTTCCCCAACCAAACATGAAGCCTGTGATACACAAGAGATAAGGCTTAACCAAGAGAAAACTGCCTGCAATGAATCTTTTGTTTTCTCTTTTTTTCATTCAGACTAGCTCATTCAAACGCCCTACTCTTGATACCATATTCTTTGTTAGGAAGAATAACTGAACCTACTCTGGAAAAAAAATGTTATTGCTTAACAGTAATAATGCTTCAAGAAATATTATTCCAGAAATGTGTTTCTTGTAGGTTTCTTTTAGAGATTCCTTAAATTCTCATAAGCAGTTGTTCATCAGTATTTTGCACAATAGCACTGCAATTTTAAATTGACATTAATTTCATAAATAGAGAGATGACCTCCACTAACAATGAGACCCGCTGATCATTTCAGGCTATAACTACATTTGGGAATTCTACTATTCCTAAATTAAAACTTTATGGATTAATTTTCATTTATCATTATTTCAAAACTAACATCGTAATATTTTGAAAAAAATATTTAGGAAAGTCATCACTATGCATCAGAATAATACTGAAATAGTATGAAAACAGAAGCACTGAATGAATAACCTACATACTTCTATGTAGTAAGAAACTTCAAAATGAAATAAATAAATGTGAAATCTCCAATCAAGATATTTTCGTAACAAGAAATCTATATACATTTCACTTTTTTTGTTCTTTTTAATTATTAGTTCTATAGCTTTTACTTATATAAACTCTCAAAGTGGTTTACAACATTTAAATCTGAAATACAGGTTTAAAAATGCAATTAAAGTAAGTAAAATTGAACTCAATCAATAACTAAAAGCATGGTGAAAATATGGGAATATGAGGGACTATTATACTATTTGGGAGAGCCTTCAATAATCTTGAGGTCCTTCTCTGTGAATGAAATAAATGAGCTTCTGTGGTATGGGTGTGAATTTTTTAAAAAATTGACTTCTGATTTTAAATGCAATTCAGTGCCTCGATCTCTAGAAGGAAGAAAGGAAAGATGTAAGAATCTTGCATACAGTTTAGTGAAGAAACCTACTGTGTAAAATTTGCTCTATGGCAGATATGTCCAATCCATGGCCCACAGGTTGCATGTCTCCCTGGACAGCTAGCCTTTTAACATTATTGGCCCAAAAGATTCCTCATTTGTCTCATTAGATCTTCTCAGGACATGAAGCCATTCACTTTGACAGAGAATATTTTAGATAAAGACTATAAGAACCAGTCCCTTTATAACAACAGCCAATATGAATAAAGAATTACTTTGGGAAGTTCTTCACAAATGAAAGAGATGTGGCATTTTTATTCCTTACCTATTGATCCATTGTTTGCAAAGTTAACTCACTGCAGTAATAGTTTATGAAAAAGAAAGTAACCTCATAAGTTTACTCAAAGTAACTCTGCTCTGAGGCCACTTAAAACAGCTTTTTGTTTTATTATATTAGTTAATCATAACTGATGCATTGAATTCCATATTGGAATACTTAAAAAGACATTGAGAATGAAACAGAGGCATTAGGTTTATATGAATTTGGAGACATGGGCTAAAATTTTGTCAAAAAGCTGTTTTACTTTTCTTTTCAAAATATGTAAAAAACAATTTGCTTATTTAATCTTTAGAAATAGGCATAAAAAAGTTTGGTATAGTGGTGAAGGTGCTGGCCTAGAAACAGGGGACTGAGTTCTAGTCATGCATGAAAGCCATTTGGGTGACTTTGAGGCAATCACTCTCTCTCAGCCCAACTCACCTCACAGAGTTGTGGGAAAAATAATTGGCGGAAGGATTATTGTGTATGTTTGCTGCTTTGAGTTATTTATACAAATAATAAAGCCAACAGTTTTTTAAAAAATGGAAAATATGTTTTGTTTTAAGCTTGGAATAAAGCAACTCCATTCAAAATATTCTACAGGAACAACACTGAAAACATATTGAATATCCAATTGCAGAAAAAATTAAAATAACTTCACAGTTCCAGTAACTGTAGAATTAGCTACTACACCCTTATTATTGCGCCCCCATAATCACATGAATACACAACATTATACAATGAGTGCTAATTCCCGTGATTTAAAATTTTTAAAACATTTCTGAACAGATTAAAAATAAATCCTCATAGAAAACAATAGGAATGCAGTCCTGTTCTTACCTATGGGAGGGGGGAACCTATTTAGAATTTGTCATCTAAATCCCCTCCGCTCCTTAATAGAGAGAACAAAGAGACATTTTTTTTCAATTTAGACAAGAACAGCTGCTGTCTTTAATATCTCTTTTAATTAGCACATCTCCTGCGTGAGGTATAGATATGATGCTATGCAAAAAGGTAAGGTTTGGTCATGTACGCTACTTTTCTTCTTCATGTGTATGGACTTTGATTCTTTATTAAACTTTAGTAGCATATTTCCCTTTATTCTTATACTTTGGGGGAATGCTGTTACAGTCTAGTTAGTAATTTTTATTACTGTCACAGACTAGTATTGTATTACTGTCTAAAATGTTTTTTTATTATTAATTTTGTGTTAAGTTTAAAATGTCCTTGTCTAACTGATCATCTGGAAAAGGGAAGGTAAAATGGTCCTACCCAGGAACACCACCTTATTAAAGACCTTTGTCAGTGCTAACATCTTGCTAATTAACAATGTGATATTAATGAATATAATTAATTTAATATGTAAGCCTCTAAATAATTCTCAGAGAATAAACCTCAAAGTTGATTGAAATCTCTGAAAGGTATTGCATATACAATTGTTCCAGAGTTCCTTCTACTGTCCTATGTGCGAGTTCTTGATCAATAATAGATTATTTATTCCATAATTGCACTTGTAATGTTTAATTTTCAAATACTCACTAACTCTTTCTAGCCCTTGTCCTAATAATGGATTCACTGACAAAATTCACAAATGAATTTTAAACAAAGATTTAAACAAGATATTTTCTTAGTTTTGATTTTTTAAAATAAAATAATCCTTGGTCAAATTTTCTGAAGGCAATTTTTCTGCTTACTTAGCAAAATTAAGCAATTGATTTGGCATAGTTCTCTTTCACCCCAGGTATAAGATACAAGCACAGCAAAAGATATTACGATGTTCATTGCTGAAATGCTGGAAAAATGAAGAAAGGCTTGGGTGATGCTTAATTGCAGATAACTTTAGAACAGCAGCCAGAACTTGTACAGACTATATACACATCTCAAAGATCAACAAAGCAATCAAAACCAGACATCATTTTTACATTTTGAAATTCATCTCGGTAAGCCAGAAGTGCATTGGCACAGCAAACTTTGAGCTAAGATTTCCACAAGTGCATCAACAGTAGAGCATACACATATTTGCATCTCTGTCTGCAAAATTAAACAAAACACAACCCACATGCAATGCACTCAGCAACCTACACGAGCTATTAACTTTCCTATAATAAATAAAAAAACAGCAGTAGCATACTAGGCAAGCTGGTAGGCATGCAGTAGTGAATAATCTTCTTTTGTCTTAACCTCTTCTTTCCTCTATATACTCCACTCCCATATTACGCTTTCCAAATTAAACTAATAACAGCAGAATCATAATTGGTCTCTGCTGCTGTGCTGGCTATGCTGTTTGAAAAGGTTGAAAATAGTTTGAAGGGGGGGGAGCAACCAAGCACAAGCTACAAAACCAAAATCCAGTTCACTGCTCAAAATAGTTGGAAATGACACTGAATCAGCTAAATTTTGTTTCAATGCTCAGAATAAGGCAAAATATACATTTTGTGTCACTCAGAAACACCTTGCACATGTCTATTTCATGATTTAAAATTGCCTGCAGTTGATTAAAAAAGTAAATATGTTACAAATTATCTTCCTATCCCACTCATATTCTTCAGAAATGGTGCTTAGTTATATGTCCAACCATCTTAAACCAAATTCTGAGCAGCTCACAACCCAAGAATAAAAATAATATATACAAACAATTAAATAAAAGCAGTAAAACAATAATTTCTGAGTTAGAAGTCAACAATACTTAAAGTGTGAATTATAATTTTGCCAAAAGTACCATGTTTGCTTTAGAAGAAACAAGAAAAGCTACGTTGCATATACCCAGGTCAAGTATGACTGCTCGTTACATGCCTATTTAGACACTGAACTGAAACAACTTCAATGTGCACTATAATTTAGAATGGATTTCTGAGCTCTGCAATGCAAACAGAATGCTTCTTGAAATCATATGCTATATTTCTAGGGCAAATTCTGAAGCATTGCCAACAAACCCAACAGATCTTTCTCAGAACAGATTAAGGCTCTTGTTCCCAGCAGATTCTTTAGTGTTTTGTCTGACAATGCATTAAACAGATGTGATTCTTGGCTTTACTTTTTTCTTTCACAGAAAATATTGGCTCCCATCACAGCTAATTCTCCTCGTTACCAGGTAATATCAGAGTGACATTTGTGACAGCACTAAGAAAATAACTGATAATCTTTGGCTTGGAACTAAGGACCATGTTGGGCAGAAATCAGAGGATAGTGTAGAGAATAAAATGACCTTGATGAAGATAGGCCAGATCTGTTACCAAAGCAATGATAACAACACACCTTAGGCCTAAAACAAGCAGAAGGCATTGACAAACAGACCTGCAAGATTCTGTAATTGTAGCCATTCTCAATGAAAACAGCCTTGCCCTTCTTGTGGTATTGGTTCTTGCTCAGATCTACCTACTGGGGCCGAAAGATCACTGGCAAATAGCACTATCTAAGCAGACTTTCCATTCGCTTGAGAATCATATACTAATCCTAAAACATCGTTGTAATTCATTTTGTAGCTGTCATGCACATGCACCCTGGTCAACCTGGATGCAAGATATTTTACTCACAAAATATTCATTACAAGTTTCACAGCTGGCTACTGAAGTTCACAGTTTGGATTCAGGAGAAGAGAGATCTGAATTAGTTCCCTTTTCATTTTCAACAGCTCCACTAGGAAAAATATGTGAATGCAGTAGAAAGAAATGCTTCTTTTGTGTATCTTACCAAAGCTTTCAGATGAGGTCTATGTTATGTTTCAAAGAATTAAAGTCCAGTTTTTATTTCAGCTATTTAAATGGCTTCCTACTTCAATTCCCGTAATTATTTCATGAGGCCAATCTGAAGCAGATGGTGCTCAACCGTGATGCTCAACAGCTATGGCTATAATGAGATCCCTGGTTCTAGTCCTTACTGATAACACAGTTATAATATTGTGTCTACTTATATTGATGGAATTAGCAGTGGATCCAACTATAAAACTTTTCAGGATGATTTAGAAGCCTACTACAGCCAATAACCTGTCTGAGATGGTCACTATAATGGGGCCATCTTTCAGGAAATTGTTAGTTGGATCCACAAGAAAATCTCAGAGCAAGAATGTGGAGGATGTAGACATATAACTGCTAGTGAAGTCTGTGAGAACAAAAAATAGATAATCCACGGCACAGAGGCAACACAGAAAGGGTGTTAGATTTGTAGAAATAAAAGTAGATACGTGATATTCCTCTGGGTAATTGTTATGCAACTTAGTGAGTCTAAACTCACTAAGCAGTGTTCCTAGAATACAACAAAGATTAATTCTTAACTGACTTGTTCAAATGTCTATGAAGCTAATGTCTTGGGGAACCTAACAATGTTACATTCAATGTTTACACCTTTAGTATGGAGGAATAGCTACTATGACTATGTGTCATCTACCTGCTTTATTGCCAGAAAGATACAATAGATTGATGAACACATGTGCTGTTTCCATGCCTCAATCGGAGAAGCAGGTGTCACTACAACCTGACAATTTCTTTACTATCCTAGCCAAAGAGGGATTCTCGATGAAAAGACAAGTTACATAGTACAGCCAGAGACTTAGACATGTGCACAAATTTTGCTAGATATCTGACATCCACCCTGAAGATTCTGTAAAGAAGTACACTAAGTTTGAAATTTATGATTTCCTATCAGGTGAGCGACTGGTACAGAATTAAACAACTGAGTTCCAATTCTTCATGCAAGAATTGGGATCAAATGAGAGAGCCTTAACAGTACAACAAAAAGAAATGTTTGATGAAACACAGGAAGAACTGGGACAGGATAGCACTCTCTTTATATTGACTGCTTTAAATTGGGCCTGCCTAGATACTGAGAGCAGCTTTGGTTTAATGTGGGTATTGAGGGAAGCTTTAGGTTAGTGATACATTTAATGCTTTCAACCCACAGTCCACCCCCAATCTTCTCCTTTTTCAGAGGAAGCTATGGAGGCACAGCCTATGCAGTCATAGGCACATAGGAATACCTCCTTCCCTAGGAAATGATACGCTATCTCTCAGTAATCCAAAACTTGTATTGCGAACTGTGTAAAGTACTTCATTAAAGTGGCCTAGCCAAATATATCACCCTAAAAGCATCAGTGCCTTGCAGCATGTTGATTGTATAGGAGAGAGTTAAGGATGGAAAAGATTAAGGAATCTAATAGTGACAAGAAATTCTCAGAGCATAAATGTGGAGAATATAAACAAACAATGGATATTAATAATTGACTAAGTGCAACAAGTTTCTTACACATATGAAGAGGGTATTGAATCTGAATCAGAAATTATACATTCTGGATCAACTTGCAATATTCAATGATTATCAAGTGGCTGTAATACCTAAAAGTCCTAAACTACAGTAAAGATTTGTTCCTGGACAAGTTATTGAATGTCCTAGTTCAGGGGTGTCAAACACAAGGCCCCGGAGGCTGGATCTGGCTCACAATGTGGTCAGATCCGGCCCAGAGGGCCATCCTGGAAAATGTAAGGGGCTGTCATTTCGGCCCAGTCTACCCAGTGTAAAGAGGAAACATTAGGCCAGCATGGCTTTGGCCCAATTTACCCAATGCAAAGAGGAAACATGCAAGCAGTTTGGGGAGTGGCATGAAGCTGGCCATGCCCACCCAGTCGGCCACGCCCACCCAGACCCCTGAGATCAACCACAGCCCTGATGCGGCCCTCAATGAAACTGATACCCTGTCCTAGTTTATGATTACCTGCCCAATTAATTGTCTTAATTAATTAACTGAAGACTCTGGACTTTAACTCTCTATCTACAATTGTTAATATTCAAACTGATAAACTTTTGAATGTGAATTCTGTTTTATTTTCACCATATAGAATTATTTATCCTATAATTTATCTCCATTCATTTGACTCTTCCTGCAGATCATTACTTACTGATGAAGGTATTAGAATTCTAAATTCACAGAAGAAAGTTAAAAAGTTAGTAAGTGAATAAATAAAAGGCTACCTGCCTACAGTGACAGGGTAGCACTGATCCTGCTCTCCAACATGCCTGGAGAACAATGGTGGTGGAGAACTGTGGATGGTAGCCCTTGATGTGGCAGAGGACTCACACTTCCAGGTACTAAAGGAGCAGGTTGTGGTGCTTCAAGATAACTGGCCCATGCCCTGTGGCTGTTGTTCAAGCAGCCAAGAGGTGGAGTAGCTTTATTCCCACCACCAGGTTCCCACAGGGCTTGGACTTGGTCCTCAACCCCCATCATGCACTTTTGAAGAGCTCTGGAGTTTTCTCAGAGCTGTGCAAACCATGTTACAAAAGCAGAATGGGTTGCTTTGTCACATGGCTGTGTAATGCAATTCTGGAAGTGCCCACCATTTTCTAAGCAACCACATCCAATGCGCTCACTCAAAAATGGTGGCTGCTTCTCAATCACCCCAATGGCCACAGGACAGCAACCACTTCTGTTTTCCTAACCCAAGTTCCAGAGATCTTTGAAAGGTAAGTGAGGAGGAGGATGTGAGGCCTGCTGGGTGTGAAACAGTACCATTTTATCAGACCCATTGTGTCAGTTGCCCTGTGGAACACAGCCCTGCCCTCAGAGGAAATGGAAGGAATTCCAAATAGGTGCGATTCTGCTGACCTTTCAGAAGGCCATGAAAATCTTGGTTTTTCTTCAGGTGTTAGGACCAGTTTGCTAGTGGAGCCTGATATGCATGTTTCCAGGACAGTGGATTGCTTGATATCCCTCGGCTCTTCATTTTATTATGATTGCTTTTCATTGTACTTTCTGTTCAAATTTTATGCTAGTTTTTGTACTATTGTCAACTACCTAAAGTTATTCACTTAAGATGAGCAGCCACGTAAATATTCCAAATGAGTAAGTAAAACAAATCAACCACACTAAACCATTCTAATGTTCTCACAGTCCTGAAATTCTCACACATGGGGGTTTGAGGGGGGAAACAGAAATACTGTCAAAGTGAAGATATTCCATTTATTCTGCCAACATAAACAACAATGCAGAAAAAAAATAGGGCAAGCGTATGGCAGTACCTGGGAATGCTGAGAGGGATTAACAGGAATTAGAAGATAAATAGGCACTCTTAAGGCAGAGCAAAATATTTGTCAAGTTGTAGAAGTGCTCATGTATGGTCATTTTAATAAATATCGGGAACGTCCAAAATATTGACTAGAACACACTTTGGCTCCATGCATCACTGAAACAGGGAAGACACTAGTTAACACTTGCAAATAATTCAGACTTTTTGTGCTTATTAACTTCACCAAAGTTAACTGCAAACAAAATATACACCAATCCTCTTTTTTAGGACTTGGGGGAGTGGGGAAGACAAGAGAAAGCCAAACATTTCAGAGAACGATCTCACACTATTTTGTTCACTCTCAGAAAAGAAATACCATACCTAGTTTCATAAAATCTTGAATTTTGGCAGACATCTCACCTGCATATAATGTGAGCCAACTTAAATGTCCCTGTCATTTCTTAATATCATTTCTTAATATCTTAATATCAAAAAGATTATAAGGTACAACAGCAATTCAAGGTATTTGGGAGAAATCCAATCTATAACAATTCAAACTATGTTTCAACAGCAGCATTCATTATTTCTTATATATTCAGACACAGATTCTCTTAAACATTTTCCAAATGTTCAATATTACTTCTGACTGTATTTACTATATCCATAAATGACCTTCATAGATTAATTAACATTACTTTTTTTTTGGGGGGGGGGTGTCAGAAACAAAATACAAACACATAGTTTCATTATCTCTGAAATCACTGTACTCACCCGTTGTTTCCACAATGCCCTCTAGGATGACAACAATTTCAAACTGTTCAGTTTGCATGCTTCGCTGAGAAAGGTCATAGAAGGGGCTTTTTGAATCGATCACATGGCAGATTGTAAGTGGTGACACAAGAAAAAGTTGATCCGCCCCTGTGCTAAAACCTACATCCAGTTCAAGTTGATCGAGGGGCAGAAATTCACCTTCAGGAGTTTGCCGAGACTATAAGCAAACATGAAGAAAGAAAAAGAAGTAATAACTAGTATAGTTATTTTCAAGACAATATGACAATAGGTGATAGCCATACAGTACTTTTCACCATGAATCATCTATCAAATTGCAAGCAAACTTCTTAGGCACAAAGCTATTTTATAGAAAAAAGGAAGAAGGCAAAAACTTTTGAGCTCTCCCAGTATCTTCCTACCAGTACTACTAGAAGGTAATTTCTTTTACATAGTTTCCTGTAGACAGCACTTTGTACAAATGGTATTCTTTTCTGGTGGCCTGAATAATATTTATGAAAATGCAACTGTCTCCCAAAAGGAAACTCACACACAAAAAATATTATTCTACTCTTTACTTAATTAAACTGCCATTTGGGTCAAGTTATCTTCAGCAGCTGTGTCAATGAACTAATATACTGTACTATATTATACTCAACTGTATCTACATGTATTATTTTATTTATTAAATGTGTATGTCTTCTATCTCGCTAGCACACAACTATTATTATTACTGCATATAAATTTATTGTGAGCATTGACTAGGATTTTGATCCCATACATTAATTTCTTAGCTAACTGAAGAACTACATAGCCTTTAAATAGTAAATACAAACAACCCTTAAGCAGTATTTTGGCTGAATCCTATGATTTGCTTTCCACAGCCAGAATCTTGAGGCTTGAACTATCATTAGCATTTATGTTTCCTGTTAAAATTAGCTTAAATACAAAAAATGCCCTTTTTTACTACAGAGACTCACTCTTCACATATTCCCAACAAGAAAGTTTCTTGTAACAATAATAATGGTACTTGTGATCCACAAGAAACATATTTTAAAATGCTGTTTATTAAGGTTTGCTGTTCTCATAAAAAGATTCTATACTATAGAAGGGCAAAGTTTCCCTTCAGTAGCAGTAACACTTAGACTTATATACCGCTTTACAGTGCTTTCCAGCCCTCTCTAAGCGGTTTACAGAGTCAGCATATTGCCCACAACAATCTGGGTCCTCATTTTGTCCACCTCGGAAGGATAGAAGGCTGAGTCAACCTTGAGCCTGGTGAGATTCGATCTGCCAAATTGCAGGCAGTTGGCAGTCAGCAGAACTAGCCTGAAGAACTACATAGCCTTTAAATAGTAATAGCAATAACAAAAGTCAGGTGTTTTAGAGATTTCTGCCTAGGTTAAGCCTAGCAGCCTGGTTAAGCCATGTAAAGTCAACTTTATGTGACCTAGAGCAGGGGTCTCCAATCTTGGCAACTTTAAGACTTGTGGACTTCAACTCCCAGCAAAGCTGGCTGAGGAACTCTGGGAGTTGAAGTCCACAAGTCTTAAAGTTGCCAAGGTTGGAGACCCCTGACTTAGAGTGATATCCTGGTCTGGGAATCTTGACAGCTAGATCTTATCCACTGGGTAATAAGTTCTACTAAGTTATTAACTCACATAAAGCAAGCTGTGAAAATGTGAAAGCTTATCATGATACAATAATTGCATGTGGCCTAACAGCTGAAGCTCAGTCCAAAACAACAAGAGGAATTATTTGATCACTAAACAACTTAATATTGTTGGAAATACAGCCTACAAAACTACAAACTGTTTTTTTCCTACCTAAATTAGCCTGTGGAATAGGATCATTCTGAAAGTCTCAACACCTAAGGAAACTAACCCAAAGATACAAGGCATTTGTGTGACAGTATAATGATTATTCATTAGCATTCCAAAGAAGGATGGCATAAATACAGCAATAGAAGAATTTTATTCTGCTTGACTAACTGTATCCCCCTTTGATTCCAGACTGATTCACAAGCTTTATTTTTTATTTCTGATTTAGTGGCTGATTTTAGGAACAAAAAAGCAATCTTATGTGCCAATTAAAAAAAAGTATTAAGACTGAACAAATATACATGCAGGGTTAGATCCAAAACTGAACTAGTCTCAATATTATGCGAATAAACTGTCATACTATCTTCACTTATATTCTCCCCCACCACATGAAATGCCCCCTCAAAAACCATCTGAAAGTTGTTCCAAAAAAAAGAGAGGGGGACATCTATTGCACAAACAGATTTGGTTCTTTTAATAAACATAATTACATTTGCAATGGATGGGTATGTATCTATTCAAAAGGGTAAGCCCAGGTATATAAGTATAGGACTGAAGCTTTAGTCATATCTACAGTAGAGAAAACTTGAAATTTATGGTAGGGGTTACTAAAGATTAATGTCCTATTAATATCTAACCATATCTAAGTCTTGGTGGCTCAGGCTGTTAAATGCCTGCATTTAAGTTCCAGCTGCCTACAATTACTGTAGGCTCAAATCCCACCAGGCTCAAGGTTGACTCAGCCTTCCATCCTCTCGGGGTAGGTAAATTGAGGACACAAGATTGTTGGGGGCAATAAGCTGACTTTGTAAAAATGCCGCTTAGTAATAAGCAGGCATATACAATGGAATGAAGGCTATTGCTGAGCACACTGGGTTGTATCCCAAAAAATTGTAAGCTGCCCTGAGTCTTCGGAGAAGGGAGGCATATAAATGTAATTTTTAAAAAAAGTCTGCATCAATTAAAAATAATTGCCAAAATGACAATTGTGTATGAACCTCAGCTAAAATGTAGCTATTTCTTAATTGGACTTGCTTAATGTAATAAAAAAATAGTATGTGCAGAGAAACAACTTTATATTATTTATTGTGGGATAAACTTTTAAAATGTCCAGATACTTATGTATTGGTCAGTATTATTGACATATTAAATATATTTATTTGGATCTTAGTTCTTTCAGTAAGAACTCCTAGAAATTATGCTTAGGACAGGAATGGGCTGTAATCTGAATATTATTTTGCAGATGAAAAATTCTGCTGTAATAAACTATATGAAATCTGGAATTGCATAAATCTCCAAATACTATCAGAACATTATACATACTGAGGCCTATACTTAAAATATCAAAGTTTTAAATTTTGGCACCGTATGCTGTTGTTAGGAAAGAAAGCCACGAAAATCATTTAACAGCTTTTATTAAACAACCTAATAGCAAATACAGCCAGATTATCATAGTGGCTAAGGCATCTGGCTAGAAACCAGTAGTGTCTGAGTTCTAGTTCCAATCTTAGGCATGAAACCAGCTGGGTGACCTTGAGCAAGTCACACTCTGTCAACCCTAGAAAGAAGACAATGGCAAATCACTTCTGAAAAACATTGGCAACAAAACAGTAAGGACTAATCCAGGAGGTCAATCAATACTGATTTGAAAGCACAAAAAGTAACAACAACAAACAAAAAACCCCAAACCAGCATCCGGAATAAGATACGAACATGTTTTTAATGCCTTTTTATTACATATGTCTACTTTAATTATTTTAAACATGAAATGCTTAAGATCTCCAGCATTGATTTCAGAGACATCTACAGAATTTTGCCGTTAATTCATTTTGTTTTCAATCTGCATTTTATAGGAAATGAGTATCACAGAATGGCCTATGATGAATGATATTTGGCCTGAAGTTAAGAGAAAAAAAATGTACCTTTCTCATTAAGAGGAGCGGAATATAAGGTTGTTCCAAAATATACAGAATTGTTACATTTTTAAATCTCTTTTTCTCAAGAATATTATAAAAAATAGCAATTTAACACTATGTGCGAAAAATGTGCGAAAAATAATTTAATGTGACCTATGAGTTATCTGAAGTTTTTCAGGCTGAAACATTGTTCCATGATTTCTTCATACATTATATATTAGATTAACTTGTCTTACCCAGAAAAACCAGCTCAGTACCACAACAATCAACTGAGGCAGGTAAGATCATCATGGATAGCTTGTTAAAGGACTAGTGAATTAATTCATCTGCTACACAGCAAATGATATCGTAACTTGTCATCAGGGTGTGTTTCGCTATTCATTCTGATACTTATTTTATTTTGATTAGTTTTATTGCTTCTGGTATCACTATTTAGTATGAATAACAGCCTTTATTCTAATTTACTATTATTAATCTGTAAACTAATATGGTTAACCAAGAGATAGATTTAATTAAAAAAGAAAAAAGAAATACAAAGACATGTTCAAATTAGCTCAAAGCTCTAACTTTATATTAGCTAGTTTTGAAAAATCTTCTTTCTTTATTCATTCAGTCTTTTCCACACTGAATTGTTTTCAGCACTTCAAGACTTTGAAGCCACAGGACAGTACTTTGCTTTCTCTTTTTAAAAAACCTGTAAATTCAAAAGCTTCAAAAGCTTCAAAGAAATGAATGGCAGCTGCCTTACCATAATACATATCTAAGTCAATAAGGTTGAGAGGTTTGCACAGGACGATTTTCCATAAGGCAAATGTTCTATAGTAGTCTTTTCCAACCTGGGCACCTTCAAGCTATATGACTCCAATTTCCAAAATTCCTTAGTCAACATGATCATAGCTCATAATCCTGAGAACTAAAACCTATACATCTGGAGGCCACCACAATTTTGGAAGGATAACTTAAACTATATCTTATCCACGCAGGCTGTAAATCTGCATTCTGACATCCAGGAGACAAAATTATCTATTCCTGGAACAAGGATTACCCTGTATTTTTTATAGATGAAAAGTTGCTGGAACTATTAGACACAGCTTTGAATAAAAGACTGGATTCAAACTTTAGAAAACATAAATGTGTTATAATTAAAGGAAAAACAATTCACATTGTCCTCTCTCTCTCCATATATTTATTTACAAATATATGGAAAGAGATAGGTTTTGTCCTATCTTACGACCTTTCTTACCACAGTTGTTAAGTGAATCACTGCAATTGATAAGTTAACCACCCGGCTGTTAAGTGAATCTGGCTTCCCCATTGAATTTGCTTGTCAAAAAGTTGAAAAAGGTGATGACATGACCTTGGGACATGGCAATGGTCATAAGTATGAGCCAGTTGCCAAGCATCTAAATTTTGATCACATGATCATGGGGATGCTACAAATGTTGTAACTATGAAAAACGGTTATAAGTCACTTTTTTCAGTGCTGTTGTGACTTTGAACAGTTGTTAAGTTGAGGACTACCTGTACACACATCACAAACTCCTTAGTTCTTTTTGGTAAGCCTCACTCACCCCCTAAATAAATTCTCCATATTTTTTTTTCAGATCTAGATTTTCCTCTTGCCAAGAGTCAGCCACATATGATGGAATTTTTAGCTTTGATATCCTAATTGTCATCGGTAATTATTTTTCTGAATTGGTATGCTGTACTATAGGAGTAGTTCAGCATTCACAAATAGTAAGCAAATCATTTTATGCACATGCTGCTTCATGTTAAGGAATATACTTTATATTTTCTAGCTGCATTATATAAAATAGAGGCAGTACATTATGTCATTACTCATTCATAATGCTTTGTGACTAAATCCGTATCTTTTCTTGGTTACATAACAGCATAAGAGAATACACAGAGACTTTTTAAAAGATACATTTAAATGTGATACTGTTTAAGCAATACATATACATTTTACAGTTCTGTAGGGTACAACATTCTTCTATATAACTGATCACATTTGCCACCTCATTTACTTGATCAAATAAATCACATGTAAAGACATGTCAAAGTTATAGAAAAGATCAACTTTATAATGTATAAACCAGTAGGGTAATTAATATACAATGCAAATTTGATCTAGGGGAAAATAATTAATTTAAACTTAGGTCTGGGATAAATACTGCAATCTGCTTTTATAATTAGTTGTTACAACCTAATAAAGAAAGTCCATTCCACGGTGCATGTATTGGTGCCTTGAAAAGATTAGAATCTGATCCCTTGATGAATACTAATAAGGATATTTCACATATCATTTATGTTATCATTTTAAATTAAAAGTACTGATAAAGTTACTAGTGATGGCTACTATGCACATTATATAACATATCTAAAAATTTTAAAAGCAAATATTTTAATACAAAGTACAACAGAGTATGCTAATTTTTGAACATCATTCTGTTGTAAGTGAAAAGAAGCAATTTATGTTATCATTCATTAAATATATTGGAATATAGGTAAGGAATACAAATATCCTTAATTTCTCAAAATAATTTACCTTTATTCAGAAAAATATAAGGTAAACTTTGCTAACTATATGAGTTCTTGACCAAACTAGTGTTTATCACACACAGCATACATTGTAAATTAATGACTTCCACCTCAGTGTTATATATCATTATTCGCCGTAAGTCACTAACCACATTTGGAAGTCAGAGTTAATTATCAAAAAAGGAAACTCCTAAATATCTCACTCAAGAAAAAAGGACCAGACAGCCTAGCTGAATATATAATGGAATTTTAATTAAGTTAATGAAGTCAAAGAATTTGCCCTAATTTAAAATAGTAACAATGTAGTATCAACCAGAATTTTTATGATTTCTAAGGGAGTTTCTCTGCATAAGACAGTATTTTAGCTTATTTAAAAGAATCTTCCAGTACAAAAACAGTCTTCAAAAATCAGAAAAACTACAGTAATAACAAGAAAGAGGAAACACCAGGTTCCCCTCAATGTATTTTTCATACTACAATATGAAAACATAATCTATATGACAAAACTGCAATGCAAATGCATGTTTTTTATTAGTTTAAACTCTTTTTCCACAGCAGCACATCCACCAGTGTTAACATTAACCATATATAGTCTAAAACAGTTTGAAGCTGGCGTAATTGCAAAACACAGTCTGGTGTTTCAGAATAAGAGAAGAATTTATCTCCTATGTTATCAGCAGGAAGGAGGAGCGTATCAACCCACAGAGTTGTCCTCACAACCAGGAGATAAGGCAGCATTGTGTTTCAGCAAAGCTGAAACATGAACTGGCCTTGCTGAAACATTTTACTTTTAAACAGTTAGTTATACCTATGACCTATAACACAGGTTTCAACAGGTGACAGTAATAGATCTGTATAGCACTTTAAATAAACTGTACATAATAGCCACTCAGGAGACTATATCATGTGATCAGATTTGGACTAAGAAATCTCAGCAGTCAAAATAATGTTTAATCTTAAAACTTACTGGCTCTTTAAAGAAATATAAGGTCGTGACATCACCATACTACACCTTAAGAAATATATGTAATGTACAGAACTAAAAAGAATTAAGTACTTCAGTCATACTGCCTACACACTTCATGATCAATATTTCCAATGGAATAACTGAACCTTAAAAAGTCATGTTCATTTAATAAAACAGCACCAATCTGTCCACTTTTGAAGGCAATGACTTTTCTCTTTTATTTATAAAAGGAGATGAATAGAACTATTAAACAGTATTTTGCAAAAAGAAATAAGTACAAGTGGTTTAATCAAGAATTTAAAAAGACAGCTTGTGCTGGTAAAATGATTGTACTTCAGACTATAATTCAGAAACCAGAAATATGGAGAAATTTAAAGGCTGGGGACTACATAAAAAAATTAACTTCAATTCATTAGCAGTTTGAGGAGCTGCTACTGTAATGAAAAAGAAAGGAACTGAGCCACAGATGCAGGAAACCATGATTTTAAAAATGAAACTAGAGGAGAAGCAATGCAACAGATTAAGGAAAAATGGATCATAGAAAGATGAATATCAGGAGACATTGCCTTATAGGGAATAGCAATGCAAATACTATGAAAATATAAAACTCAAGCACAAGAAATATGCTAAGAGTTCTCTGAAAAATATAGGAAAGAAAATCAAACTTGTCCTTGCACCCTGCCTCAATCATGGAATTTTGTAGTGTTCCTGACAACTATTCTAGCTTATTCACTTGCATCTTCTAACGTTTCTATTTAATTTTTATTTTAAAAAAAACCTTTAAAATGAGGTGGCAGTTAGAAAAACACATACTGTATGTAGTTTAAGTGAAACCCTGTTAAGAAAGGCATGGAAGCATGCACCTTTAAACTCAAAAACAAAAATGAAGAAAAGATTAATAGTCCATATGATTAGAACTGAAGGCAAGAAAGCTTGAACTTACTTTAAGAAGTTTGCAGCGGATTTGTGCAGAAACCATGTGGCTGTTGCGAAGGTTGCCCACCCTGAACATGAGGGTAAGTTTGCCATCCCTCATGGATATGGCAGCATGTTCACTGAACATCAGTGTCTCCGCCCGTTTTTTAGGTTGGGACATCTTGATAAACATACAGCCTATAAGAAAAGCATCCACAATGGAGCCCAAGATGGACTGGAAAAGAAAGAGGATGATGCCCTCTGGGCATTTGTCTGTAATGTATCTGTAGCCATACCCAATAGTAGCCTCTGTCTCTATGAAGAAGAGGAAGGCAGAGGGGAAGTTGTAGACGTTGGCAACACACGGGGTATATTTCTCATCGTGGGCTTTGTTCAAGTCACCCCGCATGTAGGCAATGACCCACCACATGGAGGCCATGAAAAGCCAGGCCACAGTGTAGGTGAGGATAAAGATGAAAAGGTTCCAGCGCCACTTGAGGTCCACCAAGGTGGTGAACAAGTCCGACAGATAGCGGCTCGTCTCACTGCCCAGGTTGCCATGCTGCACGTTACACCTGCCATTCTTGTCCACAAACCTCTGGCGCTTTTTCTTGTGGGCCGAGCCTTGCTGCTGGTGGAAGCCTGACCCACTGGACGAGGTGGTCACTACTTGATAATCGTCCCCAAATTTCCTTCGAAGTGCAGACATAATACCAAGAGGGCAGCCAGGGTCTCCAAGACCAAGAAGGCAGCCAGAGTCTCCAACCTGCAGTGTTGCCAGAGGTGAGAAACGGGATACTCTGCTTCACCTTCCCCCTTCCTTTCTAACCCTTCCCCTCCCTTCTGTTCTCTCTCTCCCTTCTTTCCTCCACCACCCCCTTCTCCCCTTCCCTCTTTAACTTTGGAGCTCCCTCCCCCCGGTTTCCAAAATTCGCCTGGTTCTTCGGGGCCACCAGCCTGCTTGCCTTTTTTGCTCGAGAGGGCAGCCTTCCGGGATGCTCCTTCCCACTCGGAGCCAGGACGAGCCCGCGTTAGAGAAGCCCCATTTTCGGCGTTAACCTTCCCTGGCGCGTCAATCGGCCATCCCTGGAAGTTCAGAAAGGTGGCCCAGAGGAGAGGAGAGGAAAGAAGGCTGGTCGCCGCGCCAAGTAGCCGCAGTCGGTCAGACGGGCAGCAGCCGCCTTCGGGCGCCGATTCCTCTCCTCAGCGAGGAGCGGGCATGGCACAAAGGCATCGTTGGGCAGAACTCGTCGGCGCTCCCTTCTCCTGCCAAGAAGCCCCAAGAAGAGCCAGCCTAGCGGGCAATTACAGCCCCGGCTCCACCGTAGCGCCCTTCATGCCTCCTAGCCGGCTTCGCGCCTAACCGCAGGCGCCCTCCTTTGACAGCGACAGCGACAGCAGCAGCAGCAGCAGCAAGAGGAGGAGGAAGATGCGAAGGAGCCCCCTGAGTGGAAGGAAAGCCGCCGCCACAGCGTCAACCTTGGGCGGCGAGCGGCTGCCTCATTGCGCCCGAGGACTTGCTCGGCGGGTGCGGGTCGGCATTGGCGCGGCTGGCCCCTGGCGGGCTCCGGGAGAGGGCGTGCGTGTGTGGGGGGGGTCTCCTCAGCCTGCCTTTCAACCAAGGCTGGGGGCAGCCATGGCTCTTTCACGGTTTGCCATATCTCGTGGCTTCTTTTGCTGCTATAAATCTCCAAGGGTAGTTCGATCCCCGGGCGACAAGCCAGAAACTGAGGCGGTGGGGAGAGAGAGAGATCCTTCCTGAGCAGGCTTTGCAATTCTTCCCCCAACCCCTTCCCTTCCCGTTTTTTTGGTTGTTGTTTTGGTTTGGTTTGTTGTTATTTTTCTCCCTTCCTCCGAGATTGAGAACTAAGAGAAATGCAGGCATGTAATCCACCTTGCTCCTGTGCTCTGCTCTTCAGCCCGAGGGGGACGGCGCTCTCGGGGCAATTTTTTCTCCTCCCCGTGCTATAAGCGGGAGGCGGGAGTTGACGACGCTGGTTGGGCGCTGTAGCGAGGCGGGAATAGCGGCAGCTGAAGGCGGCTCAGGCGCCGGCTGTGAGTTAATGCATGCGGCGATCTGCAGACCTTATGTTTCAGCCCCGCCTGTCCCTCGTTTTCTTTTCCCGCACCCCGCCTGATTTTGCACCTCCATTTCGCTCTCCAACGCCAAAGGCGACGGCGGCGACAAAGGGTACCGCTACCACAGAGCCAATGAGCCGTGCAAGCCCCTCGGTTGTACACAGTTTTCCCCTTCCCCTTCTTCAGGCGTCGCCATCCCCCAAATAGCGACAGCTGCTGCCACTAAGGAGAATGTGCCAGCTCTAGTATTACTGCATCTAAGCTTTCAAAAACAACAAACAACAAGAAACTAACGGACGCTCTCTGGGGCTTTCGTCGTAAAAGAATTAGCCCGATATAATAATTGGAGTGGGTGTGGGTAAAAGTCAAATGTTGCCTTAAAAACAGATTCTGCCGCTTGGGTTTTGTTTTTTAATGCTTGAGAAAATAGTCTTTTCCCTAATTCCATTAAAGGAGGGAGGAAATGCTGCAAATTCTGATAGAGCTGCAGCTGCTGCCCAGCTCCAAATCATAAAAGAATCCTGCTCACCTGTTCCTCTGAAATTGCATAATACCTCTTATCCACCACACTAAATGCAGTTAATTTAAGAGAGTGCTGAATGAGATATGGTCTGTCAGATGGAGCATCTAGAATGGAAAGGAAACAAAGTTGGCAGATAGATCCTCACTTCCGCCACAGGTAATAAAAAAAGATGAATGCAAAGGGAAGAATTGGAGGAGATGCCAGCATTGGCAAAAACTCTTTTGCATTAAACTGAAAACATATGGTGCAACGATAAGTGATTTCTGGATTTCTTTCAAAAATTTTAACATCTATCAAATATGAATCTTTCAGTGCAATTCTCTCTGTGCCTGTGTGGGACATGCTCCCAAGGAAACACACTGTCATCTTTACTTTAAAAAAAAACTTTCTATCTAAAATTGAAAATTGCTGCATACTCCATTCCCAATTATTAAATTAGATACATTCTAGTTAAAAAAATACAGTACAGATATCATCAATGAAAGATTTACATAATTTGATAGTTATGTTACAGGAAGCATAAAAATACATAAGTATAAACCATAAACCAACAAAATGTCATCATTCCTCTAGAATAATTTTTAAAAATCCAATATATCATTCTGCATTTCTTGGAAATTTAATAGGAAACTGTAATAAACATCTATGTAGTATTGACACAGCTGATCTAAATTCAGTTCTAACATGTACAGAATACCAACTAAATGTTCAGAGTATATAAAATGAAACAAGCAGATGTTTTATCAATGAAATGTTTATATGCAGGATCTGCAGACTGTGTCCAGTTGTTTGTATATATGCTGTTCAGAAAACCTATTGAGTTCAATAGGATTTACTTCTAAAAAGTACAGGTATAAGGGAACCCAAGGGACTAGTTGTTGCAATGAATGCTAATGTATTTGTTTCATATAAATTTACAATTCATTTCTGTTAAAAATAAAAACTGTGGAAATCTGGATCTTATTGACACAAAAGTTCAGAATTGCAATTGATTTAACAAAAACCCAGCTTTTCATATAATTATTATTCCTACCAAGGTGTAAATGAGTGTTTACATATTTGCTTAAAGTCAAAACAACTATTAGATATGTGGAAGCTGCTGAAGTCAGTGATAAAGACCTGCTTGTTATATACAGATGATCCTTGTTTAGCAACCACAACTGGGACCAGCAATTCTGTCATTAAATAAATTATTTCCTCCTATATGGGAAATCATGTGACTGCAACTGTGCTTTCCTTTCCCACTCCTCCATCTTTTGGAAAGCTCACCCCAGTGCTGGCATAATTAGTAAGAAGAGAATTAATTTTTATATTTACATTCATTAGAGAAAAAGATATTACAAGAGAGCAAGCAGGCACCCAATGGGTAATACATCAAAATGAATGCAATGTTGCTGACAGCCCCAAGTATGCTGAGGGCTGGGAGTTGCAAGCACATTGTGCAAACAGTCTGATATATTCCCCATTGTGTTTACTCTTTTGTAATCCCTTTCACTCCAATCTCTTCTCTACATTGTGGGGAGAAAAGAACAGGTCAGGCACAGGAGAGTTTGTTTATAGAAATTGCTTGTTTGCTGCTGCCCCCCTCACTTATATAATAATGTTTTTCAATGGGGGGGAGAAATCAAGCAATTTCTTTAGGCACTCTCTCCTGTGCCTGCCCTGTGGGAGGGTCTCCTCTTCTCCTGTCCAATATCTCCTATACCACAGGACAGGAGAGGAAAAAAGAAAAGTAGGTCAGACACAGGTCAAGATATACTGACTGTAATGGTGATCACATGACTGAGGAATGCTGCAAATGTTGTAAATGTTGTTTTTTTCAACCTCACGACAACTTTGAAAGATCTCTGAATAAGGTAGCCAGTTAGCAAATTCTATCTGTATTTTCACTTGAGAACTACTGCTACATTCAACCTAAATGTGATTCCTTTTTAAATCTAGAATCTCTTATTTTTTTAGCAAGTTTAGTAGAACTTCAAGTTCCTTTCACCAGTTTTTCTCTATGTTCATATTTTCATCTAAGATTATTTTTAATAGGGCTAGAACCACAGACACTTTCTCTTGTGTTTCTGAGAAAAACTTGCATGCAATATGTACAGTGTTGTTAATAATGTAATAAAACTGATTTTGCAGTTACACTTCAAGGAATAGTAATTTATTACTCAGTCTGTTCAAATAAATAATAACTGATTGAAGTATAACAATTGACTGGATGAAATCTTTTAAACTTCATATATTTTTTCTTGTATATGCTAGCAAAGAAATGCCAAGCAAAGAAATGGATTTCAAAGCAGAACTGCTTTTGAGAAATCTCATTGGTGAATGGATTGATCCTCAACACCCCAAATATGTGGTTTGGTCAGCAGGCAGTGGGGGCCATCAATAAAGAGGGAGCGGATCAAGTGATTATGTTTTTTCTTCCATGAGGGGTGGGATGGGGTGTGTTTTTTACATGAGTTTTTATTATATAGTTGACCAGTGGTGGGATTCGATTTTTTTACTACCAGTTCCGTGGGCATGGCTTAGTGGGCGTGGCAGAGGAAGGATACTGTAAAATCTCCAGTCAGAGGTGGTATTTGCCAGTTCTCTAAACTACTCAAAATTTCCACTACTGGTTATCCAGAACTGGTCAGAACCAGCTGAATACCACCTCTGTAGTTGGCTTGTTTAAATTTTGTAAGCCACACAGAATCATCTATGTGCATGCTGGATGGATATATATATATAAATTCATTTAATAAATAAAATGAATTACAAATTACTACACTCAAGTTTTAAATTGCACAAAGTCATTCTTTTAATTTCTTTGTATTCAAGAAAGTTAAGGCCTTCAGAATAAGTGACAATGCAGAGGGGGAAATATTTATTTCTATTTTTAAAAAATCCAATAGAACAGATTACCATTTAACATTATTTTATTTATATGTGTCAGGGTTGCATTTTGGTTTCTGTAAGTAGGATCTTAGAAATGCACCACTTACTCTGAATTGCTATTGTAATGGCTGTCGCAAAGCAATTTCAGAAATAAGCACATTATGCCTTACTCCGATTTTCTATTGTTTCTGGGTTCTTTTGTTAATCTGTTTTATGATGAGTAACAGATTCATAGTCACCAATAACAAAGAAATTATTGAAATGAAATTACAATTAAAGAATTTTATACTAATAATTCATTGTCTCATTGTCTTCAGATATCTGGACAAGTATTTCCAATTCTAATGGTAACTCCTAAGGGAATGCAGTGTAATATAAAGTAATAAGCTATTTGACTACAATTTAGCATTGCCATGAACCAAAGAAACTGGCTACTGTTATGAATTAACAGTGACTTCACATTGGCTCATTTTATGGATACATCACTGGAGTTATCTTGGCAACAGCAGGAAAGTAGTTTATTTCCTTCTGGGACATATTTTTACTCCAAGTTAGATCTTTCTTAACTTCCAAACTCAGCAAGATAATGCTGCCTGCAGAGACTCACAAAATATAGTGCCATATGTTTATATATGCTATTATCTAAAGAAAGACCATATTCTTTTTTATATTTTTATTGAAGTTTACAGTTGCATAGATTAAAAAACTAATACAAACTAAAAATATGAAAGAATGAAAAAGATAGAAGGTTCAGAAAAGAAAAGTGGAAAAAAGGAAAAGTGAAGAAAAAGATATATATATATATATATATTCGTAGATTTTCATGGGTAAAGGTATGTAGGTCTTGGTGTATTCGGGTCTTGTCCTGTGTAAGATTGAGAATACCTTGGCAACGTTTCGACGAAATCTCATCCGTCATCTTCAGGCTGGTGTCTTCAGCTTCGTTCTTCTGGGAGAAGTGCGTGATCGTGGCTGTTTTTCCCTTTTAAACTCTAGAGTTGGCAAAACAGAGTTTTGGCTGTTGTAAAAACAGCCACGATCACACACTTCTCCCAGGAGAACGAAGCTGAAGACACCAGCCTGAAGATGACGGATGAGATTTCGTAAACGTGCCAAGGTATTCTCAATCTTACACGGACAAGACCAATACACCAAGACCTACATACTTACCCGTGAAAATCTACAAACAATATATATATATATATATATATATATATATATATATATATATATATATTCCTTTATCTCAACAAGTACAAACAATTTCAATAATCTACATTCTCTGAGAATACAAAAAATCATATCTCATCCCTTATCTATAAACTACTTCTAAAAGACTTGTTTAGATCTTGGTCAGCAAAATTTCATTAAAGGATTACCAGATATATTTTAACCTTAATCAAATAAATCAACTTGATATTCCTTCCCTTTACTTTTAACCCAGTAATGTCACTTTCTCTGAAAGTGACACAAAACATCTCCCCATGTGCCATCTCTTATCTATAAATTTAAAACCATGCCATTCAGTCGTAATCCTCAAAAGTCCATTAAAGGTTACCAGAAACAACCATGTACATATTTTAACCTTGATCAAATAACCCAACTTCATTTTTTTCTGGAAAAAAAACCTTTATATTCCTTCCTTTTGCTTTTAACAATCTTGATCTTTAATCCCTTTAAACAATGTTCCAGACCTTATTTTTTTCATCTACTGTTTAACCTCTTCTCAGAAAATGCTTCACAACTTTAAAAGGCCTCATTTGTAAAGCCAAACTAATAAAGTTATCCAAATCACTTCTTTAGTTTTTACTTGTATATCCCTTTGCTATATCAGCTGGTTTTATTTATCTAGCCATTGTAACACCTTTTTCCTTACCATTTTTATAGCATATCATTTTTAAATCCAATTCAAATCATGGGAAAAGTTAATCTCAAGTAATCTGGTTCCATACCATTCAGGGCTTTATAGATCACTTTGAACTATGCCTAAAAACAAATCAGCTGTCTATCAGCCTGTATAATATCAGGATAGCATGTTCCTAAGTTAAAAGCAACCACCAGATTCTTGATCTTGCTGATCCTTAGATAGTATATGATAAAAGTCTTGCCTTTTGCCATTATAAATGCAGATTAAATGCTTGGCATTTTATATTTTAATTATACTTTTTATTATGTAATTATCCATAGCATAGAATTGAATTATGTTACTGAAAGTCGTGGCATTGGGACATTTTATTTTCTAAAAAGATAGTGTGCAATCAGAGGTAGTACTGCATTTTCATTGGTTCACACTGAGAGTTTAATTATGGCATGCATCAGGATTCTATCCCTATGTGGTAAGTTTTTTATGCAGTTTGAATTTTATAGATAATCTCATGTGTGGCAAGTACATATACAATAAAACAATAGGAAAAATACATTTGCTGTACTGTGTTTTTGTTCAAATGTTCACTTGTTTTTAAAACAAAATCTTTGGTTATTTTGATGGTTGTTGAGAGCTGCAGGTATTCTGTGGCATGCTAGCAACAAAGAGAAGCAAATGGTGGGAAAACAAGCTATACTAATTACTATATCAAATTGTTACATTAGAAATATCAATATAATAGAAGAATGGGTAAAAATCAAATGGATCTATACACACAGATACTGGGAGCATCTAACCAAATATAAAATATGGTTCAAGTATTTGCTGCTGCTGTAGAGTTTCCATTCCATTTATGATTGACAAAGTTATGCATCAGTTATGTATAACTTAATCAGTTATCAGTTATGCTCAGCACTAAGTTCCAAGGAGTTCATGAAGCTTTCTCTTGGATAAGTGTGCATAAAATTGCAACTTATTTAACCAACTTGGTTCTGGGGCGGAGTGGTTAGAATGCAGTACTGCAGGCTACTTCTGCCGACTGCACGCTGCCAGCAATTTGGCAGTTGGAATCTCACCAGGCTCAAGGTTGACTCAGCCTTCCATCCTTCCAAGGTCAGTATAATGAGGACCCAAATAGTTGAGGGTAATATGCTGACTCTGTAAAACTGCTTAGAGGGGGCTGTAAAGCACTGTGAAGTGGTATATAAGTCTTAAGTGCTATTGCTATTGAACAGTCTGAAATTATTACCTTGCTGAAACAGGAGTGTCCTGCTTGCTGTTAAAATAACTGACTTTATTTCAATGGCTGTATCAGTTTTGTGTTCTGAGAGCAACAACTTTAATAATCAATACCTATTTTTCTATTCTGACTTCTTTCCATGATGTCATCTAAATCAAATTCAGTTATACGGAAAAGGAATGAAATACAATCTTCAGAATATCTGCCAGCCAAAATGAACAGTGATTCAGACTGGACTATTTAAAGTCAAGAATACAAAATACAAGAACAAGCACTTCTTGCAGAATAAAATTTATGTACAGATTTAGCATTCATGAGGTTTTGTTCCATATGTATAGTTTGTTGGTTAAGCAAAGCAAGGCCCCTTATTAATGGGTTTATACTGTAAACTAATTTGTAGCACAATTTCTACTTTCAAATGTTGTAATTACACATAAACGATGCTTCTGTATTTTCTAAGACAAATAGCAGCTTAATTCCACACATGCTTACCAATGCACATGTTTCCAAAAGAGGAGCAAGTGGAAAAAAGCAAGGAATGTATATGGGACTAGTGTGACTTTTAAATCTCAAGAATATTAGAAAATTAAGCTTGGCTTGTCATTAACTCAGCCTTAGCAACAATCATCCGCAGCCTTCCTAAAACTAGCTTCCTTCCTTTCCCAATTGTAAATTTAATAGTAGGAGAAGGAAGAACACAAAGACAGCAACAGGGCTATTTTTTTTACTATTATTATTTTAATGCTTTTGTTTGCCAGCCTGTGACCATAATAAAAATAGATTGAGATTAGTGATATTGGTTTATTACTCAAACATTTATTTTTATGTCTGGTGTGATTCAAGCCTCTGATCCAAAATGGAGTATATGAAAAAATCTGTACTTGGACTGTTTCATTGAATGTGTTGAATTTATGTTTTACCAACAAAGAAATAAAGGGAGACTAGTATAGATCTATTTCAAGCTATTTAGCTTTCATCAGCTAGCCATTCTCTTCTGGGATTTGAACCCGGGTTTCACTGAATGTGGCACTATTTCCAATGCCTTTTTGCAACATTCACTCACACATTCCTTTATCATATTCCCAAAATTCATTCCTTGGCCACTGCTGCTGAGTCAGTCACTGTCTCAACACAACTTAGATTAGAGGCAGAGCACACAGAGGCGCTATGCCTTGCAGCTGGCCTTTCTTTCTCTGTTGCCCTTCTTACTTGTGAAGGAATAAATATACTGTCAACTTCAAAAACCTGGATGAATACTAAATTCAAAAGATTAAATATTTAATGTCACCTAGCTGTTTATCTGGATTTCTGCAGCCTTATGTGGCATACCTAAAAGAGGAACATTTTCAAGCAGCCAAGTTAGAGAGGGCTTGTTAGTGAAGTGCAGGTGCTATATTCCAAATAGGAAGAAGTCCTCATGAATGGAAAAGGCAAACTTTAAGTAACATTGTATATTTCATTTGTCCTTCTCCCCCTTCTCCCCAAGCAGCAGAAATGTACAGATGGTCCTCGACCTACAATCATTTGCAGTATCCTTCCCCTGCCAGGCCCTCAGAACCATTTCAAAAAAAATTGAATCCCACCACTGTGGTTGGGATAGGGAGCATTGTGTTGGCTTTGTTAACTTCCTTCCCCTGTAGCTGGGTGATGACCCGGGGCATGGCACAAAAGCAACAAAGTCACAAAAGTAGATAACGTCCCTTTAATATCTCCAACTTGGCCCCCAATGTCCAGTTATCTTCAACTCTCCCAAAAAAAGTCTTTAAAGCGAGGAAATTCAGTCCGAACCCAAAGTACATATAAATTATAAATAAAAACCAACACGAACCACACTGCAGCAATTAACGAGACAGGGCAGGATAAGGAATTGCAGACTTCCAAAAGATAACGAAACACACACAGTTGGGAGGACACCAGAACCCCAGATAAGCCTCAACAAACAAGATAATGCACGCTTTGCTTCCAGAAACTTTGCTGTGCGTAGTTTGCCTTTTTAAACAGTTTTCGCAGCTGCAACTAATGAAGGGGATCAGGGCCCTTTCCTCCCCCGTAAACCACGTAACTCACGTTCTCTGTTCCTCCCTGTGTGCCCTAGGATGAAGAGGGGGTGGCCCTCAGTCTTTCTCTGAATGCCCAGCTGAACTTTGCCTTCCCCAGTTTCTTCCACAGCCACCAGATCCACACTCCCACTCCCTGTCAGCTGCTCAACCTCCCCCCTCAGAATCAGATTCCAACAGGGGCATGACAAGCTGTTTTTAGTTGGTGTTGATAGGGGGTATATGTCCAGCCCTCTCCCCCTGCTTTGTAGGGTCATGAAGGATTCAGTACTTTTTCTGCTTATGTTTAACATCTACTGAAACCACTGGGTGAGATCATGCATCACCATGGTGTGAGATACTGTATCCTCAGTATGCTGATGTCATTCAGATGTATGTCTCAACCTATGGTGAATTAACCAATGTTGTGACCTTGGAAGCTTTTAAGGGCTGATGGGGAGCAATAGGTTGAAACTGAACTCTGGCAAGATGGAATGACTTTGGCTTTGGGGTTCATTGGGCCATGGGGAATTGCCATCTTTGCTCTTGGGTGGATTGTACTTCCCCAAAATCTACCCAGTATGTTATCTGGGGCTTCTTCTGGATCACAACTCCTGTTTGAGGAGCAGAATATCTGGCTGGAGAATTCTGGGAGTTGAAGTCCACAAGTCTTAAAGTTACAAAGTTTGGAGACCTCTGTCATAGACTAAAGACTATTCTTTAGACAACTTGACTGAGGCCATGTAGGATTTTAAAAGTGATAATCCGCACTTTGAATTGGACCAAGAAGCAAATCAGCATATGTGACTCCTGCAAGAGAAGTGATACATGTACAAATCTATACTTGCACAAATCCATGAAGCCTTGAAATGAATTATTTTGTTATTCATAGTCATTTTGCACATAATCACCACCTTGAGCATTCAAAAATTCAGTCACGATGTATTTCTTAAAGAACTGCACAACCTTTTTTCACAGCAACTTCTTGCCATCAACGAACACATCAAAACTTCCAGCATATCAGTAGTCTCATCTGTTGGCAACTTATAACATTGGAGACATACTTTTCATTCAACTATTATAGTTATGTATACACATACAGTGTATACATACACACACATACATACAATAAAATGCAGTACAAGGTTTCAGGAGTCAACAGAAATATATTCAAAGTCACTAGTAATTCCAGTATGGAATTAATAAAAACACAGTTTAGAAGACTTTTTAAATTCTCTTTTTCCGCATACTAAGCAGCAAAAAAGATACACACTAGAGGTGATATTCATCAGGTTCTGACCAGTTCTGGAGAACCAGTAGCAGGAATTTTGAGTAGTTCAGAGAACCGGCAAATAGCACCTCTAACTGGCCCCACCCCCATCTATTCTCTGCCTCCCAAGTCCCAGTTAATCAGCTGGGTCTTCTTTTGTTGCCCTACACAGGAGAACGGAGCTGGAAAGGAGGTTAGTGGGGTGGGGAGGGAATGGGATTTTGCAGTACCCTTCCCTCAGGAGTGGGATGAGAATGGAGATTTTACAGTATCCTTCCCTGCCATGCCACCAAGCCACCCCACGCCCACCAAGCCATTCCCACAGAACCAATAGTAAAAATTTTGAATCTCACCACTGATGCACACATGTTCTTCCACATAAGTTGATGAACACAAGCTACAAGGTCTACTGCTCATCAACTTCCTTTTACTGATCATCTGATTCATAATAAGAATCCTTTTAAAAATGTTGATTTGATAGTTTGAACAATGTTACTGTAAATAGTGAAGCAGGAATACAGTAGAGAGCAACCCATCACTGCTGAATGTTTGAAATGGCAAAAAGGTTTCAAACATTTTTTAAAAAATAAGAGGATTCTAATTTCCACAGGCCCATCTTCCAAATTATTCCTCTGCCTTTGTAGTCAGCCACAGAGATGACCTTGGAACAGTTCCACAGCAACAGTTAAAAAAATGTGTTTTAAGCTGGGAAAATGAAAAATAAAAAAAACACAAACAGACTCTGCCCTGTCTCCCCAGTGTATAAATGGGAGGGAATGGAAAACACAGTCAGGCTTTCAAGATTCTGTTCTACAGCCTACAATATATCAATAAATTATAGTGCCAGTTAAATTCGTGGTGTCTTTTTCTTGACCTGGACTACCTCCAATGACTTATAGCCTTTTCTTTATAGCAGCATTATTTTACAGATGAAAATGTAAAATATTTTCTGGGTTTCAGCTTTACTGTTTATAAGGGTGTGAAAGAAAATAGAATATAGTATAATAGGGTTGAAAAGAATCTTTCTGAAGTCTTCTAATCCAACCCCCTACCCATGGCAGAAAATCCTATACCATTCCAGACAAAATGGAAACTATTGAAAACCTCTAATGATGGAGCACCCACAATTTCCAGAGGCAAAAGCAGTTTTGCTGATTAATTGTTCTCATTGTCAGAAAATTTCTTAGTTCTAGGTTGATTCTCTCCTTGATTAGTTCCAATCTTTTATTTCCTGTCCTGTCCTCAGGTGCTTTGGAGAATACATTGACTCCCTCTTCTCTGTGAAAACCCCTCAAGTATTGGAAGACTGCTATCATATCACCTGTAGTCCTTCTCTTCATTAATCTAGACCAGGGGTCACCAACCTTTTGGACCTCAGGGACCACCAAACTCATAATTTTAAATCCCATGGACCACTAATATGAATTTTGACTGACGATGGCTTGCTGACATTGGGGGGAAAGTTAGTCCCATATTCCAGAGCTGCAGTAGTCACAAGACTGGCCCTTTGGTCATCCTGGAGCAGCTCCTTCAGTCCATGGCAGGCCAGTGCACCCGCGTGGAGGAGCAGTTGCTCCGGGATGACCAAAGGGCCAATCCTGTGACTACTGCAGTTCTGGAATATGGGACTGACTTTCCCACCAACATCAGCCAGCCACCCCAGGGTGGATTTCCCTCCCCTGCCATTGGTCTTACCTTCCAGTTCCAGCTTGTGTGGCTCTACTCAAGGTAAGGTTTGTGCTCAGCCAAAGGGTGGGGTCCAGCGGGTGGATGGATCATATGGGTGGCACAGCCTTGTGTTCCTGCGCAGCCTGGATTAATTGCTTTGGGGGGGTGTGCTTTGGAGGGGACATTTCTCTGCAGACCACCAATTTTTTCTCGTGGACCACTAGTGGTCCCCAGCCCACCAGTTGGTGACTACTGATCTAGACCACGGGTGTCCAACTCATGACATCATGTTGCCGTCATGTGACATTTCGTGATGTTTTTCTCTTCGCAGAGCTGGGGTGGGTGTGGCCTGTGTATGATGCATTTGGCCCACAGGCTGCCAGTTTGACATCCTTGGTCTAGACATACCTAATTGCCTCAACTTTTCATCATATATTTTAGCATCCAAATCTTTTATAACTTTTGTTGTTCTTCCCTGCACTCTTTCACTGAATATTGTGGAAAGATATTCACATACTATAGTATCAATGAGGGTTTTTTTTCAGACTGATAAAACTGCTTTACCAGCCACCCTGTGTGTCTTCAAAATGAACTTTGAAGACTAGAAGAGAAAATTTTGAAAGAGGGGAAGCTAGAGAAGGGATTAGAAAGTTGCTGTTTCTTAGCCTTTGGCCAAAATAATAATATGGGAATGGAGTGGACCACAAAGACAACATTCTAATACTTTTCAGTAAATTCAGGAACCTATCTCCAAGTGTTTACCTTTTCTCAGCTAATAACAATTTTTTGTTGGATGTTACAGAGCTGTTTAATAAATGTTGCTGTAACCTTCACATCTGATAAAAGATGTTTATATAACATTTATCCGACCTTCCTGGATTTAGGAATGGTAACTGTTAGTGAGTGTGATTGGATTTATAGAAATTGCAATGCAACATACATGGGTCATTGCTTCTATTCAATTCTGATTGGAGTTGCCTGTAAGCACAGTAAGTAAATAAATCTATTAAACAATGCCATTTTATGGGTATCAGGAAGCATCCCTTCTCTTTCTGCCCTTGCCCAGTGGAACAGCATCATTTCTAAAATTGGGTGCCACTCCCAAACACTGCCAACTTTTAGAAAGGCTCTAAAGTCCTGATTCTTCCCCTCAGGACTGGGCACTGCGAGCTATTTTAATGTGTAAGTTATTGTTCCCAATGCCATATATAGTATGTTTGCTGTTAATTCCAAATGTATTTTTAATCTTTAAAAACCTCTGTTACCTACTGAAGGTGGCAAGTATATGGCAAGTAGATAGCCATATAAAAAGAATAAATGAATTAAAGATAAATTTTAAAAGATACTGTATCGTATGGACTATTGTATGATAGTGGCACTTCTTTCAAACTCCCTTCAAATGTTGCTGTATGCAAATGCGCAGAGTGAAAAAAACTGCTTTGCATAATTCATATTTCCCAGTCCATACCCTGAACACTTTATTTAATCCTTGACTTGGCTTTTGCATGTCCCATTAAAGCATAGCAATACAAGGAGAGGCAGTAATTACTGACCATTTGACCATGAACATTTCCAGCTAGATGGAATCCTATCTATTAGTACCAGGAGAATTAAATCAGTAGCAACAAAATGTGACTTCAGCCATAGTTCAAAAATACCCAGCCATTATTGTGACTTTATTTATTATCTCTGTTTCCAATAGATAGGCTCCATTTGTAAAATAATGTGAAATCTAGATTAACATTTTTAGGAATTTCAATGCTTGTTTTGTTGGGTTAGTATAAGGCCAAATTATACTACAGACAGCAGTTGTGTTCAGGATTTAGCAAGGTACATTTTTATTGCAGCAGATATAAATTGACCACCATTAGAATGATGGCATGCTAAATATAGACTTCATAGATCACTGAGGACGCAATATAATCTATTATCTGCACCCAGACACATACTCTAGTTTGTAATTATTTAATACCCACTTCTTTATTTTAGGTCCCTTTTAAAAAGACATTACTTTGGTCTTTCCATAATTTATTAGTAATGGCTGTTGATTGCACTAAGATAAAAAAGCCTGGAAATCATATCTTAATCCAATTGATGTCTAACACAGTAAAACAGCATCATTTATATAAAATAAAATTGATAAATGCCTGTCTACCAACTTTAGGAGATTGTGGTGATAATTCAAGAGGGAAAATAGAGTTTATACATAGATTGAAAAATGTTGAAACCAGAAAGCACCTTTGTCTAATTCCTCTATCATTTGAAACCTCTTTTGTCAGATGACCTCATATAGAGCATCTCAAAATGTTTACTAGAATCATCATGTAATTGTACGTTAAGGCAGTGTTTCTCAACTTTAAGATGTATGGACTTCAACTCCCAGCATTCCACAGCCAGCCATTGTCAAAGCTGAGAAGCACTTAGTTAAGGAATAGCATTCAACTGATAGGTTTAATACTGCACCTTTTATGTCCTAATGTGTCCTCTAGAAATTGGGTCAGTTTTTAAAGTCAACAAATGCAGTATACAGCTTTCTAATTTGCTGAAATATTTTTCAACCGAGTGTTTCAATCTTTTAATGCTCAGTCTTTGATGGTGTGGCTGGCTCTAAATCCAGCCTACTGTTCTGCCAGGACTTTTTCAGTTATATTCAGTCCATTGTCTTCTCTCTTAAGGGTTTAACTCTGACTGTCTTCACAACACATAGGCTTATGGTATGATCATTTGTAGCTACATCTTACTTGCCTTCCTTCTTTAAGAAAAACGTTATGGCAGTACCTCAATTATTTGGCACATGGGTAGTGGCATTAACTACATTGAATCAACTGTAAGGTGACTGTTTTCAGTTTTATCAGTTCCACTATGGTAAAATCATATCTTATTGCTTTGCAGTTGATAAATTAGGCCTTCCAGATCTAGGCTGCAAAAATCTGAATGGCAGCAGAGAGTCTAGTGGCGTCTTCAATGCACATATAGCAGTCCCCCTTTAAACAATTGGATCAAAGAGATGCCTCTGATGTTATACATGGTCCATCTTCTTTCTGCTGCTTATTACTAAAAAAGAAGATCTAATTTGAGGGTCCCTCTGTTTTCTTTGGAAATACATACTGGAATTCCAAAACTGAGCAATTGCTTAAGTACAAAACCTGAGCCGGGCTTCATTATCTTTTTCCTATAGTAGATATTTTGTTTGGCCTTATCCTTAAGCACTTTCTCTACATTGTGCTGATGTAGTAACAAGAGTATGTTGTTCATCTTATACAACTTTTCATTTTTATCTTCATCTCAATGTACCCAGTAGATTTGGAAGATTTTACTTGCAAGTATTTTTTCATGCACTCAACAGTGAAGCAATATTAGCCTTGTGTATTAAATGGGAAAAAAATTTATCGTACAGCCACTCCTCCTATAGCAAGTATCTCAGCAATCATTTGCAAATAGGATGGTAATACATTTACTTTTCCAACCAATACACACATTTATGATCAAATTTTGTGAGGCTGACAACAGCATACACTAGAGTGAGAATACTGCTGCACAATAGAACTTCATCTAAATGAGGTCGCAGCAACCAGCATTCTTTGCAATCTCTGTTTCTCTCTTTCTCTTACACACAGACACACACAGACAGATTCACTTAGTGACCATTTCATTTAACGACATGGTCATTGGAATTGAACTCAGTTGCCAAACAAGGAGTAACTTTAGCCATCAAACAAGAATAACTAGCATCAAATTTCATTATTTGTCATGGTAAGACAAAGACTATCTTTTGATGTATAGCTATAATGTGGTCTGCATTCACACAATTATTCTTAAAAGGTCAGAGTAGTAAATATTAAACTTGTATTTGTTGCATCATCAGTGCTTAGATGAAATATAATATTTTAGCAGAAAATAATTTCAATCTAAAATTTGGTTATTTTCAAATGCTCCATTACATTACAGTACATTAGGTACTATTTAATGAAATTTTATAATTTGAAACACTGTAAATATGTTTCTATAAAAATGTCTGCTAATATTAGTAAATCCAGTCTGTTTAAAAATGGAAATTAATAATTGCATTGGATGCTATTATAATGTGCAAATATATTTCATCTTCAAACAATCCTCAGAGCAGCTGATACAGAACCCACAGGTAAATAGACATGGTTATCCTTTATTTTAATTGTAAAAATCAAGCACAGAATTAGTGAATTGCTTAGGGAATCTAAGTACAAGTTAGCTAAAAATGTTGAGCAAGAAAATGTTCCCTTCGGTGTAAAGCTTTTTACATAAATATGAAATATTAGGAAAATTGTCATATTTTCTAGGTGAAAGAAAGTCATGTTACTTTCTTTTAAAGAAAAGCAGGGTTTTTTCTAACGCATAGTCCATTCTGCACATTTTACATTGTTTTTATCTATTGTGGGCTGTCCAGAGTCGCTTAGATAAGATGGGTAGCCATACAAATCAAATATATAAAAATTCTTTATGCACCATTTTAGGACTTCTCCAAGACAGATCCAGAATGAAAATGATTTGCACACATTCAGAATTCAGATCAGCGTTTCAAGACTGCATCTAAAATTTAAAACTGCACATTGACTGAAATTAATATTTCTATAGTTTATAATGCCCATAGACTTGAAGGATAAGCAACTCCTGATTTAGTTCATGATGCCAACATATAAACAGGGACTTGTTTCCATATGCAGATCCAACAGCATGGAATGCAATGGAATTATATTGTTTTTCAAACAGCTACAAATGTAAATGAAATAGTGTTTATTATCCATACTCTATGAAGATATTGGTATGTGAAATAATCAGAATAGATCTATATCTAATTTCAATTCCTCTGAAATCTCTTTTTTCTATCATAGAACTAACAATGGGGACAAGCCTTTTTATTTACAGTCCAGTAAGAGATAGCTGGCATTTTAGCAACTGCAGGGTTTAAGTAACATGCATATTAGTAGTTTGCCCCTCCACTTACAAGGCAGTGCACTTTCCTCTGTGCCAACCTAATAAAAATATAGGTCTCTTCAGTAAGATTAATTTTTTTTAAATTACATTTATATGCCGCCCTTCTCCGAAAACTCAGGGCGGCTTACAATTTTTGGAGCACAACCCAATGCGCTCAGCAATAGCCTTCCTTCCATTGTATATGCCTGCTTATTACTAAGTGGCATTTTTACAAAAGCTAATTGCCCCCAACAATTTTGGGTCCTCAATTTACCTACCCCGAGAGGATGGAAGGCTGAGTCAGCCTTGAGCCTGGTGGGATTCGAGCCTACAGTAATTGTAGACAGCTGGATCTTAAGAGCAGGCATTTAACAGCCTGAGCCACCAAGGACTCTTTTTTATACCATTTCAATGGGGGTTTTTTTCCTAAAGAGTTTCAAATGTTTTCAAAATGTTACATTAAATGCAGTGTGCCTTTTGGAGTTTTCTTTTTGCCTTTCCACTGTGGGCTGCTGCTTGGCTGTCCAGGTAGGCCCACCGTGAGGCAGCAGAATGCCTGACTTGCTTGTACAACTGCTGGTTAAATTCGCTCTCTCTCCCTCTTTCTCTCCCTCCCCCTCTCTTTCACACACACCCCATTCTCAGCAAGTGCAAGACCTTTGGACCAGGGAGAGTGGTTGTTGGTTAGTGGCAGGCAAAAGAGCCAATAGGCTGGTCCACAGTATTCATTACATAGGAAAGGGTGAGAATTACCAAGAGAAGATCTCAACCATTGGCACTTTTCTCCAGACCTGGTTCTGCAGCCACAGAACATGCATCAATTGCCAGATCAGAAAATATTGACCAAAAAAATCTGCACTGTGGAACTAGGAAAAGTATCTTTTTAATGCCTGATATAGGAAGCTGTTTATATACGTCTGATTATTTCTGATTATTGAATAGATTTTTTTCTAAAATGGCAGTGGCTTTCAAAAGTTCAGGATTTTCCATACTGGCTACTGTTTTTCCCTTTTAACTGGGAGATACCTTGATCTATACTTGAAAAATTATTTGTGTGAAACATCTATTCTACCACAATGCTACATTTCCTTCTCTGTAGTTTACTCATTAGAAATGGGATTCATATCAGCCGTTTTGGTTGCAAGATTACAGATCAGGTATTGGTTACAAGAATTTTATCCTACTATAGGTGAAATTATCTTCGCATTTGTAAATATGGATGTTACTCAGTCACTCAATAGATATATCCCAATCCAGATTAAAATATGAAACTACTTGTCCAGGATCTAAAAATTTTATCATAGGAGACAGGAAGCATCCTGCCCCCATCCTCAAATTCATAGACTTAGAATTGCAGTTATATATTATATGTTTGACCTTGGGTCATATATAAATTTTGATTGATTGATATATATTATATTTGTATATCACCAAATCTGTCAAATATTCATTCATCACCTATTATTTCTGTTACATAAATGGTTGCTAACAAACATTTCCTTGATTTTAGTGGGGGCGGGGGTTTGATAAATTGGAAATATGTTGTCAAAGTCTCTCTCTCTCTTTCTTTTTCTGTCTCACTCAGACATACAGAAGCATGTGTAATTGCACAATGTGTAATGCTTTGATTCCAAAAATATATTTTGAAAGCATGTGAGGGTAAGAAGAAATCTGCTCTTTAGAGCAGCTATGTTTCTTCTTAGCATCTCATGGCAACTGCAGTTCTTTAGAGCAGTGGTCACCAACTAGTGGGCCAGGGACCACTGATGGTCCGTGAGAAAATTTTGGTGGTCCACCACTTTGGTGCCCCCCAAAACACTCCCCCCAAAGCAATTAATCCAGGCTGCATGGGAACACAAGGCTGCACCGCCCACATGGCCCGCCTACCCGCTGGCTCCCACCCTTCAGCTGAGTGCAAACCTTACCTTGAGTAGAGCCACGTGAGCTGGAACTGGAAGATAAGACCAACAGCGGGGGAGGGAAATCTGCCCCAGGGTGGCTTGCTGACAGTTGGTGGGAAAGTCGGTTCCATATTCCAGAGCTGCAGTAGTCACAAGACTGGCCCTTTGGTCATCCCAGAGCAGCTTCTCCAGTCCATGGCAGGCCAGTGCACCCAGGTGGAGGAGCAGCTGCTCTAGGATGACCAAAGGGCCAGTCCTGTGACTCCTGCAGCTCTGGAATATGGGACTGACTTTCCCACCAATGTCAGCAAGCCATCGTCAGTCAAAATTCATATTAGTGATCCACAGGATTTAAAATTATGAGTCTGGTGGTCCCTGAGGTCCAAAAGGTTCGTGACCCCCTGCTTTAGAGCAGGGGTACCCAGCCTCTATGGCTCTATGAACTAGTGACAGAGGGTGGAGAGGGGATGATTTTGCATGTGCACATTCCACTTGTGGAAATGTAACTTCACAAGCTCCAGTGGTGGGATTCAAAAATTTTTTACTACTGGTTCTGTGGGTGCTTGGTGGGCATGGCAGGGGAAGGATACTGCAAAATCTCCATTCCCTCCCTACTCCTGGGGGAAGGTTACTGCAAAATCCCATTCCCTCCCCACCCCACTAACCTGCTTTCCAGCTCTGTTCTCCTGTGCAGGGCAACAAAAGAAGACCCAGCCGATCAGCTGGGACTCGGGAGGCAGAGAATAGATGGAGGTGGGGCCAGTCAGAGGTGGTATTTGCCAGTTCTCCGAACTACTCAAAATTTCCACTACTGGTTCTCCAGAACTGGTCAGAAATTGTGATTACCACCTGGTTCTCGCCCACTGCTTGGTTGGCCCAGTTCCCAACAGACCATGTCCCAGTTCTGAGCCACAGACCAGGGAATGGGGAACCCTACTTTAGAGTTTTAGACCTGTGCTATATTCATGCTTCTGTGTATTCTCCAGCGTCTTCTCCAAATTATCTATAAAGATCTGCACAGCCATTATTTAATAATTCATTCAGTTTTCATGACATGAATCCTGGTAGAGTATTGGCATTTTTTAAAGTGCTGACATTTACAAATAATAAAATTTGAAATGTGCGTAATCACTGGATATAAAATACCTGCCAATTAATTCCCAACAGAGTCTTACAAACAGGAACTACATTGCACAAGTGTTGAAAAATTAAGATTTGTGTTCATCTTTTAATGATGAAAAATAATTAAACCACGATAAGCAATCTTTTAAAGGCTAGGTTGTGCCCTTTCAAAAAAGGGAGGGATGTAGTGATAAAAATACAATAACATGAAAATGGATAAACCCAGGATCTTTTTAGATTTTGTGTGTGCATTTTGGTGTGTACTATTAAACTTACTGAATAGTTTCATTACCATCATCATCACCGCTAACCCGAAACCTGGAACAAAAATGCTTGTGTGATTTGGAAGTTTAAGTTAGGAATAGGAAACAATGAATACGTTTGGAAGTAAGAAAGGTCAGTGTAGTAGTTCTAACTCCCTCGCTCCTCACTGTGTCCTGTCCGTGTTCCTGGAGGGAAAGCAAGAACCAATCTGGGTCGGTCACCTAGCTAGAGAGAAGTTTATTTATTTATTTATTGTATTAGAAAACACGTATAAGTACGAACATAACATATAAATGTATAAGTATAAACAGGTATAAGTGTGTACATAATAAATGAGTACGAATAAATGGATAAATGGGAACAGTAGGACAGGAACGGTAGGCACGCTGGTGCACTTGTGCATGCCTCCTACCAGACCTCTTAGGAATGGAGTGAGGTCCACGGTGAACAGTTTAAGGTTAAAGTTTTGAGGGTTTGAGGCAGGGGTGGGATTCTACCAGTTCGCACCTATTCACTAGACCGGTTGTTAATATTCTAAGCAGTTTGGAGAACCAGTTGTTAGAAGAAATTACAGGCCTAATCCTGTAAGGAAGGCAGGAAGGAAACATTCTGGTGTTGCTTACAGAAACTGCCTCTCCATTAACCCTTATTACATTCTTGGCAGGACTACACTTCCTGTCTCAGGAACTTCTCTGGAGTTTTTTCCCTCCTTTGCTGGTACTTTGCTTGTGTGGAGTGACCATTCAAAGTTACAATGGCACTGAAAAAAGTGACTTATGACCATTTTTCACACTTACGACTGTTGCAGCATCCCCACATTCATAAGAGGCCAGGCGAGGAGATCGTGCCTCGATGTGAGTGATATTGAGTTGACCACACCCAGCCAATAACATGACCACCAAGCCATGTCCACCCAGTCACATGACCACCAAGCCATGCCTACCACCTAAGCCATGCCCACAGAACTGGTTGTTAAAATTTGAAACCCACCCTGGTTTGAGGATGTAACAACAGAGTCAGTTCCCTGAAGACAGGCTCCAGCATGAGTCTGAAAGCTCAGAAGACAAAATCTCTGGTCCAAGTGACCGACCCAGATTGGATCCTGCAACATTATCCTGGGACATGTTTATTCACCTTCATTCAGGAAAGCAAGAAGTTCAGCTGCTTATGTCTTTATTTAGACTGAGAAGCTCAAAGGCAGACACTATCACAGGAACGTACGTGAATGGAAAGAAAATGGGGATTTTGACAGACGGCTGTCAATAGCGTTTACGGTACACAGTTCCACTCCAGGCATTTGGAATATGGCATTCAGATAAGTTCTTCTTCTTAATTCATCTTACTTAGCTGCAACTCTTCCTTTGAATATTTCAGCCAGTAGTCATACTTCTGCATGATGAAAGAGTTACATTACACGAGTTAATCTCTAGCTGCTTTTTGCTGCTTTCGTGCAAACTCTTAACACCCTCGAAATACGAATGCGAGGCAGCACTTTAATTGTCTGTCATTTATCCATTCAAAGATTCAGGAATTCTTAATATCGTTACTACCATTTTTTTTAAATGTCAAGAACTGAAAATACCTTTATCCCAAGTGTAATATCAGACTTCATATTTGGTGGCTCTGAATTGCAAAGGTTTAACGCGTTTCTAATAGCAACCACATTTGCTTCTGTCATCGCTTGGAAGTTCTCTTGCTGCATTCCTATCAGCCTCCTACTGTACTATCTAGTCATTTTATAATCCATCTAACTCACCAAGCAAATGATTATTGGGTGGATATTTTTAATGCTTAGTGCTTTGCATATTTATGTGTCTTTATATAGCCAAGACATTTCATTCTGACTTTTCCAGTTCAACATTTTCAGATATAAAGAGGCTCTTAACTTGTTTTATTAAAAACTCTTTGACAAAAACTGTAATCCTAGTTCTCTCTTTCATAAACAACTTCTAAGACATCGCTCAAATTATCTGCAGAATTTCCAGAACAATTGGAAAATGCTGATCAATCCATCTTTCTGTGTGCTCTTTTTCCACTCAGTCTACACTACTCCGTGGTAACAATTGTACTCTGACCTTTGCCAGACAGTTTGTCCATTGTTCCTATCATTCTCACAGGTGATCAAAATCAAATTATTACAGGTAGTCCTTGACCTACAACCATAACTGGGATCAGAGTTTTATTCCCTAAGTGATGCAGTCATAAAGGAAGACATTGCACATTACTTAGAAGCCACAACCCCAGCAATCCCCATTGCTCTCATTAAGCAGATTTTACCCATTGTTAGCCGAGGACTCATCCCAACCCGTTATTCCAGGCTTGGTTGCTCCCAGCCCTGAACCTCAGGAAGGTAAGGGATTGCTTCCAACTCCCCCACACCTGCCTATATCCCCCTCCTTCACTCCTTTCTGGACATCCTGCACCCACTGTCTTGAAGGATGAGAAGCAGCTTCAGAACAATGCAGCTCCGGAAAGTCTCAGCCACCTACACACACCCAATCACACTCTCTCACACAGTGGTGGGTTTCCACATTTTTTCCTACCAGTTCTATGAGCAGTTCTATGTGCGTGCGCTTTGCATGCGCGCAGTGCTTGAAGACCGACCTGTGTCCGAACGCTAGTGAGTGAGCTGAGCTGTTTTTTAGCTCAGCTGAGACATGGCAATCTGCTCTGCTGAGCGAATCAGCTGAGCTAAAAAAAACAAGGGAATATAGGAGAGCTAACATGGGGGTGGGGGCGGAGCCATTCAGAGGTGGTACTTGCCGGTTCTCCAAACTAGTCAAAATTTTTGCTACCGGTACATCAGAACCAGTCCAAACTGGCTGAATACCACCTCTAGCCTCTCACCACCCGGTAAGATTGCACACTATCATCCCAGCTGACCTTTGTCTCTGTCTTCTTACTCCTGTTATTGATGAGGAATGCCCCATGGGGCTGATTTTGTATGCCAAAAGGGTTGGGGGAGTTCAAAGCAATGCACCAAAACACCCCTTTGTACCAGAGTCCTGGGCCATATGGGACTGGCTTTGCATTGCAAAAAAGGGGGGGAAGGAAACTGAAAGCATTCTTCTCCCCTCCCCTTTTTCACAGCTCAAGCCCTGCACAGGAGTTTGCGAAAAGTTTCTGTTTGCAACAAGTTGCACTGTGAAATATGGGACCACTTTCCAGTTAAAACTTATGAGATTGCCAAAGTCATGAACCAAGGTGGCATTTCCAATGTTTAAACTCTTACACGTTTTTCCCTTTTCTCCTGGAAAATGCCACTAAATAACTAAGCACACCCATCAAGTATATGGACAGGTAAATTTGAGATAGGGGCCAGTTAGGTATAATGGTGAAGACATCTGGCTAGAAAAATCACTTCTGAAAAGCCTTGCCAGGAAAATGACTGGGACTTGTCCAGACAGTTTCTGAGCATTGGATGTGATTGAATGAAAAAATACACTACTAAGGTAGTTTATTTGTGTCCGTTGGAAAAGGCAATTCTTTGTTGATTTAGTAACACTTAAAAGAGATTAGGCTTCAGAAGTTATTAAGCTTTCCCTGCCCATTAAAGCACTTATGGGATTTTAATTGGGTTTTAACTGTTTGATTTGGCTTGTTTAGGTTTAATCTCTTTTTAAATTATTTATTGTTCTATGTTTTATCTGTGAGCCACTCCGAGTCCCTTCGGAGAGGGGCAGCATAGAAGTCAAATAAAATAAAATAAATAAATAAATAAAATAAATATACTATGGAAGCAACTGCCACTTTTAAAGCTATAGTGCTACTAAGATCAATGTTGGGTGATCATCCACTTAGTGGATTCTAGATAAAAAGAAAGTCCATTCTTTCTTATATTACAAAATACTGTATATTCTCTCTGGGTTAAGCTATATATTGCACCTCAACTTTTCAATTACTTAGAGACTAAACATTTAACTGGATTGGAAAAATGAGATAGTAAAAAAAATCCTCCTAATTGCTCCTTTGATAATCATCACCCTACATGTACAGTTTTATAGAAAAGAAGAGACAATATCTGTTGCAGGGGTGGCGAACGTGGCTCTCGAGCATGCGGCTCAAAATGAATGCGGCTCTTTGCCTCTTATCATTATTTTGTATACTGTGGCTCTTTGCCAAGTTTGGATTTTGTTATGCTGCTTCTGAGGAGGGACCTCTGAGGAGAGATTTCAGCGTAGTCCCGCCCCAGGCTGCGTCATCCGTCTCCATCCCTCGGAAACAACTGCAGACCAGCGGCGGGACACGTGTGTCACATGTTGTGCCTCATCTTGCCGTTTGTTGTTAGTGTGGAGGACGCAGCACACCCTCACCATCACTGCAGGATTTTACCCTCACTCAAAATGGCAAAATGCAAAGCTAAGCGAAAACAAGGTAACAAAAACACCTGACTGAGCACGTTATATTATGTGTTTAATATATTATTGTTAAAATAATATGCTTTTGTGTGAGTGTTTGTCTGTTTTGGCAGGTCACTGCGTGGTGTGGCTCTCTGACTCTCACAGTTTAAAATTTTGGCTCTTTGTGTCGAACTTGTTCGCCACCCCTGATCTGTTGGAACCATTGTTTGCCCACAAAAAGCTTCCCTGCCCTCAAAGTGGGGATTCTCAGTTCAAATTAATCCCCTACTAACTTACAAGCCAGTTTGATCTAGTGGTTAAGGCTGGGAGTTCTAGTCCCAACTTAGCCATGAAAATCACTTGAGTGACTGGGCCAGTCACTCTCTCTCAGCCAGGGGTGGGATTCAACCGGTGTTACTACCGGTTTGGTGACTATGTTTTGTGCTGTGCGCGCATGTAAAAAAACCTTAAGCTGTGCCTCCTGGACAGCTGAAAAGCATTGTGCATGGGTGTGCAGCATTTGAAAAGCCTCTTTTTCCTGCTTTTCAACCTCAGCTGTGCCACGCAAAGCAGCTGAGGTTGAAAAAGCAAAATAAAGACAGGTAAGAGCCCAGGCGGTGGGTGGGCCAAACAGCAGCAAACATAGAACCAGTTCGATGTCTGCTGCTCTTCAGAGCTACCAGTTTTTAGAACTGGGCAGAACCGGTAGCATCCCACCCCTGCTCTCAGCCCAACCTACTTCAAAATTTTGTTCCTATGAGAAAACTAGGAGGATATATTCACCTCCTAAAATGGAAGTGGTCACCTGGTATACAATAACTTATTTCCAGACAGCCTTCATTTCCTACATCAGTTTGAAGTTAGCTGGATAACACATTAAAAGGCATATCATTTTGTTCTCACAGGGTTTGGTCCTAAAAGAAACGTAATGTTTATTGAAAGGAGGGTTTTACATCATCAGCTTTGGAACTATTCCTGCTGTGCACTCTTTTGAAGAAGCCTCCTAATCCAATCTCCTTAGTCACGTTAATTCAGCATCCAACATTCCCTTTTAGGGAAAGTTACTGAGAAAATGATGGGAAACCAGATCAAAGGATCCTGGAGGAAATATACTGGAATCCCAGTCAGAATTCAGGCCCGACAGAAAAGGCATTGCTACCTTCAACTGGAGCAGGGAAGAAGGGTAATTATGCCTCTTATGGTCATACACGACTTTTCAGCAGTCTTCAACCCTGTCAATCATAATATCCTTCTGGATTGGAGCTTAGAAGCCCCATTTTACTTCTGCTCCTATTTAAATGGTTGGTTCTAGTTGTTTGGGGAGGGAAACTACTTGTCTGTGGTTCCCCAATGTGAGGTTCATCAGGACTCCCTTACATTATCCAACTTTTAGATGAGATATTTGGGAGAGGTCATCCAGAGATTCTGGGTGAGGGGTCTTCAATATGTTGATGATACATAACACATATCACCCCAACGAAGCCAGATATACAAAGGAAGTCTTGAACAGTTGTCTGGAAGCTGTGAGGATTTGGATGGAATAAAACAAGCTTAGATTAAATCCCTCTTAAGATGGAGCTGCTGTTTACCAATAGTAAACTAGCTCCACTGTAACCTGGTAGTTATTAGCTTGAGGTTATAATCTCCTAGAAGATAGTAGCTCATGATGTGAGCGTGTTCTTGAACACCTGCTTAACTAGCTGGTTGGTGCCATGATCAGCTCTGGCTGGTATGCCAATTACAATACTACCTGGTCTACAGTGCCCTGAAGATAACTACCACCTCAATTCTTACATGACTAGATTATTGTAAGAAGTTCGATGAGGAGCTACCTTTGGAGATAACCCAGAAGCTACAGTTGGTACAAAATACTGAGTGGTCAGCCTGTGCAATAATGCCAATACTAAAGTCACTGCTCTTGGTTTTCAATAGCTTCTGAGCTCAATTCAAAGTGCTGTTCATCTCTTTTAAAACCTTATTTAGAACACCACTGAGTTATATCAAGGATGCCTAAATCTGTCCATCTCCTCCAATCATTTAGAGAGTTTATTGAGGCTCCCTTCTCCTTGGGAGGTTCATGGGACTTGGACAACAAAGCACATTTTCTCACTGCTAATCTCCATTTTGTGGAATATTCTCTCTCCAGAGATGTGTACAGTTCCTACATTCCTTGATTTTCATTGGCAACAGGAAAGCATCCTTTTCCAAAATGGCCGTAGTCTTAAGATTAACAGGTGCAGATCAGTTGTATTTCTTGACTTAGCTAATGCTGAAGCACTGTTAGTTGAAAGGGCTTTAGAAGGAGGTCTTCATTTGCATATCAAATCAAGCCCCTCATGGGGTTGTTTTGCTTATTCTGAAAATAGTAGATTATAGGTTATTTAGACTGGGCTAAACATGTGTTGTAAACTTTTATGAAGGTAATAGTCTGATTTTTACCTTCTGTAAGATGGCTGCCGATATCTGTGAGATAGATCACCATTACTTTGAAATCATTGGGAAAGCAACCCCATTGGATTTGGAGAAAAGGGTTGGAAAAGAAGTAGTTTTGTTTTTATTTAAGTGGATTACCCGTTCAGTTTGTTTTCTGACTTAGGTGTCTTGGGATCCTAAGTCTGGTAGTTCAACTTTTAAAAATGATTTTTATTATGGAAGGTCGTCTGAGTAACTTCAGCAAGAAGGCAATGGTTGTCAGAAGCAGGTAGAAGACTAAAATCTTTCTTGTGCATCTTGCATTGTTATTTCCGTAACTGTATGACACATTGACCTCAGGGCTGCATTGGCTCAATGAATAAAATAAAATGGGCAGGTACATGAGCATTAATCATTTTCCTTTTGTTTATTGTACATCAAGTTCTGAAAAGGTGAGCTATACTCAATGTGGGAATTGCTGATAGCACATCCGTTAGCTACCAATAGGGTGTCAAGACTACCAAGGCCTTTTCAACAAGGCTTTAGCCTAAGATGATCAGGCACACACCAGTATCTTTTGTTGTTGTTCAATTATTGTACTGAGTCTCTTGTATACCATTCAGAGCCCCCTGGGACTGGAGAACAGCCTGGAAACACCATTAAATAAATAAATGTGATATAAGATCAATGGGCAGAACAGACTTTTGTAAATGTAAATAAATAACGAAGACTCCAAATACCAATAAAAGTCAGTGTTTAATATTGGAAATGTCTGCTCAAAAATCAAATAAAGAATGTGGGTCTGAATATTCCATAAATACATCAACCTCCAAATGCTCAGTTATTAGAAGACCAGGTAAACAAAACAGTCTGAGCTGTTGAATAATTGTTTTTCATTCACATAAATCCATTCTCACATTGTTCTCGCACGCCATAGGGTTTCCCAGAATAAAATCTCGGCCGTATTTCCCAGCTGCATTCACATGGAGGGGGCCAAAGTGATTAGTATAACTGCAGATCCAGCCCCACTTCTTTTGTATGCATGCACAATGCTGGCACCCAAAGAAAGGATTTTGGTTGTAGTTGCACCAGTTGTCCAGTTGCATTTTGGTCCTTTGGGCCCTGTAATGGAGAGTCCTATGATATTTCTCACAATAAATAGAAATATACTCTTCTTAAAAATTAGATATATGAATATATATTTGTGCTTAGCAGGGTTTGATAGTCTTTTAAAATTTAAGATAGAATAACCATTAGGAATAGAAATAGAACTATATGAAAATGAATCTAGTAAGCGGGTGTAGGTAGAGATAAAAAGGGAATAAACAACCCACATATTCTGAACTGAATTTCCATTGTGGCCTTGAAAAACTCTTGATTAATGCAGAGCAAAGGAATGGAATGTACACAAGTTCTAAAAGCTGACTTATTTGTCATATCCAATTTATACTGTGATCCTGGCATTTAAAATAAGACTGTCCTTGGCTGTACATTTTGAAGCTTTAACTCCTTGTCTGCTTCTTCCATAAACCTGAAGGTGTGGCAAGATTCACTGCTCAATTCTTACTTTGTAAAATATAGGTTCTAAAACTGTAGTCAATTATTTTATTATATACTGTTTTGACTAAGGTAGGCCTGGGAATCACACCTTTCCTATGTCTCAAGTTTCCTTTTGTCTCAAGTAAGTTACTTTTCCCTCTTCTATTCAATTGTAGTTATTTATTGAGGTCTAAAATAGAATTGAATAATAATCTTAGGCTGGGATTGAAAGAGGGCAATATTTTGCTTTGTGTTCTCCTGTCTCAGTTGCTAGAAATACAAAGGAAATTGTATTGTACAATAAAGAATCTGTGAGCCTTATCTTCCGTCAACTAAAATCCCATTATCTCTGTACACTGAAATCTGAATAGACAGATTTCTCACTCCTTGTTAACTACATCAATTTTCCTTGTAAAGGGAGCTCAGAGGTAGAGTACATGATTTGCATGCAAAAATTCTGGATTCAGCTCTTGGCCTGTAGGAGTCTAAAACCTTGGGAAGTTAAGATGTAAGGCAAGAACTCTATGTTTCTTTCTACTAAGTAGCTGATAAAAAGCTGCACTTCTTTTTGTAACATTGCAAGCTTGTAGGCAGAACAGTCTTCTATACTCTGCTGCCTTTATGATAGTATTCCTTCCTCTGTGAAAGTGCCCAGGCTTCCATGATTCTAACCAGTTCAGAAACTGAAAATGTTATTACATTCTTCTCTAGGCACATTTGATGGGACAAAACAAATTGCTGCCCAATCCTGTGTTATTTCCAAACAATTATCTGTCACAAAAAAAATCAGTCTAATGATTAAAACTATTCAATCACATGTTGATGAATTCTTCTCTTTCTCCTGCTAGAAACTCCTTCTGTACAGAGTATAAACAGCCTTAGGAGCAGCTTTGGTATTTTCAGCCATGTTCTTGTAAAACAACCCAACTCTGCCTTCTATAAACAGCTTCTCACAAAGCTTAAATACAAAATGATCTGAGCACCAATTGCTGTAAATATAACTTTGTCATCAAAACCAGTAGATGGTCTGCATTGTGTAAGATTCCAGTATTAAATGTAAGCAGTTAAATACTTAGCTACAGTAATCGTAACTGACCAGTGAAATTAATTTTACTTGAATGACTTTGCTTATTCAACCATTAGCCGATTAGATTATGCTATAGAGTTGATTTGATGTGTTATGCCTCTGTTTTTCACTTCTCTCCTTCCCGTCCCTCCTCCTTGAAATGTGGGCCAGACAAAGGAATTTATTTTTAGGAAGGATTTTGGATGACAACCAATAGTCTCTGTGTCTCTGCTTTTGATGTTTAAAAAACCCACCAAGCTGTTTTATATATTTTCATTCAGAATATTTTAAGAACTCATTTTAACATGAGTTTGAAATTTTATTCTGGTGTGCATGCTACTTTTCAGGCACAGAAAAGTATTACAAAGGTCATCATGAATACAACTAAGAAATGTGATGCAAAAAGAATATACAGACTTGATCATGACAAATATTGTTCAAAAGTGCATGGTAATAAATCAGCCCTGGTTCAATTCAGATTGGATATCTCATATCTGAAGAAGTCATGACACTATTCAGGGGTGGTGATCCGAAGGCAGTAATTTCAAGTTACTTCAGGATTCAATTAAAATGTGTCTAAATGCTATAATGCAACTGCTTCAGAGGTGGTATTCAGCAGGTTCTGACCAGTTCTGAGAACCGGTAGCAGAAATTTTGAGTAGTTAGGAGAACCAGCAAATACCACCTCGATGGAGATTTCCTGCCATGCACAGAACGGTAGCAAAAAAATTGAATCCCACCACTGACCTGCTTTATTTTTGGCAGCATAGGATGAAACTGGCAACATTAACACTGCTAAGTTTTATCTGGATGTCTTCAAGAGTTCACCACAAAACAATTCTGAAACACAGTATCCCCACTATCACTTTTAGGATAGATGCAAGACAGGACAGAAGCAGTAATGCAATGTAAGTAGCCCTCAACTTACCATCATAATTGGGACTAGAATCTTGGTCATTGAGCAAAGCATCACATGACCATTTTGTTCAACTACTGCAATTTTACCATTCCAAGGAAATGTTTGGTTTTTGTTTTTTAATTACATTTATATGCCCTTCTCTGAAGACTCAGGCTTACAATTTTTGGGATACAACCCGTGTGCTCAACAATAGCCTTCATTCCATTGTATATGCCTGCTTATTACTAAGCGGCATTTTACAAAATCAGCTTATTGCCCCCAACAATCTTGGGTCCTCATTTACCTACCCGAGGATGGAAGGCTGAGTCAACCTTGAGCCTGGTGGGATTCGAGCCTGCACTAATTGCAGGCAGCTGGAAAAAGTGCTAGGCGATTTAACAGCCTGCACCAAGGCCAAGGTTTCTCAGGGGCAGTGCAGGCTGCAAGGCTTCCTAGCATGAGGAAATCTGCGCGCTGCCCAGGAGGCCTCTGACAGTTTCCCAAGTTCCCAACCCACCAGTAAAGAGCCATTTTAAGAAAGAAATGGTTTTTCTTCAACTGCTGACAGGCTCACCTAACCTAATAAGGCTTTGGCTTCCTTCTAAGGCCACCTTGCACCATTCTCCAAGCGGGATCCATTCTCATGATCCTTCAGAATAGAAGAGAAGAAGCTTCCATATTATCACGAGGGATGGAGCCAGCTCTCTGAGTGCTGGAAGCACCACGGATTTGGAGGTGGCTTCTGTAGTCTTTCTCTCGTGCAAACACTCTCCATGGAGAGCAGTTGATGAGAATGAACTGGTACATCAGGTTTTGGACTATCTCGGGGAAAGGAGACAACATGGCAGATGGCTCATGTATGCTCTGGATGACTGTTTGATGAGAGGACTGCCGAATAGTGGTCTGCCATGGGTTCTGGGTGCAAGGGAGATGAAGAGATGAATCATCAAGGTAACCCTCAGTTAATGGCCATTTCAAACCTTTCAAAGTTATGATAGCACTAAACAAGTGGTGGTTATGACTGGCTCCTGAAATAGAAAGCTAGCAGGGAAGATCTCAAGTTGCTCAGGTAAATTTCCTCGTGAACCCCTCACCGATTACTCACCACCTCTGCTCCCCACTCAGCAACAGCCAAGCCCTGCCACATTCACACCATACCTCCCCATCACTCACATACCTTCACACAACCTCTGCCACTCAGCAGTAGCTACATTTAGATTTGAAACCAGAAATATTCTGATTAGGTATAATACCAAGAGCGCTTATGATAAAGGGACTATATACTTAATTTACATGTATTGACAGCAGCGAGAATTGTATTTGCACAATATTGGAAAATGAGAACACTCCATCAGATGAAGATGTAATTTGAAAAATTGGACTGTGCAGAGATGGATAGATTTACATTGAAAATAAAAGACA
>CM019148.1:219053238-219084831 GCA_009733165.1 Naja naja
ATGCCTGACTTGCTTGTACAACTGCTGGTTAAATCGCTCTCTCCCCCTCCTCTCTCCCTCCCCCTCTCTTTCACACACCCCATTCTCAGCAAGTGCAAGACCTTTGGACCAGGGAGAGTGGTTGTTGGTTAGTGGCAGGCAAAACATAGGAAAGGGTGAGAATTACCAAGAGAAGATCTCAACCATTGGCACTTTTCTCCAGACCTGGTTCTGCAGCCACAGAACATGCATCAATTGCCAGATCAGAAAATATTGACCAAAAAATCTGCACTGTGGAACTAGGAAAAGTATCTTTTTAAATGCCTGATATAGGAAGCTTATATACGTCTGATTATTTCTGATTATTGAATAGATTTTTTTCTAAAATGGCAGTGGCTTTCAAAAGTTCAGGATTTTCCATACTGGCTACTGTTTTTCCCTTTTAACTGGGAGATACCTTGATCTATACTTGAAAAATTATTTGTGTGAAACATCTATTCTACCACAATGCTACATTTCCTTCTCTGTAGTTTACTCATTAGAAATGGGATTCATATCAGCCGTTTTGGTTGCAAGATTACAGATCAGGTATTGGTTACAAGAATTTTATCCTACTGTAGGTGAAATTATCTTCGCATTTGTAAATATGGATGTTACTCAGTCACTCAATAGATATATCCCAATCCAGATTAAAATATGAAACTACTTGTCCAGGATCTAAAATTTTATCATAGGAGACAGGAAGCATCCTGCCCCCATCCTCAAATTCATAGACTTAGAATTGCAGTTATATATTATATGTTTGACCTTGGGTCATATATAAATTTTGATTGATTGATATATATTATATTTGTATATCACCAAATCTGTCAAATATTCATACATCACCTATTATTTCTGTTACATAAATGGTTGCTAACAAACATTTCCTTGATTTTAGTGGGGGGGGTTTGATAAATTGGAAATATGTTGTCAAAGTCTCTCTCTTTCTCTTTTTCTGTCTCACTCAGACATACAGAAGCATGTGTAATTGCACAATGTGTAATGCTTTGATTCCAAAAATATATTTTGAAAGCATGTGAGGGTAAGAAGAAATCTGCTCTTTAGAGCAGCTATGTTTCTTCTTAGCATCTCATGGGAACTGCAGTTCTTTAGAGCAGCGGTCACCAACTAGTGGGCCAGGGACCACTGATGGTCCGCGAGAAAATTTTGGTGGTTCACCACTTTGGTGCCCCCCCAAAGCACTCCCCCCAAAGCAATTAATCCAGGCTGCATGGGAACACAAGGCTGCACCACCCACATGGCCCGCCTACCTGCTGGCTCCCACCCTTCAGCTGAGTGCAAACCTTACCTTGAGTAGAGCCACATGAGCTGGAACTGGAAGATAAGAACAATAGCAGGGGAGGGAAATCTGCCCCAGGGTGGCTTGCTGATGGTGAAAGTGTCATTTCCAGAGCTGCAGTAGTCAGGACTGGCCTTTGGTCATCCCAGAGCAGCTCCTCCAGTCCATGGCAGGCCAGTGCACCCAGGTGGAGGAGCAGCTGCTCTAGGATGACCAAAGGGCCAGTCCTGTGACTACTGCAGCTCTGGAATATGGAACCGACTTTCCCACCAATGTCAGCAAGCCACAGTTAGTCAAAATTCATATTAGTGGTCCGTGGGATTTAAAATTATGAGTTTGGTGATCCCTGAGGTCCAAAAGGGTGACCCCCTGCTTTAGAGCAGGGGTACCCAGCCTCTATGGCTCTATGAACTAGTGGCAGAGGGTGGAGAGGGGATGATTTTGCATGTGCACATTCCACTTGTGGAAATGTAACTTCACAAGCTCCAGTGGTGGGATTCAAAAAAATTTACTACTGGTTCTGTGGGTGCTTGGTGGGCATGGCAGGGGAAGGATACTGCAAAATCTCCATTCCCTCCCTACTCCTGGGGGAAGGTTACTGCAAAATCCCATTCCCTCCCCACCCCACTAACCTGCTTTCCAGCTCTGTTCTCCTGTGCAGGGCAACAAAAGAAGACCCAGCTATCAGCTGGGACTCGGGAGGCAGAGAATAGATGGGGGCGGGGCCACTCACAGGTGGTATTTGCCGGTTCTCCGAACTACTCAAAATTTCCACTACTGGTTCTCCAGAACTGGTCAGAAATTGTGAATACCACCTGGTGCTCGCCCACTGCTTGGTTGGCCCAGTTCCCAACAGACCATGTCCCAGTTCTGAGCCACAGACCAGGGAATGGGGAACCCTACTTTAGAGTTTTAGACCTGTGCTATATTCATGCTTCTGTGTATTCTCCAGCGTCTTCTCCAAATTATCTGTAAAGATCTGCACAGCCATTATTTAATAATTCATTCAGTTTTCATGACATGAATCCTAGTAGAGTATTGGCATTTTTTAAAGTGCTGACATTTACAAATAATAAAATTTGAAATGTGCGTAATCACTGGATATAAAATACCTGCCAATTAATTCCCAACAGAGTCTTACAAACAGGAACTACATTGCACAAGTGTTGAAAAATTAAGATTTGTGTTCATCTTTTAATGATGAAAAATAATTAAACCACGATAAGCAATCTTTTAAAGGCTAGGTTGTGCCCTTTCAAAAAAGGGAGGGATGTAGTGATAAAAATACAATAACATGAAAATGGATAAACCCAGGATCTTTTTTTAGAAGTTTGTGTGTGCATTTTGGTGTGTACTATTAAACTTACTGAATAGTTTCATTACCATCATCATCACCGCTAACCCGAAACCTGGAACAAAAATGCTTGTGTGATTTGGAAGTTTAAGTTAGGAATAGGAAACAATGAATACGTTTGGAAGTAAGAAAGGTCAGTGTAGTAGTTCTAACTCCCTCGCTCCTCACTGTGTCCTGTCCGTGTTTCTGGAGGGAAAGCAAGAACCAATCTGGGTCGGTCACCTAGCTAGAGAGAAGTTTATTTATTTATTTATTGTATTAGAAAACACGTATAAGTACGAACATAACATATAAATGTATAAGTATAAACAGGTATAAGTGTGTACATAATAAATGAGTACGAATAAATGGATAAATGGGAACAGTAGGACAGGAACGGTAGGCACGCTGGTGCACTTGTGCATGCCTCCTACCAGACCTCTTAGGAATGGAGTGAGGTCCACGGTAGACAGTTTAAGGTTAAAGTTTTGAGGGTTTGAGGCAGGGGTGGGATTCTACCAGTTCGCACCTATTCACTAGACCGGTTGTTAATATTCTAAGCAGTTTGGAGAACCGGTTGTTAGAAGAAATTACAGGCCTAATCCTGTAAGGAAGGCAGGAAGGAAACATTCTGGTGTTGCTTACAGAAACTGCCTCTCCATTAACCCTTATTACATTCTTGGCAGGACTACACTTCCTGTCTCAGGAACTTCTCTGGAGTTTTTTTCCCCTCCTTTGCTGGTACTTTGCTTGTGTGGAGTGACCATTCAAAGTTACAATGGCACTGAAAAAAGTGACTTATGACCATTTTTCACACTTACGACTGTTGCAGCATCCCCACAGTCATAAGAGGCCAGGCGAGGAGATGCGTGCCTCGATGTGAGTGATATTGAGTTGACCACACCCAGCCAATAACATGACCACCAAGCCATGTCCACCCAGTCACATGACCACCAAGCCATGCCTACCACCTAAGCCATGCCCACAGAACTGGTTGTTAAAAATTTGAAACCCACCCCTGGTTTGAGGATGTAACAACAGAGTCAATTCCCTGAAGACAGGCTCCAGCATGAGTCTGAAAGCTCAGAAGACAAAATCTCTGGTCCAAGTGACCGACCCAGATTGGATCCTGCAACATTATCCTGGGACATGTTTATTCACCTTCATTCAGGAAAGCAAGAAGTTCAGCTGCTTATGTCTTTATTTAGACTGAGAAGCTCAAAGGCAGACACTATCACAGGAACGCGTGAATGGAAAGAAAATGGGGATTTTGACAGACGGCTGTCAATAGCGTTTACGGTACACAGTTCCACTCCAGGCATTTGGAATATGGCATTCAGATAAGTTCTTCTTCTTAATTCATCTTACTTAGCTGCAACTCTTCCTTTGAATATTTCAGCCAGTAGTCATACTTCTGCATGATGAAAGAGTTACATTACACGAGTTAATCTCTAGCTGCTTTTTGCTGCTTTCGTGCAAACTCTTAACACCCTCGAAATACGAATGCGAGGCAGCACTTTAATTGTCTGTCATTTATCCATTCAAAGATTCAGGAATTCTTAATATCGTTACTACCATTTTTTAAATGTCAAGAACTGAAAATACCTTTATCCCAAGTGTAATATCAGACTTCATATTTGGTGGCTCTGAATTGCAAAGGTTTAACGCTTTCTAATAGCAACCACATTTGCTTCTGTCATCGCTGGAAGTTCTCTTGCTGCATTCCTATCAGCCTCCTACTGTACTATCTAGTCATTTTATAATCCATCTAACTCACCAAGCAAATGATTATTGGGTGGATATTTTTAATGCTTAGTGCTTTGCATATTTATGTGTCTTTATATAGCCAAGACATTTCATTCTGACTTTTCCAGTTCAACATTTTCAGATATAAAGAGGCTCTTAACTTGTTTTATTAAAAACTCTTTGACAAAAACTGTAATCCTAGTTCTCTCTTTCATAAACAACTTCTAAGACATTGCTCAAATTATCTGCAGAATTTCCAGAACAATTGGAAAATGCTGATATGGATCAATCCAACTTTCTGCGTGCTCTTTTTCCATTCAGTCTACACTACTCCGTGGTAACAATTGTACTCTGACCTTTGCCAGACAGTTTGTCCATTGTTCCTATCATTCTCACAGGTGATCAGAATCAAAATATTACAGGTAGTCCTTGACCTACAACCATAACTGGGATCAGAGTTTTGTTCCCTAAGTGATGCAGTCATAAAGGAAGACATTGCACATTACTTAGAAGCCACAACCCCAGCAATCCCCATTGCTGTCATTAAGCAGATTTTACCCATTGTCAGCCGAGGACTCATCCCAACCCGTTATTCCAGGCTTGGTTGCTCCCAGCCCTGAACCTCAGGAAGGTAAGGGATTGCTTCCAACTCCCCCACACCTGCCTATACCCCCCCCTTCACTCCTTTCTGGACATCCTGCACCCACTGTCTTGAAGGATGAGAAGCAGCTTCAGAACAATGCAGCTCTGGGGCTGATTGCTGTGCTCCGGAAAGTCTCAGCCACCTACACACACCCAATCAAACTCTTTCACACAGTGGTGGGTTTCCACATTTTTTCCTACCAGTTCTATGAGCAGTTCTATGTGCTTGCGCTTTGCAAGCAGTGCTTGAAGACCGACCTGTGTCCGAATGCTAGTGAGTGAGCTGAGCTGTTTTTTAGCTCAGCTGGGACATGGCAATCTGCTCTGCTGAGCGAATCAGCTGAGCTAAAAAAACAAGGGAATATAGGAGAGCTAACATGGGGGGCGGGGAGGCGGAGCCATTCAGAGGTGGTATTTGCCGGTTCTCCAAACTAGTCAAAATTTTTGCTACCGGTACATCAGAACCAGTCCAAACTGGCTGAATACCACCTCTAGCCTCTCACCACCCGGTAAGATTGCACACTATCATCCCAGCTGACCTTTGTCTCTGTCTTCTTACTCCTGTTATTGATGAGGAATGCCCCATGGGGCTGATTTTGTATGCCAAAAGGGTTGGGGAGTTCAAAGCAATGCACCAAAACACCCCTTTGTGCCAGAGTCCTGGGCCATATGGGACTGGCTTTGCATTGCAAAAAAGGGGGGGAAGGAAACTGAAAGCATTCTTCTCCCCTCCCCTTTTTCACAGCTCAAGCCCTGCACAGGAGTTTGAAAAGTTTCTGTTTGCAACAAGTTGCACTGTGAAATATGGGACCACTTTCCAGTTAAAACTTATGAGATTGCCAAAGTCATGAACCAAGGTGGTATTTCCAATGTTTAAACTCTTACACGTTTTTCCCTTTTCTCCTGGAAAATGCCACTAAATAACTAAGCACACCCATCAAGTATATGGACAGGTAAATTTGAGATAGGGGCCAGTTAGGTATAATGGTGAAGACATCTGGCTAGAAAAATCACTTCTGAAAAGCCTTGCCAGGAAAATGACTGGGACTTGTCCAGACAGTTTCTGAGCATTGGATGTGATTGAATGAAAAAAATACACTACTAAGGTAGTTTATTTGTGTCCGTTGGAAAAGGCAATTCTTTGTTGATTTAGTAACACTTAAAAGAGATTAGGCTTCAGAAGTTATTAAGCTTTCCCTGCCCATTAAAGCACTTATGGGATTTTAATTGGGTTTTAACTGTTTGATTTGGCTTGTTTAGGTTTAATCTCTTTTTAAATTATTTATTGTTCTATGTTTTATCTGTGAGCCACCCCGAGTCCCTTCGGAGAGGGGCAGCATACAAGTCAAATAAAATAAAATAAATAAATAAAATAAATAAATATACTATGGAAGCAACTGCCACTTTTAAAGCTATAGTGCTACTAAGATCAATGTTGGGTGATCATCCACTTAGTGGATTCTAGATAAAAAGAAAGTCCATTCTTTCTTATATTACAAAATACTGTATATTCTCTCCGGGTTAAGCTATATATTGCACCTCAACTTTTCAATTACTTAGAGACTAAACATTTAACTGGATTGGAAAAATGAGATAGTAAAAATAATTCCTCCTAATTGCTCCTTTGATAATCATCACCCTACATGTACAGTTTTATAGAAAAGAAGAGACAATATCTGTTGGAACCATTGTTTGCCCACAAAAAGCTTCCCTGCCCTCAAAGTGGGGATTCTCAGTTCAAATTAATCCCCTACTAACTTATAAGCCAGTTTGATCTAGTGGTTAAGGCTGGGAGTTCTAGTCCCAACTTAGCCATGAAAATCACTTGAGTGACTGGGCCAGTCACTCTCTCTCAGCCAGGGGTGGGATTCAACCGGTGTTACTACCGGTTTGGTGACTATGTTTTGTGCTGTGTGCGCATGTAAAAAAACCTTAAGCTGTGCCTCCTGGACAGCTGAAAAGCATTGTGCATGGGTGCGCAGCATTTGAAAAGCCTCTTTTTTCCTGCTTTTTCAACCTCAGCTGTGCCACGCAAAGCAGCTGAGGTTGAAAAAGCAGGAAATAAAGGACAGGTAAGAGCCCAGGCGGGTGGGTGGGCCAAACAGCAGCAAACATAGAACCAGTTCGATGTCTGCTGCTCTTCAGAGCTACCAGTTCTTTAGAACTGGGCAGAACCGGTAGCATCCCACCCCTGCTCTCAGCCCAACCTACTTCAAAATTTTGTTCCTATGAGAAAACTAGGAGGATATATTCACCTCCTAAAATGGAAGTGGTCACCTGGTATACAATAACTTATTTCCAGACAGCCTTCATTTCCTACATCAGTTTGAAGTTAGCTGGATAACACATTAAAAGGCATATCATTTTGTTCTCACAGGGTTTGGTCCTAAAAGAAACGTAATGTTTATTGAAAGGAGAGTTTTACATCATCAGCTTTGGAATTATTCCTGCTGTGCTCTCTTTTGAAGAAGCCCTCCTAATCCAATCTCCTTAGTCACGTTAATTCAGCATCCAACATTCCCTTTTAGGGAAAGTTACTGAGAAAATGATGGGAAACCAGATCAAAGGATCCTGGAGGAAATATACTGGAATCCCAGTCAGAATTCAGGCCCGACAGAAAAGGCATTGCTACCTTCAACTGGAGCAGGGAGGAAGGGTAATTATGCCTCTTATGGTCATACACGACTTTTCAGCAGCCTTCAACCCTGTCAATCATAATATCCTTCTGGATTGGAGCTTAGAAGCCCCATTTTACTTCTGCTCCTATTTAAATGGTTGGTTCTAGTTGTTTGGGGAGGGAAACTACTTGTCTGTGGTTCCCCAATGTGAGGTTCATCAGGACTCCCTTACATTATCCAACTTTTAGATGAGATATTTGGGAGAAGTCATCCAGAGATTCTGGGTGAGGGGTCTTCAATATGTTGATGATATCACCCCAACGAAGCCAGATATACAAAGGAAGTCTTGAACAGTTGTCTGGAAGCTGTGAGGATTTGGATGGAATAAAACAAGCTTAGATTAAATCCCTCTTAAGATGGAGCTGCTGTTTACCAATAGTAAACTAGCTCCACTGTAACCTGGTAGTTATTAGCTTGAGGTTATAATCTCCTAGAAGATAGTAGCTCATGATGTGAGAGTGTTCTTGAACACCTGCTTAACTAGCTGGTTGGTGCCATGATCAGCTCTGGCTGGTATGCCAATTACAATACTACCTGGTCTACAGTGCCCTGAAGATAACTACCACCTCAATTCTTACATGACTAGATTATTGTAAGAAGTTCGATGAGGAGCTACCTTTGGAGATAACCCAGAAGCTACAGTTGGTACAAAATACTGAGTGGTCAGCCTATGCAATAATGTCAATACTAAAGTCATTGCTCTTGGTTTTCAATAGCTTCTGAGCTCAATTCAAAGTGCTGTTCATCTCTTTTAAAACCTTATTTAGAACACCACTGAGTTATATCAAGGATGCCTAAATCTGGCCATCTCCTCCAATCATTTAGAGAGTTTATTGAGGCTCCCTTCTCCTTGGGAGGTTCATGGGACTTGGACAACAAAGCACATTTTCTCACTGCTAATCTCCATTTTGTGGAATATTCTCTCTCCAGAGATGTGTACAGTTCCTACATTCCTTGATTTTCATCGGCAACAGGAAAGCATCCTTTTCCAAAATGGCCGTAGTCTTAAGATTAACAGGTGCAGATCAGTTGTATTTCTTGACTTAGCTAATGCTGAAGTACTGTTAGTTGAAAGGGCTTTAGAAGGAGGTCTTCATTTGCATATCAAATCAAGCCCCTCATGGGGTTGTTTTGCTTATTCTGAAAATAGTAGATTATAGGTTATTTAGACTGGGCTAAACATGTGTTGTAAACTTTTTATGAAGGTAATAGTCTGATTTTTACCTTCTGTAAGATGGCTGCCGATATCTGTGAGATAGATCACCATTACTTTAAAATCATTGGGAAAGCAACCCCATTGGATTTGGAGAAAAGGGTTGGAAAGAAGTAGTTTTGTTTTTATTTAAGTGGATTACCCGTTCAGTTTGTTTTCTGACTTAGGTGTCTTGGGATCCTAAGTCTGGTAGTTCAAGTTTTTAAAAAAGGATTTTTATTATGGAAGGTCGTCTGAGTAACTTCAGCAAGAAGGCAATGGTTGTCAGAAGCAGGTAGAAGACTAAAATCTTTCTTGTGCATCTTGCATTGCTATTTCCGTAACTGTATGACACATTGACCTCAGGGCTTCATTGGCTCAATGAATAAAATAAAATGGGCAGGTACATGAGCATTAATCATTTTCCTTTTGTTTATTGTACATCAAGTTCTGAAAAGGTGAGTTATACTCAATGTGGGAATTGCTGATAGCACATCACGTTAGCTACCAATAGGGTGTCAAGACTACCAAGGCCTTTTCAACAAGGCTTTAGCCTAAGATGATCAGGCACACACCAGTATCTTTTTGTTGTTGTTCAATTATTGTACTGAGTCTCTTGTACACCATTCAGAGCCCCCTGGGACTGGAGAACAGCCTGGAAACACCATTAAATAAATAAATGTGATATAAGATCAATGGGCAGAACAGACTTTTGTAAATGTAAATAAATAACGAAGACTCCAAATACCAATAAAAGTCAGTGTTTAATATTGGAAATGTCTGCTCAAAAATCAAATAAAGAATGTGGGTCTGAATATTCCATAAATACATCAACCTCCAAATGCTCAGTTATTAGAAGACCAGGTAAACAAAACAGTCTGAGCTGTTGAATAATTGTTTTTCATTCACATAAATCCATTCTCACATTGTTCTCGCACGCCATAGGGTTTCCCAGAATAAAATCTCGTATTTCCCAGCTGCATTCACATGGAGGGGGCCAAAGTGATTAGTATAACTGCAGATCCAGCCCCCACTTCTTTTGTATGCATGCACAATGCTGGCACCCAAAGAAAGGATTTTGGTTGTAGTTGCACCAGTTGTCCAGTTGCATTTTGGTCCTTTGGGCCCTGTAATGGAGAGTCCTATGATATTTCTCACAATAAATAGAAATATACTCTTCTTAAAAATTAGATATATGAATATATATTTGTGCTTAGAAGGGTTTGATAGTCTTTTTAAAATTTAAGATAGAATGGATAGAATGGCTGGAGCAGTGGTGCTGCCATGGACGCCTCAATTGGAGGTGTTAGTGGCAGAGGCAGCGATGGTGGAGATGATGGACTGGCCAATGGTGACTCTGGGCCACGAGTTGGAGATGGTGTGGCCTTGGGACTGCGGCCAGCCCTGGCCTCCTTGTCATCTGCTCTGCTCTGGCTGGACTTTTAAGATCTGCTTCTTGTTGCCCTCCCCTTTTCCCTCCCTTTGCCTGCCTTTTTGGGGCTATTCCCCCTCTTCCCTCTTTTTTCACCCGATGGATGGTTTGGTGAGAGAGGTGTGGAAGCCCTGCCTACCACTGTGTGAGGGTGGTGGATCGGGTTTGCTAGTCCCCTCCCTGGAACCAACCCCTGTGATTCATCTTACCACCCGGACATGCTTACCCAACAACTCGGTGAGAGCCTGCACCGCCCGGAGGAGGGCCTTTATTATTGGCCCGCCGGATTGCGGTGAGAGAGCAATCCTGATCTACTCTCTGGGACCATTCAGCGGTAGCATGGATGCCGGATTGGACTGGGTGCCTCAACATCCTAACATCTTTCAACATCTTTTAACATCTTTGTTAACGGACTTGTTTCCATCTTTTGACTCCTCCCTTATATGTGCAATATAACATCGTGGGTCTATTCCACGGACCTCTGGGCCTTACGGGCGCTCCTCTCTCCGGCTTGGCCTGCCAGGCTTTCTACAGTGTACCTCGAGGATGGGTTATGGAACCCAGAGAGTTGGCATTGGGTAGGGTTTGGGGTGGGGGTCCTGGGAAGGGTGGAGGGTAGGTTCCAGGCGTCATTAGTCAAATTTCTTATTCGATTTTTAAATGGGTTAGGGAGGGGAGGGTTTTATAGGTGTCCACTGTAGCCCCAGTCAGGATCGTGGTCGGGTGTGGGAGGGGTGGCGGGGCTCCAGGCGGAATAGTGGGGGCTTTGATCCCTAGGGTGGTTGGAATGGGAAGGAGTCGACGAGGAAAGGGCGTATCATGTTAGGGGAGCGTCCCGCTGTATTCAAGCCGTGATGCTCTGACCCCTTGGCCTCTTCTCAATCTCTGGGGTGTTGGGATCCAGGGCCCCTGGGCTCCGGCTGGTGTATTTTAATGCCAGGTCCGTGGGGAATAAGGCACCTCTCCTCGGGAGGTTATTGAGGAGGAGGCCACGGACCTGGCTTGTATCACCGAGACCTGGTTGGGGCCAGAGGAGTCCCTCTGGTTGATATCTGCCCCCAGGTTTTCGGGTTATGCACCGTCTCGACCCCAGGAAGGGGTGGAGGGGTGGCTGTGGTTATTCGGGAGACCTTATTTCCAAGGGAGGTCCCTGCTCGAGATAGGCGGGTGTGAGTCCCTCCTCGTGAGGTTTGGGCCAATTGGTCGGATGGGCGTGCTGCTTACATACCTGTCCCCAGCTGTGTATCAGCCCCTGCCTGGGCTGCTCGATGCCGTCTCGGGGTGGCGGTGGAGTTCCCTGAGCTTATGGTTCTGGGGACTTCAATCTGCCCTCCCTGGAGTGCGGGTCGGGCTGGCCCGAATTCATGGCTTCCATGGAGTCCATGGGTCTGACCCAGTTAATAGAAGGCCCGACTCACGTGGGGGCAATATGCTCGACCTAGTTTTTGTCTCGAGCAGTGGCGTAGTGGTCGGGGATGGTGTTATTGCAACCCACCCTGTTCCATGGTCAGACCACTATCTCCTAAGGTTGGTCTTCCATCAAGCCACCCCACACCGCTGGGATGAGGAGCCACTGAGATGGTTCCGCCCCAGGCCTGATGGACCCTGAGAGGTTCCAGACAGAACTGGGGTTTTTCCTGCATCCCTCACCCACAGCCCTGCCGAGGTCCTTGGCCGCCTGGCAACAGTCGGCTGCGGGGCTCTTGACAGGGTTGTCCCCATCGTCCCCTCACTCGGCAGATCCCGACCGGCTCCCTGGTATGCCGGGAGCTCCGGGAGATGAAGCGTCGTGAAGGGGACTAGAGAGTAGGTGGAGGGCGACCCGCTCGGATCCGACCGAGCCCAGTTGAGAGCTCATATTAGGACTTACCTGGTAGCTGTGGGGCGGCGAGGAAATCTTACTTCTCGCCCTCATAGCATCTGCAGATAACCGCCCAGCCGCCCTGTTTGGGGTTGCCCGCTCCCTCTTACAACTGGGGAGGGGGGACCCTCTGCGGGTAGAGCTGAGGAATTTGGTCTTTATCTGCAGGACAAAATCGCCGGATCCGGGAAGGGCTGCACTCGGACTTGCAGTGGTCTGATGAGGGGAGGCGAGTGGTCTGGCTAATGTTATCTGGACTGAGTTCGATCCTGTTTCTGAGGATGAAGTGGACAGGATTATGGCGGCTGAGTTCCACCACATGTTTATTGGACCCGTGCCCTTCCTGGTTGGTTTATGCTTCCAGGGAGGTCACGTGCTGGCTCCGGGCAGTTATCAACGCCGTTAAGGAGGGGCTGTTCCCTGCCGCCTTGAAAGAGGCGGTGGTGAGGCCCCTCCTGAAGACCTGCCCTTGACCCAGCCGAGTTGAACAACTTTCGTCCGGTCTCCAACCTTCGTTTTTAGCGAAGGTTGTTGAGATGTGGTGGCCCAGCAATTGCCACTTTTCCTGGATGAAGCGGACTACCTGGATCCGTACCAATCGGGCTTCCGACCGGGTACAGCACGGAGACAGCATTGGTGGCGCTGATGGATGATCTCTAGGGCTGGGACAGGGGTTTTTCCTCTGTCCTGGTCCTGTTAGATCTCTCAGCGGCTTTTGATACCATCGACCATGGTATCCTGTTGCGCGTCTCGGGGTTGGGAGTGGGAGGCACTGTTTTACGGTGGTTCTCCTCCTACCTCTCGCGTTCAGCAGTGTTGGCAGGGGACGGAGGTCGACCCAGGTCTCTCACTTGTGGGGTACCTCAGGGGTCGGTCCTCTCGCCTCTCCTGTTCAACATTTATATGAAGCGCTGGGTGAGATCATCCGTGGGGTGAGTTATCATCAGCGCTGATGATACGCAGTTATACATCTCCACCCCGGGCCACATCAGTGATGCTCTCTCCGTGATGTCCCGTTGTTTGGAAGCGTGCGAATCTGGATGGACAGGAACATGCGTCTCAATCCAGCCAAGACAGAGTGGCTGTGCATACCGACATCCGGTCCAGTTTGGAGATTCCATCTTTGGTCATGGGGAGGAGGTGTTACCCCTGTGGACAGGGCACGGAACCTGGGGTTCTCCTGGATTCACGGCTCAAGTTGGAGGAGCAGGTGGGAGCCGTGGCCAGGGGGCCTTTGCCCAGGTCGGCTGGTTCGCCAGTTGCGCCCATACCTGGACGGGATGCCCTGCGACGATCACTCAGGCGCTTCGTTGTCTCCCGGTTGGACTACTGTACGCTCTCTATCTAGGACTGCCCTTGTGCACCACTGAGGCTTCAGCTGGTGCAGAATGCGGCTGCGCTTGGTTGTGATGGGAGCCTCCCGATACTCCCATGTTACACCCCTCCTCGTGGCTTGCATTGGCTTCGGTTGCCCTCGGGTGAGTTCAAGGTTTTGGTTTTAACATTCAAAGTCCTACATGGCATGGGTCCAGGATATTTACGAGCGACTTCTCCCAGCCTCAAATACCAGCCGCCGATGCAGTCGACAGGCGGGTCTCCTCGGGCTGCCCTCCGCGACTCAATGTCGTTTGGCGGGGACCGGGGAGGGCCTATTCTGTGGCAGCCCCCACTCTATGGAATCTTCTTCGCTGGAGCTCCGGCTGGCTCGATCTCCGCACCTTCCGCGTGAGCTAAAAACCTGGCTGTTTTACAATCTGGGCAGTGTTGACCCTTGGGGTTGTTTACGTAATTTTGGGGTTTTAATAATAATACTAATATTAATTCGGCTTTAATTTAATATATTTTTAAGTAACTTATTGTTGTATTCTATTTTAGTTGTGAGTCAGCCTTGAGTCCCTCGAGAGGGGCTGCATATAAGTCGAATTAATAAATAAATAATAAATAATAACCATTAGGAATAGAAATAGAACTATATGAAAATGAATCTAGGGTGTAGGTAGAGATAAAAAGGGAATAAACAACCCACATATTCTGAACTGAATTTCCATTGTGGCCTTGAAAAACTCTTGATTAATGCAGAGCAAAGGAATGGAATGTACACAAGTTCTAAAGCTGACTTATTTGTCATATCCAATTTATACTGTGATCCTGGCATTTAAAATAAGACTGTCCTTGGCTGTACATTTTTGAAGCTTTAACTCCTTGTCTGCTTCTTCCATAAACCTGAAGGTGTGGCAAGATTCACTGCTCAATTCTTACTTTGTAAAATATAGGTTCTAAAACTGTAGTCAATTATTTTATTATATACTGTTTTGACTAAGGTAGGCCTGGGAATCACACCTTTCCTATGTCTCAAGTTTCCTGTTTGTCTCAAGTAAGTTACTTTTCCCTCTTTTATTCAATTGTAGTTATTTATTGAGGTCTAAAATAAGAATTGAATAATAATCTTAGGCTGGGATTGAAAGAGGGCAATATTTTGCTTTGTGTTCTCCCTGTCTCAGTTGCTAGAAATACAAAGGAAATTGTATTGTACAAGTAAAGAATCTGTGAGCCTTATCTTCCGTCAACTAAAATCCCCATTATCTCTGTACACTGAAATCTGAATAGACAGATTTCTCACTCCTTGTTAACTACATCAATTTTCCTTGTAAAGGGAGCTCAGAGGTAGAGTACATGATTTGCATGCAAAAAATTCTGGATTCAGCTCTTGGCCTGTAGGAGTCTAAAACCTTGGGAAGTTAACTATCAGACATATATTAATCAATGAATTAATCAATATCAAGGAAGGCGGACTAGGGAACTGATTAGATGTAAGGCAGAACTCTATGTTTCTTTCTACTCGTAGCTGATAAAAAGCTGCACTTCTTTTGTAACATTGCAAGCTTGTAGGCAGAACAGTCTTCTATACTCTACTGCCTTTATGATAGTATTCCTTCCTCTGTGAAAGTGCCCAAGGCTTCCATGATTCTAACCAGAAAATGTTACTACATTCTTCTCTAGGCACATTTGATGGGACAAAACAAATTGCTGCCCAATCCTGTGTTATTTCCAAACAATTATCTGTCACAAAAAAAAATCAGTCTAATGATTAAAACTATTCAATCACATGTTGATGAATTCTTCTCTTTCTCCTGCTAGAAACTCCCTTCTATACAGAGTATAAACAGCCTTAGGAGCAGCTTTGGTATTTTCAGCCATGTTCTTGTAAAACAACCCAACTCTGCCTTCTATAAACAGCTTCTCACAAAGCTTAAATACAAAATGATCTGAGCACCAATTGCTGTAAATATATAACTTTGTCATCAAAAACCAGTAGATGGCCTGCATTGTGTAAGATTCCAGTATTAAATGTAAGCAGTTAAATACTTAGCTACAGTAATCGTAACTGACCAGTGAAATTAATTTTACTTGAATGACTTTGCTTATTCAACCCATTAGCCGATTAGATTATGCTATAAAGAGTTGATTTGATGTGTTATGCCTCTGTTTTTTTTCACTTCTCTCCTTCCTGTCCCTCCTCCTTGAAAATTTTGTGGGCCAGACAAGGAATTTATTTTTAGGAAGGATTTTGGATGACAACCAATAGTCTCTGTGTCTCTGCTTTTGATGTTTAAAAAAAACCCACCAAGCTGTTTTATATATTTTCATTCAGAATATTTTAAGAACTCATTTTTAACACAATGAGTTTGAAATTTTTATTCTGGTGTGGCATGCTACTTTTCAGGCACAGAAAAGGAAGTATTACAAAGGTCATCATGAATACAACTAAGAAATGTGATGCAAAAAGAATATACAGACTTGATCATGACAAATATTGTTCAAAAAGTGCATGGTAATAAATCAGCCCTGGTTCAATTCAGATTGGATATCTCATATCTGAAGAAGTCATGACACTATTCAGGGTGGTGATCCGAAGGCGCAGTAATTTCAAGTTACTTCAGGATTCAATTAAAATGTGTCTAAATGCTATAATGCAACTGCTTCAGAGGTGGTATTCAGCAGGTTCTGACCAGTTCTGGAGAACCGGTAGCAGAAATTTTGAGTAGTTCGGAGAACCAGCAAATACCACCTCCGCTGGAGATTTTACAGTATCCTCCCCTGCCATGCCCACAGAACCGGTAGCAAAAAAAAATTGAATCCCACCACTGACCTGCTTTATTTTTTGGCCGCATAGGATGAAACTGGCAACATTAACACTGCTAAGTTTTATCTGGATGTCTTCAAGAGTTCACCACAAAACAATTCTGAAACACAGTATCCCCCACTATCACTTTTAGGATAGATAGCAAGACAGGACAGAAGCAGTAATGCAATGTAAGTAGCCCTCAACTTACCATCATAATTGGGACTAGAATCTTGGTCATTGAGCAAAGCATCACATGACCATTTTGTTCAACTACTGCAATTTTACCATTCCAAGGAAAGAAGTATGGTGGGTTTTGTTTTTTTTAATTACATTTATATGCCGCTCTTCTCTGAAGACTCAGGGCGGCTTACAATTTTTGGGATACAACCCAGTGTGCTCAGCAATAGCCTTCATTCCATTGTATATGCCTGCTTATTACTAAGCGGCATTTTTACAAAATCAGCTTATTGCCCCCAACAATCTTGGGTCCTCAATTTACCTACCCCGAGAGGATGGAAGGCTGAGTCAACCTTGAGCCTGGTGGGATTCGAGCCTGCACTAATTGCAGGCAGCTGGAACTTAAGTGCTAGGCATTTAACAGCCTGCACCACCAAGGCCCAAGGTTTCTCAGGGGGCAGTGCAGGCTGCAAGGCTTCCTAGCATGAGGAAATCTGCCGCTGCCCAGGAGGCCTCTGACAGTTTCCCAAGTTCCCAACCCACCAGTAAAGAGCCATTTTAAGAAAGAAATGGTTTTCTTCAACTGCTGACAGGCTCACCTAACCTACGTAAGGCTTGGGCTTCCTTCTAAGGCCACCTTGCACCATTCTCCAAGCGGGATCCATTCTCATGATCCTTCAGAATAGAAGAGAAGAAGGCTTCCATATTATCACAGGATGGAGCCAGCTCTCAGTGCTTTGGAAGCACCACGTGATTTGGAGGTGGCTTCTGTAGTCTTTCTCAAATCGTGCAAACACCTCTCCATGGAGAGCAGTGATGACAATTGCAGAGATGAGAAAAGAACTGGTGGGTACATCAGGTTTTTTTGGACTATCTCAGGAAAAGGAGACAGCATGGCAGATCGCTCATGTATGCTCTGGATGACTGTTTTTGATGAGAGAGGACTGCCGAATAGTGGTCTGCCATGGTTCTGGGTGCAAGGGAGATGAAGAGATAAATCATCAAGGTAACCCTCAGTTAATGGCCATTTGTTCAGCGGCCTTTCAAAGTTATGATAGCACTAAACAAGTGGTGGTTATGACTGGCTCCTGAAATAGAGAAGCTAGCAGGGAAGATCTCAAGTTGCTCAGGTAAGACATTTCCATACGTGAACCCTCACCGATTACTCACACACCCTCTGCTCCCCCACTCAGCAACAGCCAAGCCCTGCCACATTCACACCATACCTCCCCCATCACTCACATACCTTCACACAACCTCTGCCACTCAGCAGTAGCTACATTTAGATTTGAAACCAGAAATATTCTGATTAGGTATAATACCAGAACGCTATGATAAAGGGACTATATACTTAATTTTACATGTATTGACAGCAGCGAGAATTGTATTTGCACAATATTGGAAAAATGAGAACACTCCATCAGATGAAGATGTAATTTGAAAAATATTGGACTGTGCAGAGATGGATAGATTTACATTGAAAATAAAAGACAAAGGAGATACAGAATATTACTTAATGTGGAATAGATTTTATGAGTGGTTAGAGATAAGAGGTAGAAATTAGATGAAGAAAGATTATTGTTATGCAGAAATTAAAGATAAATATGGTTTATAACCATAAGTATGCCAGTCTAATTAATAGGATTATAAGTAAGCTAACATAAAGATAAGCTTGGTCAAAATCATTCTGTTGTACCACTACTATTGTTATTAGCATATATGTTACTATTTTTTCTCTTCTTTTCTTTTGTAAAATGATATGCACTGACAATACACTGTATTCAAAATGTTTACATATGAATAAAAAGCTTGTGTACACACACACACACACAAAAGCAGCAGCTACTGCTAGCCTTAATGTGTTGCCAACCTGCTTGTGAGCTGCCTGGAACTTGCAACTTCCTGCCAGCTTCCCCACTGACTTTAGTTGTTGGAAGCCGGCAAGACGTTGTGAGAAGTGTTTCACTTCATGTTTCATGATCCTCACTTAATGACAGCAACAGGGATTGCAGGGATTGCCATCTCTTAAATGATGTTATCCATTATGACATTGCACTTTTTAACTGCATTGCTTAGTAATGGGAATTCAGATGTTAATTGCCTTCATGAGTTGAGGACAACCTGTATAAGGTTTGCAATATTAAAAAAGAGCTTGAAGAAATTAGTAGTCACAATATCAGTAACGATGTCTGCTTTTAAGGAAAAATTAAAGATGTTAATGAAAAATGACAGATGTGAAACAAATCCCACTAGATGCAAAAATAGTAAAAGCAGAAATATTAGATAAAAATAAGTATGGATTTCAAGACCAGAGAAGGCATTTATAGTGGAACAAGTGACAGCTAAGAGAATGACCCAGATAAGGATTTTACTGGATATACAAAAGAAGCTGGCTGAAATTTTTAAAAATTAAAGGGAAAATACAAAAAACAAGAGAATGACCTGGATAAGGAATTTTATTGGCTTTACAAAAGACACTTGTTAATTTCTCAAAGAAGCCTATAAAATGGGATTAAGAAGAACTGAAGAGAGATCAAATCCTACAACAACATTTGCATGAATTAAATATTAAGATTTTCAGAGATAAAAGACCTATGAAATTGGTCTTTATTTGATCAAGGTTAAAATATTTTAAAATATTTTATTAAATTCTGGCCACTCTTTATGGTCTTTTTGCTAACACCAGGATTCAAAAGTTGATGTCATAGAGCAGTGGTTCTCAACCTGTGGGTCATGACCCCTTTGGGGGTCAAACGACCCTTTCACAGGGGTCACCTAAGACCATCAGAAAACACATATTTTCAATGGTCTTAGGAACTGAGCCATAATTTTATGGTTGGGGGTCACCACAACATGAGGAACTATATTAAAGGGTCGCGGTATTAGGAAGGTTAAGAACCACTGTCTTAGAGGTTTACAATATGCTTCTGTTGTTTCGAAGTATTTCTAGCAGGACTACCAGATTCCGTAATAGCTTTGTTCCCTATGCCATCCGTCTGGTAAACTCGCAAGATTCGTTTCTCTCACTATGTACATGTATACATCCGAAATAGACTGTATTGGTTCTCTGTGTCATATAAGTGGGCATATGCATAATTTTGTATTTATTTATTTATTTAGTCATGTTTATGTGTATATATTGGAGGTGGTGACCCTTTGAGAGCTGCATGCATCAAAATTTCACTTTAATATATGCCGATTAGTGTACAAAGTGACAATAAAGTTATTTTTTCTTTTTATCTATCTATCTATCTATCTATCTATCTATCTATCTATCTATCTATCTATCTACCTATCTGTCTAGATAAGGAATGAATTATGTCTGTTTATAACCTTATAACCTTACAGGGGGCAAAGAGCTATCAAACCTAAGGTAAGGCTTGTATTAGAGAAGCCGTGAGTTAAGAGAGGGAATAATAAAATCCAAAGCCATGTTAGTGTTGACATCCCATTGGTAGCGAATATGATTTGCTAACAGCAATTCCCTCATTGGTACTTATTCAGAACACGATAGAACAGAATAGAATTCTTTATTGGCCAAGTGTGATTGGACACACAAGGAATTTGTCTTGGTGCAAATGCTTTCAGTGTGCATTAAAAAAAAAGATACATTCATCAAGAATCATAAGGTACAACACTTAATGATAGTCATAGGGTACAATAAGCAATCAAATCATACTAGGAAACAGTCAATATAAATCATAAGGATACAAGTGACAAAGATACAGTCATACAGTCACAAGTGAGAAGGTTTGGGTGATAAGGAGTGATGAGAAGATTAATAGTAATAGTAGTGCAGACTTTGTAAATAGTTGGACAGTGCTGAGGGAATTATTTGTTTAGCAGAGTGGTGGCTTTCAGGAAAAAACTGTCCTTGTGTCTAGTTGTTCTTGTGTGCACTGCTCTATAGCGTCATTTTGAGGGTAGAAGTTGAAACAGTTTATGTCCGGGATGTGAGGGGTCTGTAAATATTTTCACAGCCCTCATTTTGACTCGTGCAGTATACAGGTCCTCGATGGAAGGTAGGTTGGTAGTAATTGTTTTTTTTATATACACAATAAGTCAAAATACAATTATTATAAGCACATGTACCTGCCCATTTATTTATGTTAAATCAATGAAATCCTGAGGTGAATATATTATACAAATTTGCAAGCAGCTTTTCATGCTGCATGGTAAGATTTTATATTGCCACCTACTCATATAGACTCAATCAGCACCTTCTTACAAAATTACTGTGTAATAAAAGATATCTTTACATATTCTACACCAGGGATCTTCAAACCTGGTCACTTTAAGACTTCAACTCCCAGAATTCCCCAGCCAGCTAAGTTACAAGTTTGGAGATTCTTGTGCTAGACATAAATCAACGGTAAAAAAAAGGCACTAAAGAGGTATCCTACTACATTAAAGCAAGACAACTTCTTCCTGGCTGTTGTCTCAAGATCTCACAGGGTTACTTTTCCAGTAACCTTTCAAATAATAGTGACCAAACAGACATTGATAGGCCTCTTTGCAGGGAATGAATCAGACTATTATTTTCAGGAAAAGGCTACAACAAATATTTGGGGCCTGGTCTAAATGAGCCATAATCTACTATTTTTAGAATAGGTAAAACAACCCTATGAGGGACTTGGTTTGATATGCTAATGAAGATCTCCTTCTAAAGCCCTTTCAACTAATAGTGATTCACCAAGTCAGGAAATCCAACAGGCATGTTATTTATACAGAAAGGAGACATTAAAATTTTCTTCTTGACTCTTCGTCATTTCCCCTCCCCAATCAACAGTGATTTCAATATCAATGTCCCACCTAAGAACCATACTTCAAAGCAGAGCTCTCCAAACTTGGCAACTTTAAGACTTGTGGACTTTAACTCCTAGAATTTGTCAGCTAGCTGGCTGAGGAATTCTGGGAGTTGAAGTCCACAAGTCTTAAAGTTGCCAAGTTTGGGGACCCCTGCTTTAAGGCAACAATGACTACTGTATCTTTCTGCCTATTTCTAGGGTAGGAAACTTAGGTCTCCCCTTGACCACCTTCATCCCACTTACGCACCCAAAGCACCACTAGATTCCACTAGCAAAGTTCGCACGTTCAGTGTGGGTGATTCTGTTTATGCTAAAAACCTTATGGGTGAGCCTTCATGGATTCCTGCTGAAATAACTCAAATCACAGGCCCTCATTCTTACAGGGTACAAACAGAGGATGGTGTCCTCTGGAGCAGGTACATTGATCAGTTAAGATCCAGATTACCTCAGGAACATCGCAATTGTTCCTCTCTAGTTCCCATACCTAATGCCTTTTCTAGGGGAAGGGAGGAGCATGAGGATAATCAGCAAGCAAGAATCAACCCCATGTGTAACGAGCCATTACGACAGGAACCATCCCAAAACCTGTCACAATGCCAAAATCCATCCTTACAAGTGGAAGATTGCACATCACTACCTGACTTGGGTGCTGACATTGGGCTGGAGATGGGTTGGGAGGAGAGACCAGATTCTAACAATCAAACAGGGTCTTCTTTCACAGGAAGTCCAACTAGGGAAATGTCAACAGACACATTTCCTCTCTCACTGGGTGAGAACGTTAAAACTTCTGAACCATGAAGGTCTCAACGTACACGTAAGAGCCCCACCTATTTAAAAGAATACATTAGATAGGTTGGGGTTTGAGTATGGACTGAACCTAGTGGGGAGGGGTGTTATGTATGTAGGTTTGAATGTCATTGGTTAAGTTTGAACTGTTCTTGTAAAATGTCAAATAGGATTGGTTTAAAAAGTATGGGAAAACCCTGCACTCTGATTGGCTGGCAACTGCGGCTGCTGGCTATAAGTAGCAGCCACAGACCAGCCAAATCAGGTCTGTTGTGAGGTGTAGTCACTAATAAACTCTTCACTGAAGCACTCCGCGTCTGACTCTTCATGCAAATCTAACAGTTATGGTGGGAAAAATAGGAGGAGGAAGGAATATCAGTTACACACATTCTGGTAGAGCGTTCCCTGAAGATGGGCTCCAGCACAAGTGTGAAACCTCAAAGCTCTGGTCCCAGTGAACTGACCCAGATTGGATCCTGCAATAGCAAATACGTTTGCCACTTTAAGCTACTTATAAAAATGAAGATTGGATTTAAAAAAATGCAAGCATTTGCAGCCTACATAATTTTAGTTCTGGTCCCTTTGTGTACAAGGATTACAACAAGCAAATTAAGCTTGACCTATCGTTAACTGTGGAAAAGTAAAATTCAAGGATCTTATTTATATTAAGTTTACAAAAAACATTACTGATATAGTAATAAAAAAAACTTCAGAGGCTTAATATTATATATACACCAACATTTTTTTACTCCCTATCAGAAGCTAAAGCACTAAGCCTAGCACTATCTAAACCAGGGGTGCCAAACTCACATCATCACATGACATATCATCTATTGTGGCTTTTCCTCTCTTTGCCTAATTAGGAGTGGGCCACCACATAATGCACCTGACCCACAAGTTTGATACCCATCTAAACCATGTTTAAAATCACACTTCTGCTATTGCTTTCATATACTTTAGCAAACTCCTTCTCAATCAGCTTTATCGAAGAGATAACTATTGCATTATATATATATATATATATATATATATATATATATATATATATATATATAAAAAAATAATAATGTCATACTATTGCAACTTCATCTTCATATGTTCCCTGATATTTTTTTAGGCAATGGTGATCTTTCAGCCAGTTGTACAGTAGGTAAGACAAATCGTTATTTTCATACAGAAAGGGATGTTTTAATATTCTTCTCCCAAAGCTTCAGCAAATCAGCCCTAATTCAAATTAAATTGAAGATTTGAGAGTTGAAGAGGGCATCTTTCGTTCTGAATTTGCAATTCAAATGTTTGAAGGCAAACCAATTAATTTCAGCTGCTTTGAATTTCAGTACCGTTTAAAAATGTAGTGGGCTTTAATGAAAAAGCATCAAAACTCCTGTAGCTGCTGTAGGTTTTGGCAGGATAGAACGAAAATGTTCAACATCCTTATTCCTAGAAGGAGTAAAATGGAGACCTGGACCAGTGCTAACCCCTTTTTTTCCCCAAGGGGTACAATTTGGGGCCTGACCTACAACAAGTTAACCAGGACTCATGTTTCTCAAAGGAGTGGAAGTAACTTAGATTGGCTAATATTAATCATGGCCTGTAATTCCCAGATAAAGCAAGCATGACTTTTGTGTCACCCCACCCTTCTGCACAAGTGAAAGTGTTGATTTACATGGGGAGGGAGGAAGAAACCATTTTTATTCCAAACCTCCTTCATGAAAATCACCTTTGAGTCCGTTGAAACTAATATTTGAAGCGGGCTTGTTTCCATGTCAGCTTGCAATTCAAAGAAGAGGTGTGAATTAAATAATAATTTATGGACTTTACAGGGGAAGCATCAGCATACTCTAGCCACGATCCCTATTTCCACAAAAAATAGTCATGTTCTCTCATTTCCCCAAAGAACAAGGCTCCTGTAATTGAGTTGCTGACCTCTTAGCCATTGTCTCTGTTACCAAAAGGAACAGAATAAACTTCTGGAGCTTTTCCTGATACAGGAAACCAGGAGAGCCTCCTATTCTGAAGCAGTAACTTTTCTCATCTTTAAAACCAAACACACACACAAATGACAAGGCCGATTATCACATCCTGCTCTTACACCTTGCAAATTTGGAGAAAGCACGATCACTTCCGATTTCTAATTAAAAGAAAGCAATGAGTCAAAGTTAAGAGTTAAGGATCATGGACACCTTGTTCTCTGGCCTGCTTAACAGCAGCAAAACATATTTAGAGGTCAATCTACTCCTGGAGATTTAATTTTACAGCTGCACCAGGTGAGCCAAAGGAAAAAAATCTTTCCTTTTTATCTTTAACTTTTCATAAGCTCAGAGCTGGTTTCATTGAGCTTCTTTTAAGCAGAAAAGAAAAGTAGCATGGATTAGGAAAATACTTTTCCAAATTGTCCAGTTAAAAAAAAAGGTAATGTTCAGAAATAGATTTTCCCCTGTCCTATTCCCAGAAAAGTGAATGTTAAAGTGTAGAGCCTTTTTCTTTAAAATTAATAAAATGGAGAGTAGAGAGATTGATTAAACCTACTGTTGGAAAAAAAATCCACCTGGTTCAGTTCCAAGCCGAGGGAGAGGCACTTGTACATAAAATGGAGGCTAGCTGCTTAGGAAAGAAGTTCCATTTATTGATGAGCAGAACCAGCAACAGCATGTGGTTCTGGGGCAGCTGACAAATTAGCTTGATGAGTGCAAGGATTTTTATACCATTTCTGAAATGCTGCAGGGGGTTGTGCAATGTAGTGAGCCTGGTGCCTTTTGCTATTCTAATGGTGGTGGGTTAATCCTATTATGTCCTAAAGGTCATGTCCTGGTCTTAGAATTTGGGTGCAGGATGTAAATTTAATCCCCGCCTGGGGTATCTGTGGCTGAAGGTGTTTTGTTTGTGAATAGGCTGGCCTGGATTTCTTAATGGACACAAAATATCCATCTCTAAAGATTTTCGGCATCTGCTGGAGTCTGTTTTATTATGCAGGAAATTGGGGCTGCTTTCTGCCTTTAAGAGCATGTTTCTCCATTTCTCCTTTGGGGAAATATAATATTCTGCCTCTTAATATCCCCCCAAATATTTCATTTTCTAGGAGTGGGGGGGGGGGCTTCCCACACTACGTTAAACTTTGCTGCTTAGATTTAATAACAATGAGGGTTGCAAAAATGAGGTTTCTCCCAATGTAACACATAGCCTGCACAGACTCAAATAAGCCAATCATCATCATGCAACACATGTTGCATGAGGAAAATAAATACATATTCTATGCATTAATCTTGGGGTGCTCTAGGATTAAGAAGAAACTTTGAAGAACATCCGTTGCTTCTCAGTTCAGATGCCACTGAGATATGATACGACGCTATAACATAAGATGCTCTGCTTGGAACATATACCTTTGGTTTCCTTGCCTACTATGGGGTTTCTGGACAGGTTCCTCCATTTCCTCAGCTAAGTCAAGAGTAGTTGATAGTTCTTTATTGTCTGCCTTCCTTGATTGGACCCCTTGAACCTCAATCTAGATGTCCTCTGCTTTGCCCATGGTAATGAGACTAATGGAGGAGTTTAGTAGCTGTTGCTGAAGAACCTGCCTGGCTTGGTGGAGACAATGAAAGTGCAAAGCATATGGTTTGACAGGGATATATTTGTGCATGTTTGGAAAGCATTTCCTGTAAGGAAAACATGATGTATTAGATGTTTGACTCAAGTTGTTCTCCTAGGTCTCTTTGATTTTTTTCACTTCTCTGCCTCCCAACTCACTGTTTTCTCTTCTTAGATTACAGTAAAATCGTGTTGCTTCTCAAGCATTCTCCATTATTTCCTAATAACCTTATTTTCTTTCCCCCACCTTTTTTTTTGACCAGGAAATTTATATACTTTTATGTTTTAGCCAACACCTGCTCCCTTTTTTACTCTGTTCTTATAATAGATTTGCTGGGAAATTGATTAAAAGCAGCAACCCTTACATTCGTTTTGTGATGAACCTCTATTCTGTGGTATTTTAGATTCTAGCATTCTTAATAAAACCTTCAACATGTTTTGCTGACAATCCTCTGGCTACATTACACAAATAAATTAATGACATCACTCCATCAATATCAGATTTCTGTGGAAAGGAGAAATTATATCTTCAGATTATATCTTCAGATATAATTTGGGAAGGAAAAATAAATCCTCCCATTCTTTGCAAGGCAGTTTCCTTTTTCCTCCCTTCTCTTAACTTCCTATTTTTATTTTCTCCCTACTTTCATTTTTTAATGTTCTTCTCGTTTTCAATTTTTTCTGACATACTTATTCTTTTCAATTAAAAACTACTTAGAAGGTTTTGTACAATACTGCACTGCTTTTCATGCAACTGGAAAAAAATTAAAGCCTGAACATTTCTACATGAAATAAACTGAAAAAATATGCCCTATTGGGGCTGTTAAAGGGAAATTGGAATGAAAGGGCCATATTTTAGATGAAATGCAACTTGATACATTTAATATGCTTATGGATGTTATTTTATGAATAATAAGAGTTTTCAGAAAATCTATAGATCTATATGATTTTAATATATCGCTGAATTTACCATGATCAGGGTAACTTTTTTATTCTTATGCTTTTAAACATTCTCATTAAATTTCATTGTATGAATTCATATCAGTTTTCATGAATTTCTAATAATACATTTAGAAGTGTGTGTTATAAATATAGCACAGTGCACCTGAAGAGTCAATGACAGCTAATTCATATATAAATTTTAATAGTGTATTAAAGTCATCAAACAATTTTATTTGATGTTCAGCACTTGGAAGTAAATGTCTATGTTTGATTAATCGCTATAACCTCTGCACAATTTTGAGACTCCTGCTTAAATTGTAATAAAGCTGATTACTCATCACAACAGATTAATGGAGTCTAAATTAAGAGGCAAGGTAAATAGAATGTCAAATTACAAAAGTTTGGTTTGGAAAGGGAAAAATATGAAATTAACAGCCTACAATTAAAATACATTAGGTGTAGTCCCATAGAGTCCTGCAGATTTCCCCAATGGACAGAAGGAAATCCATCTATGAGAAGAATGGAACTCAAGCCCACAGTTTACAGGATCTAAGCTCCCTAACAGATCAAATAACACAGCCCAACAATGGCAATTTGGAGGCAAGTATCTTGAATGAGAAACATTAAGGTTATCTATTATTTGTCATACATTTCTCCACCATAGACATCTGTACATTGTACAAACTTCATACTATGCCTGCATTGCCTAATTACAGTGTACTTAATGAATCCCAATAAGAATAAATATTTGATTAACTTCTATAGAAACAGCTTTCAAATTCTGTTCTCCAATGTTTCTTAGCTAGCTGTGAAAAATGTTTCTCTCCTGGAGGCTATGGGGATATTACTTGGTCAAGAAATAATTGGAAGAGGCATGCTTATTTTGGTTTCCCTAAGGTGTTGTGGCTAAGCTTATTAGTTAAATTGGCAACTGTGATTTCTACTCAGAAAAAAAACATCATTCCTTCTTTTCTTTTTCTCATGTTTTCTGGTTATTTTCTGAGAAGGAGCTCTGTGCGGCTGTTATTCGTGATTTCTGCTTTTATTTTAAATATTGAGTATCTGCCCAACAGCCTAGCCAAAAATGTCTATACAGCTTTGGGACTTTCATGAAAAATTCATTCCTACTATAGCAATTTGATGAAGCCCCAACTGGCAGCTTCACACACAACAAAATCGCCGTTCTCCCCTTTGGTAGCAGAAGCCATAATTGCAAACGCCAAACAGTTTCTAAAGTGGGAATTTAGTGCTATTTCTCATGCAAAGAAATGGCTTCTTGCCCTTGCCTCACATGGCTTTTGGGAAGCATGTAATTCAAGTAAGAACCAGGTGCAACTGAACAGGAATGGACAGTTGAATGAAATCACATTTAATCAGATAATATAATGGATGTCCTGATTCATAATTTCAAAGCCTTGTATGAAGTGCATTGTGTTACCTAGATTAAAGAAAGAAAAAAACAGCAACCAGCTGTAACATAAGAGAACTTTGCAGTCATCAATTGCTCTCTGCTGAAGAGTCAAAGGATAAGCTTAGCTACTTAAATTGCTCTGCATCACACAATGGACAGTAATAGACAGAATCACAGACAAATAGGAAAGTAGTTAAATGTAAGCAAATGTCTTCCCTGGATTCACTACAGTTTCCTATGGCATGTGACTGCATCAGCTCATTACAAAGCACATACAGAGAGGAATAATCTCTGTAATGTATGTAGAGTTTAAAATGATTGGTTGTTGAAGTACAGAGTTTGAAATGAGTGGTTATAAAAAGTGCGGGAATTCCCTGCACTCCGATTGGCTAGCAGCCGCGGCAGCCGGCTATAAATAGCTGCCGCGGCTAAGCCATTCGGGTCCGTTCTGAGCTGAAAGTCACAATAAATAAGAGCTGAAGCACTCCGCGTCCTGTCTCTCTATGCAAACTTAACAGTCACGGTGCAGGCTAGTTTACCATATTCTCAACTCTGTAGTCACGCCTCTCTATCCATTCATGTGAACCACAGAGTCCATTTTCCATATTATATCACTTGCAAACCTTACTTCTCAGCTGGGATTTTTTTCCTTTGGCGACCCCCTCTCTTCTATGGGGTGGTGGAGGTGGGTGGGAACAGATTCGGTATTCCACCAAGAGTTTAAAAGCCAGGGCTCATCTTTTGGCAAAAAAATAAATAAATAGTATGCTAGTTTTGTTTATGCCTTCCGTGTTATTATCCTTGAACCAACAAATCAATAACCATCTTGTCCACATGGCAAATGGAAAAGATAAGGAGGTTTCAGGCTCTTCCTGATGAAACGGGTTTTTACAACCATAGATATGGAATGCCGCCTGCCACAGATATTTTGCACAGGCCAAAGATATTGCTAAGAATAAAAAGAATGTTATAATTCCAAAAGGGAAAAACATAGACATCTCAATCATCTAGACGTCTTCTAACAGATTCAGATTTGTCTTCTGCTAGCCTCCTCTTAAAAGCCTAGGAATTAGAAGATAAGCGCAACAATGCCATGATCTAAAATGTAGTTGTGTGATTCTCTGTGCTGCTGTGTATGGGTGGGTATTCTCTAAGCAGCTCAAGCCTAGATCAAGTGCCACTTTCAGACCAATCCAGGATGATATATTGAAATCAATTTGCCTGTTCAAAATGTTCCTCAAATCCAGTTGAAGTTTTGACAGCTAAGCATCCTTTATCTTGCTTATCTGTCAGCATTTGACAGCGTGTCAACCCTATAAGTTGCACCAGACTAAGAAACCAGTGTCATGTAGGTCTAAGGCTGCTTTTATCAAAACAGCCACACTGACAGAATCTTGAAAGTCTGAATGGGCTTCTCCCTCCCTCCCTCCCTCCCTCCCTCCCTCCCTCCCTTCCTTTATATTCCTGTGGCCTAAGGAAAGGCTTATCTGAGGCGTTTTCTCAAATAAGTTTCTTGGAACGGACACAAGCCATATTTGTCTGTTACCTTAGAAATGATTCTTCCTCCTGCCCCTCAAGGCCATTCCTTCAGCACAGTGGGATAACCACTACATTTTAAAATAAATAATCACTTGAGACTTTCAAGAAGAGATTGGACTGCCATTTGTCAGAAATGGTGTAGGGTCTCCTGCTTGGGGCGGTTGGACTAGATGACCTATAAGGTCCCTTCCAACTCTGTTAATATCAGTTAAATATCTATTGGGCCTGTGACATCACTTCAAAATATTTCATGACTCTTTAGGTTAACCTGGTTATAGCTGAGCTGCAGAAGATCTAGAGGAGAGGGCAAAATGTCATCTAGAGCAGAGCTCCCCAAAGTTTCCGGCTTGGATCGGCAGTGGGAAGGGGATTGTTCACGCAAATGGCTGGCAAGCACACACACAGCTCCCTTTGTGCATACATGCCTGCCGCCGCACAAATGGGCGTCATGCACACTTGTCTGCTGCTCGCAATTGAGGATTACATAAGCTTGCGCCGGCCGTTCCACAACCTGGTTGCGATCCCTCATGGCCCGCAGGTTGGGGCCTCTGATCTAGAGATCATCCAGATATTTACTGCCCAGATATTGGATGCCTATTTTAGGTGAAGCAAATTATTTTAAATAAAGCTAAATATAAGTATACAATTACTTATATTCACATTTGAGATAAGTGTGAATATTGTATTTAAAGGTTTATTATATAATAATAAAAAACATGTATTGTTTATCTTACATTGTCATAAGATGGTAGCTGATATTGAGTAGATCTGAGTGCCAGGTTTTAGTTCGGAGAACCCCAAATCCCACTCCTGGCTGGCCCACCCCACCCTGCCCCTCCCAGGAGTCTCCCGCAGCAGCCTGTTTTGGATGCAGGTAAGTGCAGGGCATGCACAGAGGCTCTGGGGGAGTGGAAAACAGGCCTCCCAGAAGTTTGGGCCTGTTTCCAGCTTCCAGAGAGCCTCCAGAGCCCAGGCTGTTTTTTCAGCCTCCTGGAGGCTCGAGGAAAGCCTCCGGAGCCTGGGGAGGGCAAAAATGCCCCCCTGCTGTGGTGCAGGAGGCTGACTAGGCCATGCCCATGGCCCACCCAGCAACTGGGTAGAGCAGGAGTTGCCAACCTTTTGACCTCAGGGATCCACCAAACTCATAATTTTAAATCCCATGGACCAGAGACCCTGGGAAAATCCCAAAAAAAGTCTGCAGGAAAATTCCCCACCCTCTTTTCCTACTGATTGATCATTCTTTATTTGGGATTGTGGGATACCAGCTCCAGCTCCATTCTCAGGGAGGAGGAGAGGGAGGAGGGGGAGAGGAGAGAGAGAGAGAGAAGACTTTTGGCTGCATGCAGGAAAGCAGCAGAAGTCTTTCCTAAATCTGCCAGAAATGAGTCTTTGTGAGACTTGTGCCAGCAACCTCTTGGGAGCAGGATGCCTTGCAGGGTCCCAAGACTCATTTCTGGTGGAGTTTGGGGAGAAAAAGAAGTTTTGCTGCTTTCTGCATGCAGCCAAAAGCAGAAGAAGAAAGAAGTGGAAAGCAGCCAGGTGTGGCCAGGCCGTGGGGTGAGTGGGGCAAGTTCCCATTCTCCCATTCCCCCTCCTCTCACTACTTGTGTTGTTCACAATGCAAGCTTAAAGCAATTTTCCTCATGCAGACCATGTGGAGTGCAGCCTTGTGTTCCCATGCAGCTTGGATTAATTGCTTTGGGGGTGCTTTGGGGGAGGTGACATTTCTCTGTGGACCACCAAAATTTTCTCTCAGACCACCAGTGGTCCCTGGCTCACTGGTTTGTAACCACTGGGGTAGAGAACCCCTTGCTAAAATTTTGAAGCTTATAACCTGATTCAAAAATCTGATGGTCATGTGAATTCCAGTCATGTGACTACACTTGAGAGGCTTGGCAATTGAGCTGCATTTACAATCATTTGTAGCATCCCACAGTGGTTTTCTCTTGGCTATATATTTAGTGTTACACAATCACTGCTTTGTTTTCTTTATGTGACTTTCCTCTGTGTTTCC
>CM019148.1:219085831-219107831 GCA_009733165.1 Naja naja
GGAAGTGGTCACCTGGTATACAATAACTTATTTCAGACAGCCTTCATTTCCTACATCAGTTTGAAGTTAGCTGGATAACACATTAAAAGGCATATCATTTTGTTCTCACAGGGTTTGGTCCTAAAGAAACGTAATGTTTATTGAAAGGAGGGTTTTACATCATCAGCTTTGGAACTATTCCTGCTGTGCACTCTTTTGAAGAAGCCCTCCTAATCCAATCTCCTTAGTCACGTTAATTCAGCATCCAACATTCCCTTTAGGGAAAGTTACTGAGAAAATGATGGGAAACCAGATCAAAGGATCCTGGAGGAAATATACTGGAATCCCAGTCAGAATTCAGGCCCGACAGAAAAGGCATTGCTACCTTCAACTGGAGCAGGGAAGAAGGGTAATTATGCCTCTTATGGTCATACACACACACTTTTTCAGCAGTCTTCAACCCTGTCAATCATAATATCCTTCTGGATTGGAGCTTAGAAGCCCCATTTTACTTCTGCCCTATTTAAATGGTTGGTTCTAGTTGTTTGGGGAGGGAAACTACTTGTCTGTGGTTCCCCAATGTGAGGTTCATCAGGACTCCCTTACATTATCCAACTTTTAGATGAGATATTTGGGAGAGGTCATCCAGAGATTCTGGGTGAGGGGTCTTCAATATGTTGATGATACATAACACATATCACCCCAACGAAGCCAGATATACAAAGGAAGTCTTGAACAGTTGTCTGGAAGCTGTGAGGATTTGGATGGAATAAAACAAGCTTAGATTAAATCCCTCTTAAGATGGAGCTGCTGTTTACCAATAGTAAACTAGCTCCACTGTAACCTGGTAGTTATTAGCTTGAGGTTATAATCTCCTAGAAGATAGTAGCTCATGATGTGAGCGTGTTCTTGAACACCTGCTTAACTAGCTGGTTGGTGCCATGATCAGCTCTGGCTGGTATGCCAATTACAATACTACCTGGTCTACAGTGCCCTGAAGATAACTACCACCTCAATTCTTACATGACTAGATTATTGTAAGAAGTTCGATGAGAGAGCTACCTTTGGAGATAACCCAGAAGCTACAGTTGGTACAAAATACTGAGTGGTCAGCCTGTGCAATAATGCCAATACTAAAGTCACTGCTCTTGGTTTTCAATAGCTTCTGAGCTCAATTCAAAGTGCTGTTCATCTCTTTTAAAACCTTATTTAGAACACCACTGAGTTATATCAAGGATGCCTAAATCTGTCCATCTCCTCCAATCATTTAGAGAGTTTATTGAGGCTCCCTTCTCCTTGGGAGGTTCATGGGACTTGGACAACAAAGCACATTTTCTCACTGCTAATCTCCATTTTGTGGAATATTCTCTCTCAGAGATGTGTACAGTTCCTACATTCCTTGATTTTCATTGGCAACAGGAAAGCATCCTTTTCCAAAATGGCCGTAGTCTTAAGATTAACAGGTGCAGATCAGTTGTATTTCTTGACTTAGCTAATGCTGAAGCACTGTTAGTTGAAAGGGCTTTAGAAGGAGGTCTTCATTTGCATATCAAATCAAGCCCCTCATGGGGTTGTTTTGCTTATTCTGAAAATAGTAGATTATAGGTTATTTAGACTGGGCTAAACATGTGTTGTAAACTTTTTATGAAGGTAATAGTCTGATTTTTACCTTCTGTAAGATGGCTGCCGATATCTGTGAGATAGATCACCATTACTTTGAAATCATTGGGAAAGCAACCCCATTGGATTTGGAGAAAAGGGTTGGAAAGAAGTAGTTTTGTTTTATTTAAGTGGATTACCCGTTCAGTTTGTTTTCTGACTTAGGTGTCTTGGGATCCTAAGTCTGGTAGTTCAACTTTTTAAAAAATGATTTTTATTATGGAAGGTCGTCTGAGTAACTTCAGCAAGAAGGCAATGGTTGTCAGAAGCAGGTAGAAGACTAAAATCTTTCTTGTGCATCTTGCATTGTTATTTCCGTAACTGTATGACACATTGACCTCAGGGCTGCATTGGCTCAATGAATAAAATAAAATGGGCAGGTACATGAGCATTAATCATTTTCCTTTTGTTTATTGTACATCAAGTTCTGAAAAGGTGAGCTATACTCAATGTGGGAATTGCTGATAGCACATCACGTTAGCTACCAATAGGGTGTCAAGACTACCAAGGCCTTTTCAACAAGGCTTTAGCCTAAGATGATCAGGCACACACCAGTATCTTTTGTTGTTGTTCAATTATTGTACTGAGTCTCTTGTATACCATTCAGAGCCCCCTGGGACTGGAGAACAGCCTGGAAACACCATTAAATAAATAAATGTGATATAAGATCAATGGGCAGAACAGACTTTTGTAAATGTAAATAAATAACGAAGACTCCAAATACCAATAAAAGTCAGTGTTTAATATTGGAAATGTCTGCTCAAAAATCAAATAAAGAATGTGGGTCTGAATATTCCATAAATACATCAACCTCCAAATGCTCAGTTATTAGAAGACCAGGTAAACAAAACAGTCTGAGCTGTTGAATAATTGTTTTTCATTCACATAAATCCATTCTCACATTGTTCTCATGCGCCATAGGGTTTCCCAGAATAAAATCTCGGCCGTATTTCCCAGCTGCATTCACATGGAGGGGGCCAAAGTGATTAGTATAACTGCAGATCCAGCCCCCTTCTTTTGTATGCATGCACAATGCTGGCACCCAAAGAAAGGATTTTGGTTGTAGTTGCACCAGTTGTCCAGTTGCATTTTGGTCCTTTGGGCCCTGTAATGGAGAGTCCTATGATATTTCTCACAATAAATAGAAATATACTCTTCTTAAAAATTAGATATATGAATATATATTTGTGCTTAGCAGGGTTTGATAGTCTTTTTAAAATTTAAGATAGAATAACCATTAGGAATAGAAATAGAACTATATGAAAATGAATCTAGTAAACGGGTGTAGGTAGAGATAAAAAAGGGAATAAACAACCCACATATTCTGAACTGAATTTCCATTGTGGCCTTGAAAAACTCTTGATTAATGCAGAGCAAAGGAATGGAATGTACACAAGTTCTAAAGCTGACTTATTTGTCATATCCAATTTATACTGTGATCCTGGCATTTAAAATAAGACTGTCCTTGGCTGTACATTTTTGAAGCTTTAACTCCTTGTCTGCTTCTTCCATAAACCTGAAGGTGTGGCAAGATTCACTGCTCAATTCTTACTTTGTAAAATATAGGTTCTAAAACTGTAGTCAATTATTTTATTATATACTGTTTTGACTAAGGTAGGCCTGGGAATCACACCTTTCCTATGTCTCAAGTTTCCTTTTGTCTCAAGTAAGTTACTTTTCCCTCTTCTATTCAATTGTAGTTATTTATTGAGGTCTAAAATAAGAATTGAATAATAATCTTAGGCTGGGATTGAAAGAGGGCAATATTTTGCTTTGTGTTCTCCCTGTCTCAGTTGCTAGAAATACAAAGGGAAATTGTATTGTACAAGTAAAGAATCTGTGAGCCTTATCTTCCGTCAACTAAAATCCCCATTATCTCTGTACACTGAAATCTGAATAGACAGATTTCTCACTCCTTGTTAACTACATCAATTTTCCTTGTAAAGGGAGCTCAGAGGTAGAGTACATGATTTGCATGCAAAAAATTCTGGATTCAGCTCTTGGCCTGTAGGAGTCTAAAACCTTGGGAAGTTAACTATCAGACATATATTAATCAATGAATTAATCAATATCAAGGAAGGCGGACTAGGGAACTGATTAGATGTAAGGCAGAACTCTATGTTTCTTTCTACTCGTAGCTGATAAAAAGCTGCACTTCTTTTGTAACATTGCAAGCTTGTAGGCAGAACAGTCTTCTATACTCTACTGCCTTTATGATAGTATTCCTTCCTCTGTGAAAGTGCCCAAGGCTTCCATGATTCTAACCAGTTCCAGAAACTGAAAATGTTATTACATTCTTCTCTAGGCACATTTGATGGGACAAAACAAATTGCTGCCCAATCCTGTGTTATTTCCAAACAATTATCTGTCACAAAAAAAATCAGTCTAATGATTAAAACTATTCAATCACATGTTGATGAATTCTTCTCTTTCTCCTGCTAGAAACTCCCTTCTGTACAGAGTATAAACAGCCTTAGGAGCAGCTTTGGTATTTTCAGCCATGTTCTTGTAAAACAACCCAACTCTGCCTTCTATAAACAGCTTCTCACAAAGCTTAAATACAAAATGATCTGAGCACCAATTGCTGTAAATATATAACTTTGTCATCAAAAACCAGTAGATGGTCTGCATTGTGTAAGATTCCAGTATTAAATGTAAGCAGTTAAATACTTAGCTACAGTAATCGTAACTGACCAGTGAAATTAATTTTACTTGAATGACTTTGCTTATTCAACCCATTAGCCGATTAGATTATGCTATACAGAGTTGATTTGATGTGTTATGCCTCTGTTTTTTTCACTTCTCTCCTTCCCGTCCCTCCTCCTTGAAAATTTTGTGGGCCAGACAAGGAATTTATTTTTAGGAAGGATTTTGGATGACAACCAATAGTCTCTGTGTCTCTGCTTTTGATGTTTAAAAACCCACCAAGCTGTTTTATATATTTTCATTCAGAATATTTTAAGAACTCATTTTAACACAATGAGTTTGAAATTTTATTCTGGTGTGGCATGCTACTTTTCAGGCACAGAAAAGGAAGTATTACAAAGGTCATCATGAATACAACTAAGAAATGTGATGCAAAAAGAATATACAGACTTGATCATGACAAATATTGTTCAAAAAGTGCATGGTAATAAATCAGCCCTGGTTCAATTCAGATTGGATATCTCATATCTGAAGAAGTCATGACACTATTCAGGGTGGTGATCCGAAGGCGCAGTAATTTCAAGTTACTTCAGGATTCAATTAAAATGTGTCTAAATGCTATAATGCAACTGCTTCAGAGGTGGTATTCAGCAGGTTCTGACCAGTTCTGGAGAACCGGTAGCAGAAATTTTGAGTAGTTCGGAGAACCAGCAAATACCACCTCCGGCTGGAGATTTTACAGTATCCTCCCCCTGCCATGCCCACAGAACCGGTAGCAAAAAAAAATTGAATCCCACCACTGACCTGCTTTATTTTTGGCCATAGGATGAAACTGGCAACATTAACACTGCTAAGTTTTATCTGGATGTCTTCAAGAGTTCACCACAAAACAATTCTGAAACACAGTATCCCCCACTATCACTTTTAGGATAGATAGCAAGACAGGACAGAAGCAGTAATGCAATGTAAGTAGCCCTCAACTTACCATCATAATTGGGACTAGAATCTTGGTCATTGAGCAAAGCATCACATGACCATTTTGTTCAACTACTGCAATTTTACCATTCCAAGGAAAGAAGTATGTTTGGTTTTGTTTTTTTTTTAATTACATTTATATGCCACCCTTCTCTGAAGACTCAGGGCTTACAATTTTGGGATACAACCCGTGTGCTCAACAATAGCCTTCATTCCATTGTATATGCCTGCTTATTACTAAGCGGCATTTTACAAAATCAGCTTATTGCCCCCAACAATCTTGGGTCCTCAATTTACCTACCCCGAGAGGATGGAAGGCTGAGTCAACCTTGAGCCTGGTGGGATTGAGCCTGCACTAATTGCAGGCAGCTGGAACTTAAGTGCTAGGCATTTAACAGCCTGCACCACCAAGGCCCAAGGTTTCTCAGGGGCAGTGCAGGCTGCAAGGCTTCCTAGCATGAGGAAATCTGCGCTGCCCAGGAGGCCTCTGACAGTTTCCCAAGTTCCCAACCCACCAGTAAAGAGCCATTTTAAGAAAGAAATGGTTTTTCTTCAACTGCTGACAGGCTCACCTAACCTACATAAGGCTTGGGCTTCCTTCTAAGGCCACCTTGCACCATTCTCCAAGCGGGATCCATTCTCATGATCCTTCAGAATAGAAGAGAAGAAGGCTTCCATATTATCACGAGGATGGAGCCAGCTCTCGCAGTGCTTTGGAAGCACCACGTGATTTGGAGGTGGCTTCTGTAGTCTTTCTCAAATCGTGCAAACACCTCTCCATGGAGAGCAGTGATGACAATCGCAGAGATGAGAAAAGAACTGGTGGGTACATCAGGTTTTTTTGGACTATCTCGGGAAAAGGAGACAGCATGGCAGATCGCTCATGTATGCTCTGGATGACTGTTTTTGATGAGAGAGGACTGCCGAATAGTGGTCTGCCATGGTTCTGGGTGCAAGGGAGATGAAGAGATGAATCATCAAGGTAACCCTCAGTTAATGGCCATTTGTTCAGCGGCCTTTCAAAGTTATGATAGCACTAAACAAGTGGTGGTTATGACTGGCTCCTGAAATAGAGAAGCTAGCAGGGAAGATCTCAAGTTGCTCAGGTAAGACATTTCCATCGTGAACCCTCACCGATTACTCACACACCCTCTGCTCCCCACTCAGCAACAGCCAAGCCCTGCCACATTCACACCATACCTCCCCATCACTCACATACCTTCACACAACCTCTGCCACTCAGCAGTAGCTACATTTAGATTTGAAACCAGAAATATTCTGATTAGGTATAATACCAGAACGCTATGATAAAGGGACTATATACTTAATTTTACATGTATTGACAGCAGCGAGAATTGTATTTGCACAATATTGGAAAAATGAGAACACTCCATCAGATGAAGATGTAATTTGAAAAATATTGGACTGTGCAGAGATGGATAGATTTACATTGAAAATAAAAGACAAAGGAGATACAGAATATTACTTAATGTGGAATAGATTTTATGAGTGGTTAGAGATAAGAGGTAGAAATTAGATGAAGAAAGATTATTGTTATGCAGAAATTAAAGATAAATATGGTTTATAACTATAAGTATGCCAGTCTAATTAATAGGATTATAATTAAGCTAACATAAAGCTAAGCTTGGTCAAAATCATTCTGTTGTACCACTACTATTGTTATTAGCATATATGTTACTATTTTTTCTCTTCTTTTCTTTTGTAAAATGATATGCACTGACAATACACTGTATTCAAAATGTTTACATATGAATAAAAAGCTTGTGTACACACACACACACACAAAAGCAGCAGCTACTGCTAGCCTTAATGTGTTGCCAACCTGCTTGTGAGCTGCCTGGAACTTGCAACTTCCTGCCAGCTTCCCCACTGACTTTAGTTGTTGGAAGCTGGCAAGATGTTGTGAGAAGTGTTTCACTTCATGTTTCATGATCCTCACTTAATGACAGCAACAGGGATTGCAGGAATTGCCATCTCTTAAATGATGTTATCCATTATGACATTGCACTTTTTCACTGCATTGCTTAGTAATGGGAATTCAGATGTTAATTGCCTTCATGAGTTGAGGACAACCTGTATAACATTTGCAATATTAAAAAAGAGCTTGAAGAAATTAGTAGTCACAATATCAGTAACGATGTCTGCTTTTAAGGAAAAATTAAAGATGTTAATGAAAAATGACAGATGTGAAACAAATCCCACTAGATGCAAAAATAGTAAAAGCAGAAATATTAGATAAAAATAAGTATGGATTTCAAGACCAGAGAAGGCATTTATAGTGGAACAAGTGACAGCTAAGAGAATGACCCAGATAAGGATTTTACTGGATATACAAAAGAAGCTGGCTGAAATTTTTAAAAATTAAAGGGAAAATACAAAAAAACAAGAGAATGACCTGGATAAGGAATTTTATTGGCTTTACAAAAGACACTTGTTAATTTCTCAAAGAAGCCTATAAAATGGGATTAAGAAGAACTGAAGAGAGATCAAATCCTACAACAACATTTGCATGAATTAAATATTAAGATTTTCAGAGATAAAAGACCTATGAAATTGGTCTTTATTTGATCAAGGTTAAAATATTTTAAAATATTTTATTAAATTCTGGCCACTCTTTATGGTCTTTTTGCTAACACCAGGATTCAAAAGTTGATGTCATAGAGCAGTGGTTCTCAACCTGTGGGTCATGACCTTTGGGGTCAAACGACCTTTCACAGGGTCACCTAAGACCATCAGAAAACACATATTTTCAATGGTCTTAGGAACTGAGCCATAATTTTATGGTTGGGGGTCACCACAACATGAGGAACTATATTAAAGGGTCGCGGTATTAGGAAGGTTAAGAACCACTGTCTTAGAGGTTTACAATATGCTTCTGTTGTTTCGAAGTATTTCTAGCAGGACTACCAGATTCCGTAATAGCTTTGTTCCCTATGCCATCCGTCTGGTAAACTCGCAAGATTCGTTTCTCTCACTATGTACATGTATACATCCGAAATAGACTGTATTGGTTCTCTGTGTCATATAAGTGGGCATATGCATAATTTTGTATTTATTTATTTATTTAGTCATGTTTATGTGTATATATTGGAGGTGGTGACCCTTTGAGAGCTGCATGCATCAAAATTTCACTTTAATATATGTCGATTAGTGTACAAAGTGAGATAAGTTTGGATCCCTCAAAATCAATTTCATGTCCTGTGGCTTTAAGGTGCTGGAAAAGGGAGGAAGTTTTTTCTTCTTTTCTGACTGCGTTCTTGTGTTCTGCGATGCGTGCATTTATTCTCCTGTTGGTTTGTCCAATGTATGTGGCTGGGCAAATTTTGCATGGTATTTTGTAAACTCCTTGGTTTTCTAGCTGGATCTTGTCTTTGGGGTTTCTTAAGATGTTGGCTATTTTTTGGTGCTGTCCTGTGTCCTGATTTGATGTAAGGGAGGAGGCGATGCCATTGTCCTGTTCTGTGCCTTGGTTTTGGGGAGTCTCCTTCGGATTAGGTTGGTGATTGTGCTTCTTTGGAATCCATTGGACATTAATACGTTAGTGAGGGTGTGTAATTCTGTTCTCAAGTGGTCTTTGTACTACATCACAGAACTCAGGAGATCACAACAGAAAACATCAGGAGGTTGCAGCACAGACAACGACCCAGGAGATTACAGCACCACACCCAGGACATCACAACAATAGAACTCAGAAGGTCATCACACAGCCCATTACCCAGGTCGTTACAACACAAAAGGCTGAGAGACACACCTCCAGCACCTCAGCCACACAGGGTCTCAGGAAAAAGCCATCCAATCTGCATACATCAACTCCACAAACCAATCAAAAAGTAACAACACATCCAACTCTAGAGTTTAAAAGGGAAAAACAGCCACGATCACACACTTCTCCCAGGAGAACGAAGCTGAAGACACCAGCCTGAAGATGACGGATGAGATTTCGTCGAAGCGTTGCCAAGGTATTCTCAACCTTACACGGACAAGACCGAATACACCAAGACCTACATATATATATATATATATATATATATATATATATATATATATATATATGTAGGTCTTGGTGTATTCGGGTCTTGTCCCGTGTAAGGTCCCGAATACACCAAGACCTACATACCTTTACCCGTGAAAATCTACGAAAACAAATATATATATATATATATAGCAAAAAAATAATAATGTCATACTATTGCAACTTCATCTTCATATGTTCCCTGATATTTTTTTAGGCAATGGTGATCTTTCAGCCAGTTGTACAGTAGGTAAGACAAATCGTTATTTTCATACAGAAAAGGGATGTTTTAATATTCTTCTCCCAAAGCTTCAGCAAATCAGCCCTAATTCAAATTAAATCGAAGATTTGAGAGTTGAAGAGGGCATCTTTCGTTCTGAATTTGCAATTCAAATGTTTGAAGGCAAACCAATTAATTTCAGCTGCTTTGAATTTCAGTACCGTTTAAAAATGTAGTGGGCTTTAATGAAAAAGCATCAAAACTCCTGTAGCTGCTGTAGGTTTTGGCAGGATAGAACGAAAATGTTCAACATCCTTATTCCTAGAAGGAGTAAAATGGAGACCTGGACCAGTGCTAACCCCTTTTTTTCCCCAAGGGGTACAATTTGGGGCCTGACCTACAACAAGTTAACCAGGACTCATGTTTCTCAAAGGAGTGGAAGTAACTTAGATTGGCTAATATTAATCATGGCCTGTAATTCCCAGATAGAGTTAAGCAAGCATGACTTTTGTGTCACCCCACCCTTCTGCACAAGTGAAAGTGTTGATTTACATGGGGGGAGGGAGGGAAGAAACCATTTTTATTCCAAACCTCCTTCATGAAAATCACCTTTGAGTCCGCTGAAACTAATATTTGAAGCGGGCTTGTTTCCATGTCAGCTTGCAATTCAAAGAAGAGGTGTGAATTAAATAATAATTTATGGACTTTACAGGGGAAGCATCAGCATACTCTAGCCACGATCCCTATTTCCACAAAAAATAGTCATGTTCTCTCATTTCCCCAAAGAACAAGGCTCCTGTAATTGAGTTGCTGACCTCTTAGCCATTGTCTCTGTTACCAAAGGAACAGAATAAACTTCTGGAGCTTTTCCTGATACAGGAAACCAGGAGAGCCTCCTATTCTGAAGCAGTAACTTTTCTCATCTTTAAAACCAAACACACACACACAAATGACAAGGCCGGTTATCACATCCTGCTCTTACACCTTGCAAATTTGGAGAAAGCACGATCACTTCCGGTTTCTAATTAAAAGAAAGCAATGAGTCAAAGTTAAGAGTTAAGGATCATGGACACCTTGTTCTCTGGCCTGCTTAACAGCAGCAAAACATATTTAGAGGTCAATCTACTCCTGGAGATTTAATTTTACAGCTGCACCAGGTGAGCCAAAGAAAAAAAATCTTTCCTTTTTATCTTTAACTTTTCATAAGCTCAGAGCTGGTTTCATTGAGCTTCTTTTAAGCAGAAAAGAAAAGTAGCATGGATTAGGAAAATACTTTTCCAAATTGTCCAGTTAAAAAAAAAGGTAATGTTCAGAAATAGATTTTCCCCTGTCCTATTCCCAGAAAAGTGAATGTTAAAGTGTAGAGCCTTTTTCTTTAAAATTAATAAAATGGAGAGTAGAGAGATTGATTAAACCTACTGTTGGAAAAAAAATCCACCTGGTTCAGTTCCAAGCTGAGGGAGAGGCACTTGTACATAAAATGGAGGCTAGCTGCTTAGGAAAGAAGTTCCATTTATTGATGAGCAGAACCAGCAACAGCATGTGGTTCTGGGGCAGCTGACAAATTAGCTTGATGAGTGCAAGGATTTTATACCATTTCTGAAATGCTGCAGGGGGTTGTGCAATGTAGTGAGCCTGGTGCCTTTGCTATTCTAATGGTGGTGGGTTAATCCTATTATGTCCTAAAGGTCATGTCCTGGTCTTAGAATTTGGGTGCAGGATGTAAATTTAATCCCCGCCTGGGGTATCTGTGGCTGAAGGTGTTTTGTTTGTGAATAGGCTGGCCTGGATTTCTTAATGGACACAAAATATATCGGCATCTGCTGGAGTCTGTTTTATTATGCAGCAAATTGGGGCTGCTTTCTGCCTTTAAGAGCATGTTTCTCCATTTCTCCTTTGGGGAAATATAATATTCTGCCTCTTAATATCCCCCCAAATATTTCATTTTCTAGGAGTGGGGGGGGGCTTCCCACACTACGTTAAACTTTGCTGCTTAGATTTAATAACAATGAGGGTTGCAAAAATGAGGTTTCTCCCAATGTAACACATAGCCTGCACAGACTCAAATAAGCCAATCATCATCATGCAACACATGTTGCATGAGGAAAATAAATACATATTCTATGCATTAATCTTGGGGTGCTCTAGGATTAAGAAGAAACTTTGAAGAACATCTGTTGCTTCTCAGTTCAGATGCCACTGAGATATGATACGACGCTATAACATAAGATGCTCTGCTTGGAACATATACCTTTGGTTTCCTTGCCTACTATGGGGTTTCTGGACAGGTTCCTCCATTTCAGCTAAGTCAAGAGTAGTTGATAGTTCTTTATTGTCTGCCTTCCTTGATTGGACCCCTTGAACCTCAATCTAGGATGTCCTCTGCTTTGCCCATGGTAATGAGACTAATGGAGGAGTTTAGTAGCTGTTGCTGAAGAACCTGCCTGGCTTGGTGGAGACAATGAAAGTGCAAAGCATATGGTTTGACAGGGATATATTTGTGCATGTTTGGAAAGCATTTCCTGTAAGGAAAACATGATGTATTAGATGTTTGACTCAAGTTGTTCTCCTAGGTCTCTTTGATTTTTTTCACTTCTCTGCCTCCCAACTCACTGTTTTCTCTTCTTAGATTACAGTAAAATCGTGTTGCTTCTCAAGCATTCTCCATTATTTCCTAATAACCTTATTTTCTTTCCCCACCTTTTTTTTGACCAGGAAATTTATATACTTTTATGTTTTAGCCAACACCTGCTCCCTTTTTTTACTCTGTTCTTATAATAGATTTGCTGGGAAATTGATTAAAAGCAGCAACCCTTACATTTGTTTTGTGATGAACCTCTATTCTGTGGTATTTTAGATTCTAGCATTCTTAATAAAACCTTCAACATGTTTTGCTGACAATCCTCTGGCTACATTACACAAATAAATTAATGGCATCACTCCATCAATATCAGATTTCTGTGGAAAGGAGAAATTATATCTTCAGATTATATCTTCAGATATAATTTGGGGAGGAAAAATAAATCCTCCCATTCTTTGCAAGGCAGTTTCCTTTTTCCTCCCTTCTCTTAACTTCCTATTTTTATTTTCTTATCTCCCTACTTTCATTTTTTAATGTTCTTCTCATTTTCAATTTTTTCTGACATACTTATTCTTTTCAATTAAAAACTACTTAGAAGGTTTTGTACAATACTGCACTGCTTTTCATGCAACTGGAAAAAAATTAAAGCCTGAACATTTCTACATGAAATAAACTGAAAAAATATGCCTATTGGTATAACAAAATAATGGGGCTGTTAAAGGGAAATTGGAATGAAAGGGCCATATTTTAGATGAAATGCAACTTGATACATTTAATATGCTTATGGATGTTATTTTATGGATAATAAGAGTTTTCAGAAAATCTATAGATCTATATGACTTTAATATATCGCTGAATTTACCATGATCAGGGTAACTTTTTTATTCTTACGCTTTTAAACATTCCCATTAAATTTCATTGTATGAATTCATATCAGTTTTCATGAATTTCTAATAATACATTTAGAAGTGTGTGTTATAAATATAGCACAGTGCACCTGAAGAGTCAATGACAGCTAATTCATATATAAATTTTAATAGTGTATTAAAGTCATCAAACAATTTTATTTGATGTTCAGCACTTGGAAGTAAATGTCTATGTTTGATTAATCGCTATAACCTCTGCACAATTTTGAGACTCCTGCTTAAATTGTAATAAAGCTGATTACTCATCACAACAGATTAATGGAGTCTAAATTAAGAGGCAAGGTAAATAGAATGTCAAATTACAAAAGTTTGGTTTGGAAAGGGAAAAATATGAAATTAACAGCCTACAATTAAAATACATTAGGTGTAGTCCCATAGAGTCCTGCAGATTTCCCCAATGGACAGAAGGGAAATCCATCTATGAGAAGAATGGAACTCAAGCCCACAGTTTACAGGATCTAAGCTCCCTAACAGATCAAATAACACAGCCCAACAATGGCAATTTGGAGGCAAGTATCTTGAATGAGAAACATTAAGGTTATCTATTATTTGTCATACATTTCTCCACCATAGACATCTGTACATTGTACAAACTTCATACTATGCCTGCATTGCCTAATTACAGTGTACTTAATGAATCCCAATAAGAATAAATATTTGATTAACTTCTATAGAAACAGCTTTCAAATTCTGTTCTCCAATGTTTCTTAGCTAGCTGTGAAAAATGTTTCTCTCCTGGAGGCTATGGGGATATTACTTGGTCAAGAAATAATTGGAAGAGGCATGCTTATTTTGGTTTCCCTAAGGTGTTGTGGCTAAGCTTATTAGTTAAATTGGCAACTGTGATTTCTACTCAGAAAAAAAACATCATTCCTTCTTTTCTTTTTCTCATGTTTTCTGGTTATTTTCTGAGAAGGAGCTCTGTGCGGCTGTTATTCGTGATTTCTGCTTTTATTTTAAATATTGAGTATCTGCCCAACAGCCTAGCCAAAAATGTCTATACAGCTTTGGGACTTTCATGAAAAATTCATTCCTACTATAGCAATTTGATGAAGCCCCAACTGGCAGCTTCACACACAACAAAATCGCTTCGTTCTCCCCCTTTGGTAGCAGAAGCCATAATTGCAAACGCCAAACAGTTTCTAAAGTGGGAATTTAGTGCTATTTCTCATGCAAAGAAATGGCTTCTTGCCCTTGCCTCACATGGCTTTTGGGAAGCATGTAATTCAAGTAAGAACCAGGTGCAACTGAACAGGAATGGACAGTTGAATGAAATCACATTTAATCAGATAATATAATGGATGTCCTGATTCATAATTTCAAAGCCTTGTATGAAGTGCATTGTGTTACCTAGATTAAAGAAAGAAGAAAAAAACAGCAACCAGCTGTAACATAAGAGAACTTTGCAGTCATCAATTGCTCTCTGCTGAAGAGTCAAAGGATAAGCTTAGCTACTTAAATTGCTCTGCATCACACAATGGACAGTAATAGACAGAATCACAGACAAATAGGAAAGTAGTTAAATGTAAGCAAATGTCTTCCCTGGATTCACTACAGTTTCCTATGGCATGTGACTGCATCAGCTCATTACAAAGCACATACAGAGAGGAATAATCACTGTAATGTATGTAGAGTTTAAAATGATTGGTTGTTGAAGTACAGAGTTTGACTATAAATAGCTGCCGCGGCTAAGCCATTCGGGTCCGTTCTGAGCTGAAAGTCACAATAAATAAGAGCTGAAGCACTCCGCGTCCTGTCTCTCTATGCAAACTTAACACTGGCGACGAGGATGGGATCTACGAAGGAGAAGACGACGCGGAACAGACGAGATGGCTGCGCTGAACACCCCCCCAGCCCCGTTCAATCCGAAGAACGAAGACTGGGAATCGTATGCAGACAGATGTCAAATGTTCTTAGAAGGCAATGATCTGGCATTGATTTCTGAAACATGGAAGAGAGTGGTTTTTCTGACATACTGCGGTCTCGCAGTATTCAAGATGGCCAAGGCATTGGCTGCTCCTGCAGACGTGAACGTAATGGCTTGGGCAGATTTGGAGAGGCTATTGAGGGCACACTACACGCCCCAAGTATCGTGCCTCATTCGAAGGCACGAGTTCTACTGCTGCGATCAAGGGGAGAATGAAAGTATCAGTGACTTCGTGGCAAGTTTGAGACATATTGGTGGTGCCTGTGAATTCAGCACGTTAGAGGAGGCCATGCGCGATCGTTTTGTGTTGGGCCTGAAGGACAAAGTGCTACAGAGTAAATTACTCATGAAACCAAAAATTACACTGAAAGAAGCCATTGATGAAGCGGTAGCAGCAGAAGCCACAAAAACCTCAGCTGCAACCATGAGGAAGATGAACAGAACAACTTCCCATTCTGACGGTGAGAGAACCACTACTATGCACTTTGATGAACTAGCTTCTGAATCAGAATACAGTGGAGAAGAAGAAGAGATTAACAGGCTCAGAATGGAGCGGAAACGAAATGACCAGGGCCGGAAGAAGCGAGATTTCCACTGTGCAGGTTGTGGGGGAAACCACCCCCGCACAGAATGCAAGTTCCTGGACGCCATTTGCCTCTGTTGCGAAAAGAGAGGGCACATCGCAAGAGTCTGCAAATCATCCAGAACTCCACCAAACAGAAGGAAGTTTGTTTCAAACAACAAAGACAGAGAAGTTAAATCAAACAACAACAACAAAAAAATGGGGCGTGCCACAGAAGCAAGCGGGAAAAATGAAACTCATCAAACTGTAACCATTGGTCATTCCTCATCTTTGAACAATAGGAAGGTGCATGTCAAGGTTTTTATCGAGGGAAGACCTTGCCAAATGGAGGTGGACTCAGGTTCATACCTTTCCATGGTGTCATGGGACACTATTCAGAGACTAGTGCCTGAAATTCAGAAGAATGACTTCAAAAAGCAAGCACTGACCCTCAAAGACTACCAAGGGAACAAGATTCCAGTAGTTGGAACAAGGAAATTCAACGTGAAATTCAAAAACTACACCAAACTGCTGCCATTGACCATCGTAGATAAAGACCGCCCAAGTTTGCTGGGACTTGAATGGTTCAACCCACTGGGCATCAAAGTGACTGGCATCAACCACGTGAGCAACACTGAATGGGAAGAGTCATTGAAGACTGAATTTCCAGAGGTCTTCAGTGGGATTAGGCAAGTACTTGGGGACCCCTATCACTTTCAATCTAGACCCCAAGGTACAACCAATAAGGTTAAAACCCGGCGGTGCCATTTGCATTGAAAGAAAAATTGATAAACAATTAGATAAGCTAATAGCCCAAGGGTATTAGAACCCACAGACCACTCCAGGTGGGAGACACCCATAGTTACACCAGTCAAGACTGATGGTTCAGTGAGGATCTGTGGGGATTTCAAAGGACATTGAACCATGCGCTACAACAGAGTGTGTATCCGAGTTTGTGTAGCCAGTGGTTCATCACTTATTACACTCCCTGGGGGGGCAACGTTTTCGCCAAGTTAGATCTTGCCCAGGCATACCAGCAGTTACCAGTAGACGATACAACTGCAGAGGCACAAACCATTGTAACCCATCGGGGTGCTTTCAAATGCAAGAGGTTACAATTCGGAGTAAGTGTGGCGCCTGGCATATTTCAAAGTCTTATGGAAAGAATGTTACAAGGTTTGCCTGGGGTGGTTCCTTATTTTGATGACGTTTTAATCTCTGCTAAAAATGACACTCAGCTACGTGAAAGACTCAGAGAAGTGCTGACCAGGTTCAAAAAAGCAGGGTTAAAAGTCAAAAAAGAGAAATGTACACTAAGAACTGACAAAGTTGAATTTTTGGGCTACATGATTGATAAACATGGTATCCACCCCACAGAAGCCAAAATCCAGGCAATCAAGGAAGCCCCCAGACCAAAATGCAAAACGGACTTGCAGGCATTTCTGGGGCTTATTAATTTCTACCATATGTTTTTACCGCAGAAAGCAACCACAGCAGAACCCCTACATAGATTGCTGGATAAAAAATCTGCATGGGTCTGGGGCAGAAAAGAAGAGACAGCATTTAACAATATCAAGAGTCAAATCACTTCTGACTGTGTTTTAATTCAGTTTTCTGAAAATCTACCTGTTGTATTAACTTGTGATGCCTCCCATTTTGGAGTGGGGGGGGGGTTTCTGAGCCACAAGCTTCCCAGTGGAAGGGAAGCTCCCATTGCTTTTATTCACGCACATTGACTAAAGCAGAGAGAAACTATAGTCAGCTGGACAAAGAGGCATTGGCAATTGTAGCAGCTGTTAAGAAATTCCACAAATACGTTTATGGAAGAAGATTCACCATTGTCACAGATCACAAACCACTTCTGGGAATTGTGGCCGGCGATAGACCAACTCCAATCATCCTGTCACCCAGAATGATGAGATGGACTGAATTCCTTGCAGCATATTCATATAAGCTCATCCATAAACCGGGAAAGGACATTGGACATGCAGATGCTTTGAGTCGCTGCCCACTTCCTTTGCGCACTGAGGACCCTGCTCCTGAAACTTACACATTCTTCTTAGAAACTGTTGCCAAACTTCCTGTACATGCTGCTATTATTGCTAGAGAAACAGCCAAAGACAGTGTATTGGCTCCTATTGTGGGTTGGATCAAGAAAGGTTGGCCACTACAGGACCTTCCTCAGGCCTCCCAACCTTTTAAGTCCAGACAAACTGAACTATCTGTGTTGAGAGGGTGTATTTTGTGGGGTAACAGAGTAGTTATTCCTGCAAAACTGCAGAAAGAAGTATTAGAAATGTTGCATGAGGGACATCCGGGAATTGTCAGAATGAAGGGTTTGGCCAGGAGTTATGTATGGTGGCCTGGTATTGACAAAATGGTTGAAAGCTGGGTTGCATCCTGTACCAACTGTCAGGAAACAAGGCCTGCACCACCTGTCACCCCTAAACAGGAATGGAAATCTCCTAGGGGCCCATGGTCCAGGATTCATATTGATTTTGCTGGCCCTACCAAAGGGCATACTTTTCTCATTGTGGTAGATGCATATTCCAGATGGTTAGAGGTTATTCCCATGTCCTCCACCACAGCAGATGCTGTTATCATACAGTTAAGAAAACTTTTTGTAACTCATGGTTTACCTGACATTATTGTGTCTGACAATGGTCCCCAATTTACTGCCAATATCTTTGAATCTTATCTGGCACAACAGGGTATCAGACATGCCCTTACAGCCCCCGGGCATCCCTTGACTAAGGCTGGGCTGAACGCATGGTACACTAAGGAAACTCCAGCAATTAGGTCCTGGGGACATCACTGAGAAAGTAGAGAAACTGCTCAGTATCCAACACATTACTCCAAACCCATCCAATAACCTAACTCCAGCCGAGCTATTGATGGGTAGAAAACTCAGGTCTCCCCTTGACCGCCTTCACCCCACTTACTCACCCAACGCTCCAGTAGATTCCACTAGCAAAACTCGTAGTTTTCACATGGGTGATAGAGTTTATGCTAAAAACCTAGTGGGTGAACCTTTATGGATTCCTGCAGAAATAATCCAGGTTACAGGGCCCAGGTCTTACAGGGTTCAGACTGAGGATGCTTGTTTTCTGGAATAGGCACATAGACCAATTACGATCCAGAAGGTCTCTGGATCATCCTCATAGTACCTCTCTAGACTCCCTACCCACAGCCTTTTCTAGGGGGGAAGGGGGTGACAATGAAGGTAATGAGCAAGTAAGAATCAACCCCATGTGTAATGAGCTAACACGACAGGAACTATCCCAAACCCTATCACAGCCCCAACAACGATCATCTCATATGGAAGATGGCACAGCAATACCAGACTTAGAGGATGACACTGGGTTGGAAATGGATTGGGAGGAGAGACCAGGTTGTAGTAACCAAGCCGGTTCTACCGGCACAAGAAGTCCAAATAAGGAAATGTTATCAGGTAATATGCCTTTCTCACAAGGAGAGGTCCCCAGAATACCAGAACTACGCAGATCCCAGCGTAACCGTAAGAGCCCACCTATTTACAAGAGTATGTTAGATAGATGGGGTTTGAGTATGGACCAAACCTAGTGGGGAGGGTGTAATGTATGTAGAGTTTAAAATGATTGGTTGTTGAAGTACAGAGTTTGAAATGAGTGGTTGTAAAAGTGCGGAATTCCCTGCACTCCGATTGGCTAGCAGCCGCAGCCCTATAAATAGCTGCTGCGGCTAAGCCATTCAGGTCCGTTCTGAGCTGAAAGTCACAATAAATAAGAGCTGAAGCACTCCGTGTCCTGTCTCTCTATGCAAACTTAACAGTCACGTGCAGGCTAGTTTACCATATTCTCAACTCTGTAGTCACACCTCTCTATCCATTCATGTGAACCACAGAGTCCATTTTCCATATTATATCACTTGCAAACCTTACTTCTCAGCTGGGATTTTTTTCCTTTGGTGACCCCCTCTCTTCTATGGGTTGGTGGAGGTGGGTGGGAACAGATTTGGTTTTCCACCAAGAGTTTAAAAGCCAGGGCTCATCTTTTGGCAAAAAAATAAATAAATAGTATGCTAGTTTTGTTTATGCCTTCCGTATTATTATCCTTGAACCAACAAATCAATAACCATCTTGTCCACATGGCAAATGGAAAAGATAAGGAGGTTTCAGGCTCTTCCTGATGAAACGGGTTTTTACAACCATAGATATGGAATGCCGCCTGCCGCAGATATTTTGCACAGGCCAAAGATGTTGCTAAGAATAAAAAGAATGTTATAATTCCAAAAGGGAAAAACATAGACATCCTCAATCATCTAGAGGTCTTTAACAGATTCAGATTTGTCTTCTGCTAGCCTCCTCTTAAAAGCCTAGGGAATTAGAAGATAAGCGGCAACAATGCCATGATCTAAAATGTAGTTGTGTGATTCTCTGTGCTGCTGTGTATGGGTGGGTATTCTCTAAGCAGCTCAAGCCTAGATCAAGTGCCACTTTCAGACCAATCCAGGATGATATATTGAAATCAATTTGCCTGTTCAAAATGTTCCTCAAATCCAGTTGAAGTTTTGACAGCTAAGCATCCTTTATCTTGCTTATCTGTCAGCATTTGACAGCGTGTCAACCCTATAAGTTGCACCAGACTAAGAAACCAGTGTCATGTAGGTCTAAGACTGCTTTTATCAAAACAGCCACACTGACAGAATCTTGAAAGTCTGAATGGGCTTCTCCCTCCCTCCCTCCCTCCCTCCCTCCCTTCCTTTATATTCCTGTGGCCTAAGGAAAGGCTTATCTGAGCGTTTTCTCAAATAAGTTTCTTGGAATGGACACAAGCCATATTTGTCTGTTACCTTAGAAATGATTCTTCCTCCTGCCCCTCAAGGCCATTCCTTCAGCACAGTGGGATAACCACTACATTTTAAAATAAATAATCCCTTGAGACTTTCAAGAAGAGATTGGACTGCCATTTGGCAGAAATGGTGTAGGGTCTCCTGCTTGGGTGGGCGGGTTGGACTAGATGACCTATAAGGTCCCTTCCAACTCTGTTAATATCAGTTAAATATCTATTGGGCCTGTGACATCACTTCAAAATATTTCATGACTCTTTAGGTTAACCTGGTTATAGCTGAGCTGCAGAAGATACGAGAGGGCAGCAAAATGTCATCTAGAGCAGAGCTCCCCAAAGTTTCGGCTTTGGATCGGCAGTGGGAAGGGGATTGTTCACGCAAAAATGGCTGGCAAGCACACACAGCTCCCTTTGTGCATACATGCCTGCCGCTCACACCAATGGAGCGTGCGTGCATGCACTTGTCTGCTGCTCGCGCAATTGAGGATGTACATAAGCTTGCGCGGGTTCATGGCCATTGTCAGATGGTAGCTGATATTGAGTAGATCTGAGTGCCAGGTTTTAGTTCGGAGAACCCCAAATCCCACTCCTGGCTGGCCCCACCCAACCCACCCCTCCCAGGAGTCTCCGCAGCCTGTTTTGGATGCAGGTAAGTGCAGGGCATGCACAGAGGCTCATGGAGAGTGGAAAACAGGCCTCCCAGAAGTTTGGGCCTGTTTCCAGCTTCCAGAGCCTCCAGAGCCCGGGAGGCTGTTTTCACCCTCCTGGGGCTCGAGGAAAGCCTCCGAGCCTGGGGAGGGCAAAATGCCCCCTGCTGTGGTGCAGGAGGCTGACTAGGCCATGCCCACCATAGCCATGCCCACCCAGCAACTGGGTAGAGCAGGAGTTGCCAACCTTTTGACCTCAGGGATCACCAAACTCATAATTTTAAATCCCATGGACCAGAGACCCTGGGAAAATCCCAAAAAAGTCTGCAGGAAAATTCCCCACCCTCTTTTCCTACTGATTGATCATTCTTTATTTGGGATTGCAGGATACCATCTCAGCTCCATTCTCAGGAGGAGAGAGGGAGGGAGGGAGAGAGGAGGAGGAGGAGAGAAGAGAAGAAAGAGAAGACTTGGCTGCTGCAGCAAGCAGCAAGTCTTTCTCTCCCCTCTGCCAGAAATGAGTCTTTGTGAGACTTGTGCCAGCGCAGCCTCTTGGAGCAGGATGCCTTGCAGGGTCCCAAGACTCATTTCTGGTGGAGTGGGGAGAGAAAGAAAGACTTTGCTGCTTTCCTTGCATGCAGCCAAAAGCAGAAGAAAGAAAAAGTGGAAAGAAGCAGCCCGGTGGCCAGGCCAGGCATGTGTGAGTGGGGCAAGTTCCCATTCTCCCCTTTCCCCCTCCCCTCACTACTCTGATGTTCAAATAAGCAAGGCCATAAGCCTTGTGTTCCCATGGGCCATGTGGATGGCGCAGCCTTGTGTTCCCATGCAGCTGGATTAATTGCTTTGGGGGTGCTTTGGGGAGGTGACATTTCTCTGTGGACCACCAAAATTTTCTCTCAGACCACCAGTGGTCCCTGGCTCACTGGTTGGCAACCACTGGGGTAGAGAACCCCTTGCTAAAATTTTTTGAAGCTTATAACAGATTCAAAAATCTGATGGTCATGTGAATTCCAGTCATG